>JACBWW010000015.1:13915653-13970217 GCA_020086605.1 Lanius collurio
AAGAAAAATCCTTTCTGAAAAGTCTATCATCAAATACTGAAATTCATTCTCAAACATCTTACTTATACTTCCTGTAATTTTAATGGCTCACCCATCTAGCACAGCAATAAAAGATGGTATCCATTATTTTTCAGTGATCCTTGCAACTGGTTTTCTTGGGGGAAACACAGGGGGCTACTCCTCCTGGGGAAGCAGCAAGGGTGAGGCTGGTGATTCGGCAGCATTCAGGGCGGTTCTGGCTCAGTGCTTGTCTGGTGAAATGCTGTGGAGTGTCCCATGTGAGGCACGGACAAGAAAACACAGCTACAAGGCAAGCTCTTCTGATTGTGTTGTAGCTGTTCCCGTAGGAAGGAGTCTTAGCTTTCCTGTGTAACCACTGATGAAGCAGAACACAAGATCTTCAGTGGCTGTTTTTAGGTAAAGTCGTAAGGGTATTTTAAAAGTATAAAAACCACAATCACAACACAAGTATATCATCTGTAAGCTTTAGAGAATCCTGTTGGGCTTGGGGTGTTTTGTTTTAGGTAGGTAGGCAGGCTGATACAATAAATGGTTAAATAACTATATTATAATACAACATTTAAAAAGATCAAATCAGTTGTGGAAGAAAGATGCCAACTTTTAAACTGTGTCTTAAACGTGAAATTTTGGAAAAAGGAAGCAAATGGCTACACTAAAGTCTGAAAGGTAATACAAGTAGTTTATGTATTTTGCAGCTCACAGTTGTAAACAGCAGTAAACATTCTTCAGCTGGCTAAACTGTTGTGGTGTATCACATCTCAAAAAAAAAAAAAAAGGAAAAGCAACAAAAACTCAGAAGTTGCGTTTGGCATATGCATGTCTCATTTAGTCCAAAAGTCTGTGGTTAAAGATTACCCAAATATGTAGAAAGTAATCTCTATTTGTCAGCCTGGATAAATATGGCTTTCATTGGTTTCCATCTCTTTGGTAATTTTTTCAGTCTGGCTTCCCCTTTTAGCAGCTGCCCTGCTCATTATTTGGTTTTGATCATATCTAATTGCAGGTGACATTCAAGACTGGGGTGTAGCGTTTTTCATCCTTACCCTTCTTGAAAAAATGCTGGTTAATCTGTCAGTCAGCTTTACTGCAGTTTTATAAATGTTTTCAATGTACAATTTTAAAACTAAAGTATAGACAGAAGAAAAGATACAGTTGATTTTTTTTTTTAAGGCCCTAAGATAAATATAGTTTGTAATGCAGACAGACTACCTAAAATTTAACCATTTCAATGAGAGACTTGGCAACGAACCTGAACACAAAAAAATCAAGGGCTTTGGTTTAGTTCTTTCCCTCCTCTCTCAGGAGGACAGAGAAAAAACAGTTTAGTAAATAAACTAACACAGTTCTGCACACTTTTTTGCATTTGAAATTTGGGAATTAGAAGAATGTAATTTCAATAGATTTTGGGCCCTAAAAGAGCAATAATATATACCTGCACCCTATAAAACATGTTTCAAATAATGTTGAATTTAGAAAATGTTGCTGTAAGTCATTTTATGATTGTCAACTTTTTGAAATTTGGTATAAAAGTAGAAGGTAAAAATGTGTTAATTTTACAGAAGTACACGTAAGTAAGGTTGGTCATGTAACTAAATCTGTGTTGTTACTCTTTTTCCCTCACCTTGCAGATGAAGAGAAAGTTGGATCATGGCTCCGAGGTCCGTTCTTTCTCTCTGGGAAAGAAACCCTGCAAAGTCTCAGAATACACAAGGTAATTAAATGCAGGGACAGATCACTGGATCCTGATTCCTGCATATATCCTGTCTTTCCAATTGCTGAGCCTGATTAATTAAGCTCCTCTTAATGTTAAAGCACTGTAAAGCAAAGAAGGGGTGCTATCAGCATTTGTATATTGCTTTGCTATTTTAAATTATGTTAACTGTAGGTGAGTTTTAATGAAGTAGCCAGACTTGCATTTCTTTGGTTGAGGTTTGTGTTTCATTCTAAATATAGCATGCTCGTTTACTTAAGAGACTTTTTGAGGGTTGGAGCATTTTTGGGAATAAAATCAATCAGATTTTAAAAAGGGACATAATGATAAACCCTAAGAATATTAAAATTGTGATCGAATGTATCCCTTTGCTATGGTAACAGGAATGAGAGAATGGAAATTCATGTAGGCAGAGCAGACCATCTGATCTTAACAGGAACACACATGTACTTGTTGCCCACAATGTGAAAGTATTACAGGTTCTGGTCCCTTTCCTTGCTGCTCCTGTATGGTACCAGGAAGCACAAATATCTGTTGCTGTTCTCATGAGGTGCTGTGTGGGGTTAGCCACGAGCAGCAGTAGTGGAGCAAGGCTGTGGATGCACGCCTTACAACTGCATTCATACTATGTAGTTGCCATAACAATTGTGCCTGGATGTCACACTGCTTCCCATCCTGTTTGAATTGACACTATTTTACATTTTTTCCCCACTATAAGCATCGTCCCTCCCATAAGCACTGCATTTGCCTCCCAAGGCTCTCTGGAAATGGTGCTTCTTTTGAACACGCTACAGTGGTGTTCAGTCACTGATGGCTCTTTCAAAGTAGTTTATATTTTATTTCTCCTCCTTTAAGAGGTTTATCAGGTGATGAGTGAAAAGTTAAGCAGCAGGTCCTAGGGTTGCTTTTCATGTGTGTAAATGCTGCAGCAGAGTAAGGAGGGCAGTATGTTGTTGCTGAGAGGCACTTGTTGCAGCTTCCACATCCCCCCGAGCCTCAAGGCGATATCTTCTGATTTCTGAGTCAGTCTAATGGAAAGACTCTCTTGTTGGGCACCAGTTCTTCAGGTGACACACTGTTCTCTGCACTCCCAGAAGAGCAAGCAGTTCAGCAACAAAGAAAGTATGCTTTTTTGTCAAGTGTAACTGTCAGATTCAGAGGAACTGCTGGACTTATCCAGCTTCCAGAGAGACCTGACTTGTTGTTTCAGGGGAGTGAAAACCTAGAGGAAAAATGAAGCCCCAACAACTATCTTGTGGTTTAATCTCAGGTCAGAGGAAAGAAGCTTTTAGATCCTGTTTTGAATAACTTTTTGACTGAGAGCCAGTTAATACCTGAAGAAAGTAAAGTGTAACTGTTCTACTGGGGCGAGTTCAAGGCTACATACTGCTCAGAACCAATAAAAGCTAATTTCAAGTGCCTTATTTTGGACCTTGAATGATAGGCCTTTTGCTGGATCTCTGAGCAGGTGATTAGAATGAGTAAGCTGTAAAATCACTTTTTGTTTTAAAAATACCTTTAACTGATTGCTTGGCTTTTGAGTAGTTATTGGCATAAAAGAATCCTTAAATAACATCTGATCCTCCTTTCTTAAACTCTTTGATTTTGTTTTATCTAAATAATATGTAGGCAAATGATACAGTTCTTGTGCCTTCTTGTTTCCGTTTTCCCTAGGATCAGTCACTCTAAAATTGACCAGCTAATTGACCTGTTTGCATATAACAGGTAAAGCCAGTAAACAAATGCCATTTAAGAGGATCCTTCATCTCTGAAGCAGTATTTTTACACCAGCTTCTGTTTCTATTACTCAGCAAAATGAACAGTTAAAAGTAGGCCTGCTCAAACCAATCTTTACTTTTCTTGGCCAGTTTGGGTAAATGTTAGGACATGCTATGATTGTCCTTCAGAACAAGGAAGAGTAGAGTGAAATATTTGTAGAGCATAATGAGGTAAATATTAAAATGAACTTGCTTGCATCATTTAAAGCTATTCCTGTAGCCACTGAAAAATCAGGAAACTCCCTAAGCTCATGCCTACTAAAAAGCTGGGTTTATCCTACAAAAAAGCAGAGGGTTTTTTGGAGTCTTACGCTGTATTTAAAGTGTTCATGCTTGTGCAAATACTACTGGGGTTCCATATTTCCTGCTAGGGAATACAGCTTTGATATTCTGTGAACGAAGTACTTTACATGTTGTAAAAAAAGCCAAAACTCAAAAATGAAAAAACAACCAACCAACCAACCAAAAAAACCCCAAACCAGAAAACACAGTCAGCTGTATTTCTTTAGACTCACACAATAATAGCTTAATCCCAGCTCTTTTAAAAGCTCCATTCCATATGAATGAGCTGGTTTTTAACATGTCCGAGTGAAAAAATCAAACTGTGATTCAGAGAGCACCTTTGGCTCCTTTTCCCTTTTCACTTCACACTCTCCCCATTAATTCCTGTGTCATTCCATCAACACACAAACTTTAAAAGACTGTATAGAGTATTTCAAAGCCCAGTTCCAGACCACTAAGCCACTAGAACTGCTTGATATTACTAGCTCTTTGTCAACAAAATATATTAAAACCTAAAAATAGATACTTCTCTTCCTTTCTGTTTGGAGATGAAGCAGCACTAGCGCATTTCACGTACAGGTGGAACTCTGAGATGTGGCTTCCTACATCCCCAGTCAGAAGGCACCAGTTTTGCCCAGAAGGAAAGGAAACACTGACAAGGAAAGGAATCTGTAGTCCTGCATCTTTACACACAGCTTGCTGGCCAGTTAACAGTGATAATTTTTCAGTCTTGAAATGTGATCCTTATTTCTCCCCTGGCTGGAGGGCTAGCACTGCAGTGATAGAAGCAGGCAGGTTTATCCAAGTGAGGGACCGAGCTCTTGAGTGACCAGCAGAACAGTTCTTCACATTAATGCTTTTACATGAAACTAAAGAGTTTAAGTAATAGTTGCAATGTACTAGATTTTTTATTCTGCAACAGACTCGTGAATTTTCCTTGATGTTTTACCTGTGGCTGTCACTTTTCATTTGTATGGCAGTACCACGGGGCTGGTGCCATGTTCCGCCACACCGACGACGTTTGGGGACCTGCGGGCAGCCAATGGCCAGGGACAGCAGCGGCGCCGCATCACATCCGTGCAGCCGCCATCGGGCCTTCAGGAATGGCTGAAAATGTTCCAGGTAACCGTGCTTGCAGAAATAAATACCTGAAGCAGCTCTGCCTCCATGGTTTATGTAAGGGAGTGCTCTGGTAGAGCTGGTCCTCCTTTTACATCCCAGAATGTCTCAGTCATTGAGCTTTTGTTCTCTTGCAATAACAAATGGACATCAAATTTAAGGAATACTTGTTCCCTGTTTCAGCAAGTTACTGCAGAGGTTGATAAAAAATAACAGCTTTCACTGGTTTCTTAATAATATAACCCTTCCTGTTTAATGCTTTTGCATTTTCTGCAAAGTCTGTCCAACGTGTAATGGTTTCCTCCATGGCCTCAAGCCGTTTTCACTTGAGACTAGTAAACTTTGGTGCATGGTTCCCTTCAGTGCAGTTACAGCACTGGATTTGTCACAAGTCTGGTGTCTTCTAAGAATAGAAAGAAAAGTTTATAAAAAATAGATTAAAAGGAAACTCAATGTGTGTTTTTGCTGATCTTTGTGTATGAACATGTCAGCCAGCACATGTGTACACAGTTGAAGGGAGGGAGAAGAGGCTTTTCGTCTCTTTTAAAATGCCTTCAGCAATGCCTAAAAATAACTAAAGTATACAAAAGAATAAGATGTGAAGGACAGTGCTATGGACCACTTGCACAGGTCAAAACTGAAATCTGCCTGGACACCAGTCAGGGAGCACCTGAGACAATTTTGTGTGTGTTAATACAAGCACAGTTTGGGGCAGGCTTCTGCTTCTGGTCCACAACCTGTACCATGGGGATCTTAACTGTGCATTTTGCTCTGTAATTTTAAGAAGCAGTTGAGTCTTAGTCATTGATTTGAAAAACGGAAATATTATGTCTTCCTGTCTTGATTAATAAACCATTCCTTCTAAAAGCATTTTCAAAAGGAGCAACTAACAAATACAGGCATTGTTTCAGTTACTGTAATAGGCAAAGATAGAAGAGCAATGTTGTAGATACAGGTAGCTAGCATACAATTTTACAGGCAGAAGTGTGCTTTTGGCTTGATTCATGCTGCCACACAATACCATTGATCTCAATCACTGTCAGTTCTGAACATTAAAATAATAATGTAGAACCTCTTTCCTCCTTATTTTTACACATTTATGATCTGCTTAAACCAGTGGAAGCTTGAAATTAAGATTCTTGTACACATCATTCAATTTCTTAAAAATATTCACATGTAATTACTGTGTTGTATCTTTTTTGAAACTGTTCGTAGAAATATGTCTTTTTAACCCGTAAGAATCATATTTGAATGGTACTACATATATAGATGGTAATGAAATACTGCTTTGTATTTTAACGTTTCGTAATGTTGAAATATTTGTCCTAACAAAAGCTATTTTGTTACTGACAATGTGTAACATTTATTTTTACGTAAGATTGATAGTTAGCGATAGTTACATATTTTTTAAAAAGATTATGAAAGTCTGAGGTGTTTGAGACTGGGGTGCAGACACACATGACAGTAAGAGCAATGCTCTCAACTGTTTGGTTAGGATAGTAGTCTGCAAGCCCTTGAAAATTTTGCCTATGTTGACAAATGTGTGCAGTGTGTAATGCAGAGAACATGTTTTAATACTTACATATTTAGATACTTTCAGCTTGTCAGAATACTTAGTCACAGCACTAAATGCCTAAATGTTGATCTATACTATTGAGAGAGAGAAGAAGGCCTCTCTCTCCTAACTGAAGATCATTGAGCAGCACTTATTGATCACATCTGTCACTAGTAGTTTTTATTGTATGCACAAAAGGGAGTTCCTTACTTTAGAATGAAAAGCTTTCAGAGTTACGTGGTTCTATCTCAGTGTTATATCTGCTTGCCTCCTCATTTTCTGTCTGCTTATTTTTCATATGAGTTTCATGAAAGGGGGCAAGTCCTAAACAGCCAAATGATAAAAGCACTTTCATGGGGGAGGTAGCTCTGCCAAAAGGGCAAGATTAAATGGCGCATGCAGCATCATTCTTGCAATACTGAGTTTTTCCTGTAGAGAAATAGGATTGAGAGAGCTTTCTTCTTGTACTGTGTACTTGCTAGGCCAGCTTAATAGCACTCTCTTTTTATATAAAAATAAACTTCCAATTAATTTTAAAGCTAAATCTCTAAAGGCATTCTAGGGGGACATATGTACTGTTTCAGGTAATACTGTTCTTTGGCACAGAAGCTGGCAGTGACCAGTGATACTCAGTTGTTTTGAGGACTCTCGCCTGTACACTGGCCTTCAGTCCTTCTCCTGTGTTATCTTTTGAGATAAAATCAAGACCACTCTGCAAATATTCAGAAAACTTAAGAAGATCTATAAGGGTTTTTTTAAATTTACTTTTTATGTGTACTTCCTGTTGTTACATTTTATAGTTGATCCAAGCCTTTTTTTTTGAAAGTAATGAAATAATGCAGAAGGGAGAAACGGTTGCACTTTCCCCTTAAAAATAAAGTTGTATATGGATTTCAATGAAGTCTGGAAAGAGGAATAGAAAGGCATTTTATTAGATTCAAACCAGTTAATTTCTTAAAGGCCTGTTTGTTTTATCTGGTTTGCGGTGGCTCTTGACTTCAGGTTTTTTTAATTCCACTCTAAGAGTTTTTAAAACCCAGTGTCCAAGTGTATCTTTACAAAATTTCTTCCTTTACAAGAAGCTTTAAGTCACCAAATTGCTTGCCATAGGGAAACAAAAAGTCAACTAGATGCTAAGTTCAGTCAGAGTTGGTATTTGCTTTAAAAATTACTATGCTCTCCATTCTTCCTGCTTCACATACTTAGGGCGTTGGGTTTTTTCACTTAAGTAATTTATTAAGAAATGGCATTTTCATGCAAAATTGATTTTTAAAAGTTGTTCTGTACACACTAATATAGGCAATCACTTTGAGTAACTAGTGAATGCTATCATTTTACTTAAAATTGGAAGCATTTTTTTTCACAGCAGTATAGATGGTGTCCAAAATGCTTTTGCCATATCTGGCTGGTGAGAGCACTGTTTTTTTTTTTTTACATAAATAATTGGCTTAGCCACCTAAATTCAAATTATTTACTATTCTCCATTTTTTTATTCTTCCAGAGATTTTCAGGAATGAATGCATGTACAACTTGGTACTCCAACTCTTATGTGAAGCAGGCAGTAAAGATTTTATCATAACCAGCATTGCAGCATTTTCTGCTCTGTGTCTTGTGGTGGGACTGGATCAGGGGCTGGTGTTTCTGTCCAGCTGCATGCAGCTTTGGAGAGATCTGCACTCCAGCCTCATGGCCCCTCTTGGCTGTGTCACCATCACTGGTTTGTTTCAGAGGAGTAGTACAGACTTGCAGCAGGTCTCCTGCCTTTCCCTGCTTATTTCCCACTGGTTTGGCTCTCCTGGCAGATTTGTTACGTACAAATTCAACTGGTTTCAGGAGAAACTACGTTATCCAACCTCTAGCAGGGATGTAGGATGTGAACCAGTCACAGCTCCTCTAGACAAGGTCCATCACATGTGCTGCAAATGTTCAGCCCAGGGGACCACACTGGGCACTGGGATTCTGATATGGGTTAATGAGGGGACTTCAGCACCAGCTGCTCCTGAATCCCTCCTGGTGTGACAAACTACTTGACAAACTACTTGCTGATGTAGATGGTGTTTCTTTCAGTGCTTATGTGCTATTTTTGTCCAGACTGAGATACCCTCGAGGTGGAGGATGGCAGGGTTTTCAATAACTGATCCAAGAGCTGGACAGAAGCAGACTCCAAGACAAGCCCTTCTGCAGGTCTCAGTAATGACAGACCTCCATTAACAGAACTTGGTAATGGAGAACAGCGCCCTGAAGTTAAACCCTTTAAAATAGATTGTCCTTAATATAGCTATTATAGCAAAAGGATATAATTGCTACAAGCTGTAATTGTACAAATTGAAGGTAGCAGATGAGAGCTGAGCAATAGAGAAGTTCAGGTCATGGAAGAGCAGAGGTGCAGAAACAGATGATAAAAAACCAGGAGGCAGGTTAGACAGAAGATATGAGGTGGAAGCAGCAAAGATGTTTATATTGACTGTAAGAAAGGGCAGACATTTGGACACAGTAGCAAAGGGGGAAAAGGAGGGATAATTTTCAGGTAGGAAGTGCCATTGTTGCAGCAGCTGCTTTGCTGGATGAGGAAATGGTATGAAAAGCCAAAAGGCCTTGGCTGACAAATCAACACCTCCCTGAGGAATGAGAGGAAAGAGGGAATATGTTTCTTTACAATTCTGAAGTCATTCAAAGAGCAGTGTCAGTCAGCCCTGCTGGCTTCCCAAGGGCTATGTGAATGAATCCTGGAGCTACCTTTTCTAGGGGAACCTCTGCCCATATTAAAAGCTTTAGTTTAATTTTACATTAAAATTAAAGCCCAGTTTTGAAGACAAGGAAAGCACAGGAAGACAATTAAGCAAAAACATTTAAAGATAAAGTATCTTCTTTCCAAGGTTCTTCAATTTGAAAGGGAATTGGGTGGTAGAAATCCAAGGTGTCTGGTCACAATGCTACCTGTCTCAAAAGTCTCAGCTTCAAACTTTGCAAACTGTTTGGCACACAGTTACTTTTTCTTTCTCTTCTCTAACATTTGCTCACTGTTGTTTCTCATCAAAGCCACCCAGTTACTCCTTATCCTTTCTGCCTAATGAGCTACATGCAGTTTTCTTGCAAATGGATCAAGCTACAGGGCCCAGAAACAGAATTTGCTAGTCTTGTCTTCGTTAATGCAGACAGTTGTGTTCATCTGGCAAAGCTTCCTCCCAATTTTCCATGCCAGACATTTCCCTCAGAGACCCCTTACCAACTGTAGCTGGAGGTTTGTTTGCTTAAGTGAAAGACTGAGGGGACAATGTCCTAGAGACAACATTTTGTAGCAGTTGATTGCTTAAAAAGATCTCTAGGAAGCTGTCTGTACCCATCCCCTAATAGTGATGGACAGATAAAAGAGGATGCTGCTTTTAGTCATTAGCAACTCTTTCCCATTCTTGAATCTTTTCCCTTTTCTGTCCAGATCTGTATTAAATTTTAAAACCCAACTAAGTGTAAGAGAGTTACAGATTAAGATAGCATACAGTGACATTATTAATCAATAACACGTTGGTAACTGCTAGCAACATTTGCCACAGCAGCAAACAATGCTCTTCAGGTAGAGCTGTTTTAATTTAGTAAATGTAGTTGCTTATAAATTAAGAG
Source organism: Lanius collurio (assembly GCA_020086605.1). Taxonomy (NCBI): domain Eukaryota; kingdom Metazoa; phylum Chordata; class Aves; order Passeriformes; family Laniidae; genus Lanius; species Lanius collurio. The sequence goes on from JACBWW010000015.1 coordinate 13,925,738, forward strand.
TAGACTGACCTTGGAAGTTTATGTTATGAGGAAGTAGCACAGGTATTACTTTCCCTCTTTTTAATTCTCCTACATTCAAACACGGCTGACAGATGAGATTAAAGACTGCAAACGTTTGTACCTAACACCAGCTAAGCTGTGGGTTAATGAAACAAACAGCAGTTGGAAAGTTGGTGATAAACAGTTCTTCAGTGCATGATTTATGAAGAACTGCTCTGTGATGCAAATGTTTCTATTGAAAGAAATTTATAATAAATGCTGTTTACAACAGCACTGCTGCAACTTTGGCTGAGACATTCTTGTTTCTTTTTAATATTCTGAGATATTGGGTATGAGAAGTGGAAACACTCATCTCCCCTGTGACATTCTATGTACACACAGGTAGATGGGCAATGTTTTCTTGCCAGCTTTTAAACCATTTTACCAATTGCCCATGGTGTGGGGAAAGGCTCAGGGCAGGAACTTCTTCCTCCATTCGGGCAGGCTGTGCAGTACCTGGCACACATTTGCTGCAGGGGGAAGCGTGGCAGTGGGGTGAGGCAGCTGCTGTGCATGGCTGCTCCCAGGGCAGTCCCAGAGGGTGCTCTCTCTTTAAATGCAGCAGCTCAGAGCTGCCTCCACTGCCCTGAGGGACTTGGGTCACCTGAAAGTCCCCATGGCCGTAGTTTGGGTAAATGATACTTCTACTGACATTTTATGTATTTTGATGTTTTAATTAGGGAGAAATGATGCAACACGGTGATCTTTCCACCTTGGGTAAAGCTGGGTATTTATCTGCTTTGCATTCGCTGTCAGAAATTCCACCTTCTTTGTCACTTGCCACATTGTTCTGCAGAAACTGCACAGTACACAAACATTGTAGTATTGTGGAGACTGGAGTGAATTGTCAGAGTCAAATCCAGGGAACAGAAATTTAGAGCATGAGTAGTAAAGGTCCTGGGATACCTTACAATTAAGATTTCTGTATTAATCTGCCATTATCTTGCCTTTTTTTTTTTTTTAACTTCAGTTAGCCTCTTGCCATAACTGTAATATCATTTGTATGTGCTAATTTACTTGTAAATGTCACTCTAGAAGACATTTGAGAATAGGAATGTGAATCTCCTCTCAAAAACTGTGATGTGTCATTTTCTCTCTAAGGCTTTATTTGTGCTCTAATTCTGTTGCTAAATCAGCTAGCAGTGGCTGTTGTTTTTTCCTGTAAATTTTTTTTTTCTTTAAATTGTTTTCACATAACAAATCAAAGCCCTTTGATGAGCACAGATGAGTTTAAGACATGATTTTTGGATCTACAGTACATTAAATTATTCTTTTTTCCTACAAATGATGCTCCTAATCTGCTGTGCTCCCAATTGAGTGCCTTATTAAAATCTTCAAATTTTATAGTGCCCATTAGTAAAAATGTGGAGTAAGAAAATTACCAATCAAAATTCCCTGTTTATTCAAGTGTAAATTGATACTTACAGAATCTGCATTGGTTTATAGCCAGGATTCTGAAATTACAACGTTGTCACTTAGGGACATACTGTAGTAATAAGCAGACAGTAAGCTAATGTACTTTTTGAGAAAGTTTTTTACTTTCCTTTCCTCTCATTTCAAGATTTTGGTCTACCAGATGAAACATGGAGGTTAAAAGCTATCATCTCACTTGAATGCACAACAAAGAAAGGGAGTTCATTCTATTGCAACCCCTCCATTGTCTGTAACGTATGTGTAGATTTCATCAACTTCAAAAGAAGCTTAATTAATTTAATTATTATTACTAAATATTATTATCTATTTAATTGCCAATCTGTATGTGTGTGTATAACAAATCCTTTCTTAGCTTATGAATTAGTGTAGTAATTTTGAATATTTTGTGTTGATTAACTCCTCATTTTTGTGTCATTAGCATGAGCATTTATCTCCTGCCTTTTTATATGCTTGTATATAGTTCAGTGAGGAAACTTAATTTGCCTTATTGGCACAGCGATGGCACTTACTGATATAAACCAAACCAGTTTGTTAAACTATGCTCACTGTTTCTTTCTTCTTCCCTTGCAGAGCTGGAGCGGACCAGAGAAGTTACTTGCTTTAGATGAACTCATTGATAGTTGTGAACCAACACAAGTAAAACACATGATGCAAGTGATAGAGCCCCAGTTTCAAAGAGACTTCATTTCTTTGCTCCCAAAAGAGGTGAGAATTATGGGATAATACTGGATCATGCAGTGCATTGGCTGCCATCTTTAGCAAACTTCTGTGCTAATTTTGCCAACGTAGTGATGTAAACTCATGCTAGAGGTTCACTGTTTGGAACACTGCCATAACATGGCTACTGTAACTTCACATTGACATACCTCTATCTCTTGATAGCATTGAGATACTTGGAAATACAGATGGCCTCTTTAAACAGAATCCCAATAGCTCTAAAAATATCTCTGTTTCTTAACTGGGCTAATTGTGCTCTCTTTTTTTTTTTTTAAGAACTAATTCTGTTAGGGCACACACACAAAAAATTTCCTCTGCATGTAAGATCTCTCTGCACATTATTCTGTAAGTGTAAGCATTATTTTTAATGCTTTACATGGTGAGCATTTTGTTAATGTTATTTTTGAATTTATTTTAGACAAACTGAACCCTAAAATGTCTACCAAATAAACCAAAACAAAACCTTCTTACTAAGGATAAAGCCAAACTGTAATTAAGCAGACACCTTACAGTAAATCCTTCACTGAAAATCAGATCATGTTGTATCCAGTTAAAGAGAAACTGAGATTTAGATTTCTGTCCACACAAGAGTAATTTGTGATGTCATCACAACTAGAATGTGAGGGTGGATATGCAAGGTTATAAACTCAGTTTGCTGCAGTTATTGAATAAATGTATTTTAGTTGACTTATAAATAGTAGTTCTCATCTTGATTGATTTTAGGGAATTAAGTCTCAGTTCCTAACACTTTGCAAAACAAGTTCTTTTAAGCTATTCTGGTGTTTGTATTTGGTTGCTATCTTTGACATGGTTTTATTACCTGAAGACTGTTTCATGTCTCTGTCCTTTGATACTCTTTTCTGGCATATATCCTATTTTTGAATACTTAGTTGTACAAACCCCTTCTTTCCGTCATATCTTCACAAGTCTGGAAGTGTCACAGCCTTCCCTTGCTGACTGGCATTTGTAAGGGTTGGAATCAATTTATACAGCAAGTATTAACTTAGTACACAGGACATGAGATTAGTGTTTAGAGAAGCACTTTCTGCAGCAGCCTTCTCAGGGAGTGGAAAGGACACTGGGGGAGGAGAAGAATTCAGCAGCACCTCTGCATGGTTGCCATGTTTCTAGAGAAGCTGCCCAAAGCATCAGAGGCAGAGGAAGGCAACAAGACTTTATATTTTGAAGATACAGAAGATACTTTGCCACTTCTGCATCTATTCAGTCTGGAAATTTATTAGGGAATTGATAACAGTAACTCAAAGATAATTTCTCTTTGCATGGTTTTATGGCAATACTCATTCAAGTACAAGTGAGCTAGTTACACTATAACTAAAGATCATGTTATAATTTCAGTTTTCACAACTTCTTCACAGAAAAGATACAGTACTTAGCAGTAAAACTTCCTCACTTAGGTTTCTTGACTCCATTGTAAACTACTAATGTTTAATTTGTCTATTTCTAGTGGGTTTCCTGCCTCTTGAAACCAGGCTGACTTCACCAGTGAAGTTGGCTTAAATAATTTTTGCTTCCTAACCCTGAGTCACTGTCACCAAAATTAACCGAGTTAAAAAAAGCCATTGAGCTGCCTCCACCATCTCGTGTGCTCTTCCCTCACCCAGCTCTCCCCAGCAGTGCTGTCCCCAGCTGCTGAGTGCTGGCTGCATGGGGGTGACACACTGAGCTGGGGGGGCACGAGCGAGTTGTCGGGGTCAGTAATTCCATGAAGAGGCTTCCCTAGCGGAGCCGGCATCCTGTGGGAACACGCTCCCTTGGGCTGTCGCTCCGCGTTAACATCTGTACTTATCTCCAGTGCTGTTGGATGCAGGGCACTGATTTTATTACCAAACCAGAACAAGAAGATGACGTGGACAGGAGGGCTTTGCTTCAAAACCATTTTCTGCAATGCAAAGACAGTAACTTAATAGCCAAATGACCAAGGAAATGTTGGTTTTCCTCCTGAGAAAACATGCAGTCAAACAATTAATATAAAATAAACAATCCTGTTTTCTTGCTGGGACTTTGGAAATAATTATTCAAATTACTTACTTATGAAAATCAGGTCAAGAAACCAATTGATAGAGTTTTTCTGAAGTCAGCCATAGAAATGTTGTTAGTTCTGTGTGTGTAAATGAAGAAAAAGGCAAGAGACCGCTTGCTATTGGGTGTTACTAACACTTCAGGAGAGTAGTCCTAAATCCAGTTAAAGCAAAGGTCAGATCTTTGCTACCTGAAATTTTCTTATAACTAGATCCATAAGCTGAGACAAAGGGATGTCATCTTTTATCCACTGCTAATCTTAAAGTCAGCTTCAGGCTGTGTTCACCATTGATGACTATTTAGATAAATGTAATCTAAAATAAATGTTACCCGTATTTAACCTGGTTTAGGATCATTTGGCTCATAGGTTTAATTAACACCAGCTTAGCAAATGTCTGTGTCTGCATAGATAGGACAAGTAATATTTAAACAAACTGCTGTCAACTGAGGAACATTCAGCAAAAAATGGAAAGGGTCTGTGTCATGTTTGAGTTTTACCACATGAAGGCCTATGTGTGATGTGTGTTAGGAAACAACACTTCTTCAGTAATTTCACGTCCCAGGAATTAAGACAGAAAGTCTAAAAGGACTTGTTGCTCCTGTAACAGAGAGCCTTATACCAGATCCTAAATGCTGACTCCCTGAGTGAGGATGGAAGACAATTCTTCACATTTGTGGCCTGGGGTGCCTACGGGATCTAACACATCATTTAAAGCGCAGGTCCCTGCAATGTGGAGTCCTGTGTGCTCCCTGTGAGCTGCAGGTGATGCCTTGCAAACAAGGTGTGTGTGCAACCAAAATGCAGACAGTTGTGACCTGCTGAATTTTTTTACCTGCTCAGTCACTGGCTTGTCTAGATTAATAAAAAACAATAAATAAGTAAATATTTCTCACAAAATAAGGTCAAAAATCTGCTGAAGCCAACAGCCTACAGTTACGACTTCCTCAGTAAATTTCTGTCTTTGCTGCTTTGAAGGGCAGATTCTGTTTATATCTATCTATCTATCTATCTATCTATCTATCTATCTATCTAATCTAATCTATCTCCTAACTTCAGCTAAAAATTAAATTGAAAGTCCTAAACAAAATACATGGCAAGCAGAAGTAAAAGTGGATGATCTGATTTACTTGACAGCTTCTGCATCCTATTAGTTACTGACCAAGACCCCAGTGTGTGAGCATGTTAGTAGTTCTCTGCATCACTGTTTATCAATACTGTTCTTTCTGCAGAGTTTTTAGGGACTCTCTGCATTTCCTGTGACTTTCCTGCATCTTACACTAATTTTCCATGACTAGGGAGTTGCACTGTTGCTGTCAAGTAGAAACTCTTAATGATAGCTGTCCTTGTGTTTTGGATCGTGTTTTACATGCCTCTGTTTAAGGCTTCGTACATCTGAAGATACAGGTGGAGATTTTGGGGGCTTTATTGTGGTCACTATGTGGCTTGGCTCAGTCAGACAAGGTCTGAATTTTCCCAACTTTAGTTTTGTCACATGGAAAGCTCATATTTACTTTCTGGTGCTCATTAGGATTTGCCATGTGGTTTTGATAGCACACTGTATTCAAGTTACATATCTTGATCCTACTGCATCCCAATCCATAAAGCTCCTTGTAACTCCACCCAGGAGTGTGTTTGCATTCTGAACAGAAAATGGGCAATACCTGTACTCCCTTCCCTCTGAGCCCTGGTGAATGTAGCATTTACTTGTTCTATATTTGGGCTTTCTGAGTGATGTTACCCATCACAGGGCACATCCCTATTTGCTCACATGGCAAGCCCTGTACTTTTTAGTTCAACTCTCAGAATAACTTTTGGTGTAATTGTTAGCTAAAATAACATAGACATAATTACTTTGGTAATAATTCTTCTAATGATTCGAAGTAATGTGGATTTTTTAAAAAATGTAATAAGTATTTCAGCTGACATCTATTTTCTTGCAAATGCAAGAATCATTTTGTGATATGATCTGTAAGGATTTAGTTACTTAAGATGATTGTTATATTTCCACATGCCCACAGGAATAAACTGGAGTCTGTTAAGTTTCAGAGATTGTTTAATAATTTATCGTTCCAATTTTCTGTATTTCAGCCCCTGATGTGTGATAGTAAATGGAGTTGTTTCGCTTTTCTCTTCAAAAGCAGTGCAGAAAAATATACTACTTCTTATTTTTTACAGCTGGCACTGTATGTGCTGTCATTCCTGGAACCCAGGGACCTTCTGCAGGCAGCCCAGACATGTCGTTACTGGAGAATTCTGGCTGAAGATAATCTTCTCTGGAGAGAGAAATGCAAAGAGGAGGGTAAGGCTGAGCAAAATGATAGATGTAATGGTTGAAGTGTTGCTGTCATAAAAAGTGCAGTTCATTTACATAATAAGCTTAAAGTTTTACGAAGGCAATTCGTGTGACTTTAGATTTAGTGCTAGTTATGCTTTGGGCTACATGGTATGTGTCTCTGTTGAAAGCAGGAAATAGAAATAATCCATGGAGTGCTAGAGTTTAGGCTTGAATATCTTATTTATAAAGTATACCAGTTGCATGGTTTTCGAATACAGTTGGGTTTGCTTTATGAGGATTATGTTTATTCGAAATGCACCCAAAAGAAATAACAGCTGAGATGTAAAAATGATAGGAGTATAGTCTGGCAGTTTGTAACATGGAGGAAAAACTATTTCAGTGGTTGGTAGAAGGGCTGCTGTAATTTCACATCACTTGTAGGATAATTAACACAGAGATGGCACACAGTAGTGGGAGAAGGTGCTAAAAGGATTGCTTGGAGAGGGACACACAGTCCATTAGCCACATGGATATTATCCTGCTCATGCCAATTCAAGAAGATATAGTGGTCCAGCACTGATATGAATGGTCAAAAAAAGGCTCCCATGAAAGTAGCCATGTGTTTGTGCACATGAAGAGTGTAAGCTTTTATTTTTAAGAAGAATTAAAGGAACAAGGAGTCTGTTTTGATGGTGGGGGGGTGGGAAGACCACATACATGTGATCCCAGAACAGTATTGTCTTGTACACAGGACCCTGTCCTGACTGCCTTGGAGTATGGAGACAAGGACTTGTGAGAGGTTGATGCAAAGGCTTCAAAAAGCACGACAATGTCAATTGTAGCTGGCTATTTGTAAGGGCACCTAAATTAATTTCTTTTCTTTTGTGATGGAAAGCAGGTGTCTAACCTCCTGAATCTTCTCTAAAGATTCTCCTCTTAAAAATTTCAGTGAATATGCATTAAAAGGACAGAGTGAGAAAAAGAAGGTTGGGAGGGGAATGAGCTTATGTTTTGAGCTTACAAGTAAGAATACATCTAGGCAGGAGAGCACAGGCAAGCAGACCAGTATTGCAGCCTGCTTAGCCTCAGTGAGCTGCTCAGTAACATGAAGGAGCCCTAATTCAAGACTGGAAGGCAGAGATGGGGCTAAAGGCAGAAGAGTGAAATCCACATACTGGCAAGAGACAAGACTCCTGCCAGTAATGAAATGCAGTGGAGAGAGGAGCGGCATAGAAAAGAGAGCAGGGTGAGAGAATTGTAAAAAACAGCTGTATCTGTAGTAGCAAGGCTGAAACAAAGCACTGCTGCTTAAGTGTCAAGTCAGAAAGGGCATAGCTATACTTAAATTCCAGCCAAGAGAGGACAATACCAAAAGCACTGAGCCTCTCAGATCAAGAAAGTAATTAAAAGCTCGCTAATACCAGGAGTCACAGTGAACTTAAAAGATGGTGAAGAGGGGTGACCAGAGTGGAGAACCACAGACAGAAAGGTTGACTTCTTGAACTGTTCCAGAATAAGCATAAGAGTGGTTAAGGAGGTTTTTGGACAATTTGTAAAAGGCAATATTCTGCTGCATTGCCTCAGAAAGGGGGATCCAAACTCAAGCTAGGAGATTGCCAGCAAGGCAAAATGAACTAGAGCACTTTCAGTCATGATTATGGTAATGATTATGCTGAACTGACAAGGACAGACAGAGTATAAATCTCAGAGGAGCAGGGTGGTGTCACTGACACACAAATGTTGGTATGCAGGCGGTTGTTACGTTTCTGCCATATTTTAATGTCAGAGGTCACAGTAAAGGTTTGGGAGGGAAGGTGATTTTTGTGGGGTGGCTTCATCTTTTCCTCTCCCCCTCCTTTTGAAAATTCCATTTTAGGGATTGATGAACCATTACATATCAAGAGGAGGAAAGTAATAAAACCAGGCTTTATACACAGTCCGTGGAAAAGCGCCTACATCAGACAGCACAGGATTGATACCAACTGGCGGCGAGGAGAGCTGAAATCGCCCAAGGTGAGGTTCTGAGCTCTGTGCACAGGGCCGTGAACAAAGCAGGATCAGCTCGTGGCTTGGGTTCTTTCCTTTGGACAAACAAGACTATTCATGCACAAAGAGCAGTGAATTGCTACAGAAAAAATAATTTGTATTTTCACTTTAAATTATAATCTGACCACCATATTGGGAATGTGTTATGATCCATACTGCAGAATTCTTTCACTGCTCTTCTAATAGTTTCTGTACAATTTCATAAATTCTTAAAAATATAGCAGTCTCTTTGAGACAGGTAATTGCAGAGGCTTGATTGGAAATATTTATATTTAAACATACAGACACATATATTGTATATCTGTAAGTGTCTATGTATGTATTGGTAGAGCTGGGTCATATTGCAATATAAAAATACTCCACAACTGTTCTGTGATCATTTCCCACTTTATTTTTAAATGTGTTCTTGTAAATTGAGCAGCACAAGACAATAACTTTGTGTTAAGATTTTGGTGGGGTTCTCTAAATGTTAAAATTATTTTAATGACATTCATATTTATCATTACATCCTTTCCAGTATGAAGATATGAAGCAATAGTTCAAACCTTTTGTAAATAAAAATAGCACCTCTCTAATCAAACCTGATAATGAATAAGTAGCCAGAAATGTGAAGAAAACCTATACTCATGGCTTTTTAAGGTTTTAAGGCAATTTACCTGCTTCTTTATTAAAAACAACAAAATAAAATAAGAACAAAAGAATTCCAATGGAAAACCTATGGCTATATCCTGCTGTTTATTTGGCCGTGACTTATGTACATCTCTGGCAACGGTTCTGTATTTTTTGCCTTGATATGCCACATCAAGTTATCTTGGAATTATTATTAAAATTACAGCCTCTGGCATTATCCAAATGCCATTTCATTTCACTGAACATCTTGAAAAGTATTCAGATATCGTAAATAAGAAATTCTTCATCCTGTGTGTTCTGCTAAGGATTTTTTTTGCTGTATTTGCTGTAAGGTGTACTGAATTACAGTTTTTCCAAAATCAAGCATTGACAATCTTACCTCTATAAAGCAACATTCCAGTCCACATTCCCAGCACATTAAATTGTTGCTTTTGTTTGTATTTAATTGAGTTAATGGTTTTCTAGTTTTTAACTTTGGTTGCTGCCTGGCATTTAACACAATACAATCTTTGGCTGGTATGGGGAAAAAAATAGATGTAGTCAGTGTTGACCACTGAAATACAAATACTCAGCAAATAATCAGCCCATCCTTTTTATTCAAGATTGAAACAAAAGGTAACAGTAACTCAACTGAAAAATAGATGGAATAACTGCAGAGGAATTGGGCAATGTCCAGTTACTAATTCAGCCCACTTTTGTTAGTGATTTTTCCTGGTGCTGTTAGGAGGCTTGCAGTAACTGTAGTGTGCCTGCTAAGCAATGCAGCATCACTCCAGGGAAGGAGGAAAACACCTTCTTTGGTCCCAGCTGGCGGTAAATTAGACTTGACACCCGGGATTAAGGGGCCTTATTATTACTGAAGCAACTCTAGCATTTCCTAATTTATGAATCAGAAGAGCACTTTGTTTCTCCTGCTTCTCTCTAATCTCCTGCGTTAACTTGTGACTGTTGCTTTGTGTTCTTGGTTGCCAGGTGCTCAAGGGCCACGATGACCACGTGATCACGTGCCTGCAGTTCTGCGGGAACCGCATCGTGAGCGGCTCCGATGACAACACGCTCAAAGTGTGGTCAGCGGTGACAGGCAAGGTGAGGGGGCTGCTCTGCTGGTTCTCTTGGGAGATGAGCCACAGGTAGAGCACTGCCACAGCAAAAATGCTGCTGTGCCAACAGACCATGCTGCAGGGTGGCCTTTAGTGCCTCTGGGGCAGGACTTGGAAGATTTACCAGATAAACATGTGGGTTGCCTTTTCCCACACAGAAACTCCTCCAGTTCAAAAAAGTCACCTTGATGTGAAATTGCAATGCTGCTCATGTTACCACTGGCATATATCTTTGTTCTCTTGGCAATTCTGCTATTCTTGTGGAGTCGTTTGTGACATGGATTTTAAAGAATTTGGACAGAAACATTACTTTATCTTCCTTAAAGCTTAACTTAGGCTGCTTTTACCCCTCTGGATCTGCCTTTCTCACTTGTCTTCTAGCATTCTTTCTATTGTTTTCAAGTTTTTGAAACGGAGTGTTCATTTTACTGGCTCAGGTTTCAAATACAGAGTTTGTTTTTCTTTCCAAGCTACTATATTGCTGAGCCACAAAAAAAAAAAAAAAAAAAAAAATTAACTTGCTTTAGGTTTAAATATTTCCTATTAAATTAGATCCAGCTCAGGCAGGAATTTAATAAGCTTCAATAATTTAATTCTGGCTTAGAGAAGCAAAACAATGTGTGCAATCAAAAAGACAGTACTGAACATTTCAGTCATGTTAGAACATCACAGCTACTCAGCCCACAGGTTTTTTCTTTTTGAGATGACTGGCTGACCAAGGATGTAAAAAAGGCCTTGGGGAAACAGGACTTTTTCCTGTCAGACTGGTATTGTGTGCACTTAGCTTGGTTTTAATGGTATAGATAACAACAGGACAGCTGCTGAGGATAACATGTTTAAGATGTAAAAAGTATCCTCTTCATAATGTTGAGGCTGGATGTATTCAGCATTTGTCACTGCATGCCCTGAAGATCCTTGAAGGGATTGTTAATCCTACTGTGGGTAAGAATAAAATTAAGAGCCATAGGCACCCTCACCCTGCTGCTGTTGGCTTCTCTACAACAAACTCTAACGAAGGATACCATAATGAAATTTACATCTATTTTAATTGAAAGGGGCAACCTAAACACAAATGAAAAATACTTTCTTTGTACATACCACACTCCCAAAAGCAAAACGTTCCCTTAAATATATAAAATTGAGCACAGTGGCATGACTTAACAATTACTGCTCAGTAATTTTTTGAAAGTAATTACAAAATCTAGTGTGACCATTTACCCTAAACCTTTAAGAGAGCCAGAAATTGTGTCTGAAAGATGGAAGCATGCTGTATCAGCCCTCATGCTTACTGATGCTGAAGAATTAATAAAATAAAGAAACCCTAAAGGTTGGTTTGTGCAAATGAACATGATTAAGTAATTCCCTTGACAGATGTAAAGCCCAAAATAAGGATTCTGTGTTCTTACTGCTTTAACAGGATGATTTCTTAAAATATGAGCACATTGAATGAAATAAGAAAAAAGAGAACTGTAGAAGTGAAAATTGGCTATGAACTGAAAAAGATGGATTTGATAGCAGTGAATTAAGCTAGGAGCCAGTAATTGCAGAAGACTGGTTTAAAAATTGTTAAAGAACAGGAAATCTATGTACAATAAAAAAACAAGTTATTTTCAAGGATGCTAGGAAGAACAGGGTATTAACAATAGGAATTACTATACTGTTACTATTGCAGAAAAAATACTTAGAAGAAAATTCATATGATGGAAATACAGCATGCAGGGATAATAAAACATTTCATCAGAAACTCACATGTTAACAACTGCCAAAGTTATAATTTTTCTTACTAGAGTTGATCCAGATAATCTGTATTTGATGGTTTGGGGTTTTTTTCTAAAGTAACCTTTGGCTTAAAATTAGTGCATTTTCAAAAGGTATGATCATAAGGAGAAGAGCCAGGATAGGACAGTTAGAAAGCTAAAATACATCAATATTTAAATGGAGTAAACTGAAAAGAGTGGGTATTTAGGATACATTATCTCAGATAAAAAATACTGGACTGCGTCAAGAGGAGTCAACTAACAGTTAAAGGAAGGCCACAGCAATTAATGCCACTTAGCATTAGATTACAGAAAAAGAGATCCTCAAACTGCCTTGACCTCTTTTCTCATGCAGTTACAGGTTTGACTGATAAAAATAATAGTGCAGAAGTAGATGGCTGTGTGCACTGAAAGACTGTATCCCCATGACAGGACTGAAGAAAATAGAATAATACAAAAATCAACATGGCACATATTTAAATATGTTAGAAAATGGGTAATTACAGAGATCATGTTGTTAAAGTAAATGCAGAATCTTCATGGAGTATCTAGAGGAGTCTTGCATGGATCTTTCCTTGTCTGTGCTAATTAGCATTTATTGCTGCCTGGTGGGAAAGCATACATAGTCATTACTTGTAAGGACAACAGGCTGGGAGACAGAGACGAGCCATTGTTCGGGGCCGACAGGGGTTTTATAGAAGAAGGTGTGAGCAAACACTGTCTGTACATGGTGAGAAATCACGTCGTACATTTGGGATCAAAGAAGGGAGGCTGTGCTTATGTAGTGTGGGATTCTCTCCTGGGCAAAGTAAAGTCTGTAGAAACATGATTTTGCAGGAGGGATGCTGTAGCTGTGGCTTACAGAGTGCGGTGCTTCTTGGATAAACAAACAGAAAAATGCAACAAAAATATATGGTTTACAGATTGGTGGTAAAACTACCAAGTGTGTGCTCTCTCCACTTCTAATATACTTCAAAAAGCTATTGGAAATCTGCAGTGACTCAGGAAAATGCCAGGGAAATGACTCAAGGCTGCAAAACATGTCCTTGTATTGAGAAATTTGGAAAGACAGCTTGGTTTGTCAAGGGGAAGATTACAAGTAAAATTACTTATAGTTGAAGTACCAACAATTGAGAGAAATTTGATGATGATCTTTTAAAAAGGGGAATTTTTTTGTTCAATCAGAAAGAAGTCTCCAGGGGTCTTCTGGCTCTTCCTATGGGAGGTGGCTGTTACCTCCAAGACTGCTTTTTCTTAAAGTTTCCATTCCCCTCTGTCAAAAGGGTAACTAAGGAAAATATTTCTTTTCAGTGTTTGAGAACACTGGTTGGGCACACGGGCGGAGTGTGGTCATCGCAGATGAGGGACAACATCATCATCAGTGGCTCTACAGACAGAACGTTGAAAGTCTGGAACGCTGAAACTGGGGAGTGCATCCACACCTTGTATGGACACACCTCCACCGTGCGCTGCATGCATCTCCATGAGAAAAGGTGAGGCTTTGTACAGAGCTGCAGCCATGGCCTGGCCTTCTTTTACACTCTTGTGCTCACAGAAAGTGCTCCTGAAACCGGGGGACCTCATCCAGCACCGAGTGAAACACAAACCAGGCAAAACATAAATCAACACAAGGGAGGAGATGATTAATAGAAGCAGAAGCATAAGAATACTAAATGAAGAACTGAAAATTGAGTCATGTACTTCAAAAAGTCACAGTCTGCGTTATTTCAAAGCTAATTCTTTGTTACATCGTGATCCAGTCTCCCACACTGAATAATTTCTTCTTTTGTCAATGCTACAAACTTTTACTCATTTTACCAAATAACCTTTTAAGTACTGTCACTGCAGTATTTTATTTAAATTTTAACTGATTATAACATAATTTTTGCAACAGTAAACCATGTCTCGATTCAACAAACATTGGCAGAGCTCTGTTACTTGGCTGTGGTATGGAGCCGTTGACAGAGATTGTTGGTTGCATTTCTTGTTTTTTGAAGAATGATGAGGTTTTTCTGTATAAATTCCACTAATGTTCTTTCCATCTCATTTCTGTTATTGGCCAAAAACACTTCTAGAAGTTTAATCTGAAAAAAAAAAACAAGCAGAATAACTGTTACTTTACTAAAAATGAAATTTCTAAAGATCTTTGTTTATTTGTTATAATTAGTTAGCTCAGTTATTAAAACAGAAAGCCTATAGCACTGGCTGGAGCTCACCATCTTGCTAAGCTTTCATAGGCAGATACACCAGTCCACAGTATTTCTCATGGCATTTGTTTTTCTGGTCAGGAGTGAAGTGACTTTTTAAATACTGATTGCTAGTTGTATCAAATAGATCCTGAGGAGGTGAGTAGAGCCGATGAGGAACACCCCAGTCATTTGAGACCCTAATAAAACATCACACCAAGCCAGCACTTTGGTGGCTGGTGCACCAATGCTATCTAATGTGCCAGATTGAAACTCAGAACCCATTTGTAGCCAAGTTTAATTGTTGTAGTATTTTTATGTCCAATGCTAAGTACAGGAAGGGTTTTCTCGTTCCTGCAGAGTGGTCAGTGGGTCTCGAGACGCTACGCTGAGAGTCTGGGACATAGAGACAGGCCAGTGTTTACACGTTCTGATGGGCCACGTCGCTGCAGTTCGGTGCGTTCAATATGATGGCAGAAGGGTTGTAAGTGGTGCATATGATTTTATGGTCAAAGTGTGGGATCCAGAGACAGAGACCTGTCTGCACACACTGCAAGGGCATACTAACAGAGTCTACTCGTTACAGGTATGTGATTTTTATCTGCTGCTTTAGTTTCCTTAAGTAACATTTAAAGTCAGTTTATTTCACCTTGTTTATTAAGTTGTGGGTACCAAGTGCATAATTATATAAACCACAGGAATACAGAGGCATCTGTGATAAACCCTTTTTTCATTTTGTTACACTAATTATATGCTGTCTTAATTTGGAAAATGAAATTTTTTTTAGAGTAGCATTTTTTATAAAGGACCTAGTACAATAAAGCCCAAATCTCTACACCAGCAAGTTACATTGTTTTGTGGATTAATGGGTTGTTTGGTTGAGATTTTTTTTTTAAATCTTGCATGTATTTTGGAGGTATGTTTTTGCTTTCCCCAAGAAATTCCAAACTTACTGTTTTAAATAAATCAGAGGATATAGCAATTGACAACGTGACAAAAACCCTATTGAATTAATATTCTGATTTATGGAGATCTGTTTAGCCTCATTTTCTAGTCCCATCTCCAGTTCCAAACTATAATTCACACTAAGGCTGAACCTAAAATTTTAATGATCCTATGTAAATCTCTAGCCTTGTACTTCCTCTTCTCTGAGTACAGGCCAGATGTACAACTGTGAGGGTTTTTCAACAGCAACATGTTAATGTAGGTGCAGGTTATTATGGTGCTACTTTGTGGCGTCTCTCTATTGCCCACCAGTCACCCAGAAAGCTGGCAAAGATACACACAGACCTCATGTCTTGGGTCTTCTTACCTTTACTAACCCAAAACATCATCTTGTTCATTCATAGAGTCAAAGCATCACTTCCAGGCATTGAAAAGCGAAAGAAATTAATTTCATGCTTGTGCCTGTTCACAACACAATCTGGCAGGACTTGAAAAAGAAATCAACAAAGACAGTTCAAAACTGGGAAATGGCATTCAGCATTTAACTGCTCTGGGTTGTGGCTCAGAAAGTGAAACTCAGTGCTAGAGACATTTTTCATAAAGTATTTCATATCTCACCATAATATATTAAATATGAACAAAATTTCTAATTGGTTTCCTTTCCCAAAATATGTAGCAAAATTTATCAAAAACTCCAGCCCTTCTCTTACATTCATATGCTGGGGAGTGTTCTCTAGACAAGCAGCAAGCAAGTTAAAAATGCTGTACTACCCACTGCTCTCTCAAAAATATTCTGAGGATTGTATTTCACGTGGGGCAGTTTGGGAACAGATGTTATTCTACTGGTGGCTCTTGTTTTGGCTTACGAATATTTATGTCTTGCTCTGATACTGTAGTAATAATGGATCAAAGAATTGGGTTATGTTACACATTGATATGTTCTGAAACAAATGGGATGGGGGTTGGGGAGGGCAAGCTAGAGGCTACAGGTGTTTACAGGTTTGGAATGGAAAGGTTCTTTAAAATTGCATGGTGTCTCCTGCCCTTCAGCCTGAAGTAGCCCCAAACAGCAGAACTTTCACAAATAGAATAATCAGATGGAACAACCCAGTCCTTTCTATCCCTGCTCCATGGCAGGTTCTATTATATCTCAATGTTTCCCCATGTGTAGACCTAATATTTTCAGAGATCTTAATGTGCAGCAGTTGAAGACCACTGAATGTGTTGCATTTTCTTACTCTCTTACCTGCCTTTGAAGTAATCCACAGATTCTCAAGGTTCATGGATAACTCACTGATCCAAATCATTGTCTGTTTCACTGCAGCACCATCAATTTGTCTTGATGCCCAGCCTTAAAGCTCTCTTTCTGAATACCTTATGAACATGGAATGTGATTAGTTTGTGGGAAAGGGGGAAGGGAATTCAAAATTTATTACATCAGGTTTAGTTCTTTTTAGGATAGAAAAATATTGTCTAGTGTTCCCAAGTCTTTTGGGCTACTTGGCATTCCTTGTCTGTTTATCTGAAGACAAGGTTATTTCCCATCCTCTTTTGAAAGCAGGGGACCCAAACCAGGGTCCAGTCAAAGTCTTATCAATGCTTGCTAGAAGTGAAAAGTTACTTTTTATGCCTTCCATTCAGATACCAGAGGGTCTTTTTCAGTGTATTTTCACCAGGAATGCAGTGCATACAGCAGATAAGCAGTCTGTGTGCCAGTCACTCTCCATTCTTTTGAATCTGGGTGCCATGCTCAACCATATCTGACTGCAGAGATCTCAGATACTAATTTTCTGCGGGTCTTATAAAAAGCAGCAGCCCCAGATAGTGGAGTTCCCTTAACTGGCTTTGTTCCTTGCCTTATCGGGTACCAGTCAGTCCACATGGACAAGGAGTGTCAGATTGCCTTAAATATAACCAAGATTCCTGCCCAGCCTTCCTTCTCCCAGGCTGCAGCTGTACCTTCATTCATTCCCTGCCAAGTTCAGACCATCACACTTTTCACTTCTACACTCTTTGCCTTTGGTCAGTTCTACTGTTTCAAATGTCACTCAAATCCTAATGAAAATAGTAAATGCCAGACCTCTCTGAAACTCTTTGTGGTATCTCTAATAGTACTGTGAACAAAGTTCTGAATATTAAGTGTCCCTGCCTCAAGTTTGTCTCCCTCTTTGTAAAAATACAAGAAAGACATTTGCTGTTTCATATGGCTTTTTACTCCATTACAGAAAAAAAAAAATCATATTGGTTAAGATAATTTCCCCACAAATCTGTGTTTGCTGCTACTTACCCCATTACTCAGGGCTTAAAAGTTCCTTGTGGAAATTGAAGTTAGACTGGTTAATCCATAATTCCCCTATCCTGTCATCTCCTTTGATGCCTTGATCACCCTCAGTAAAGGAGGGAACTGTATTCACCATCTGAAACTTGTCTGTCTTCCATGGGTTTTCAAAGATAGTAGCAGATGTCTCTGAGATTGTTTTAAAACAACTTGCCTTATGCAATTTTGTTCCCCCATTCTAGCAAAAGCTTGTACATTTGTCCTTGGCTTTAGTGCTGTGAGCTGTCACTCGGGTGGCTGAGGACTGAAACAAAAAAGTTAAATAGCTGGCCTCAGTCAGTGTTTCCTTCCCACTGAGGATAAATGAGGGGTTTTTGGCCTTCCTATTGGTGTGGTTCTTTTGTTTTGTTTTTGGTTGGGACTTCTTTACACAATAGTGAAATGGCTCTTGCTAGTTTTATCTTGTGTTGTGCCCTGCCTTTCTGGTTTTGTCCCAGTGTGCTCTTTTATACACATCTATTGATTTAGTTTCTACTTCTTGTACAATTCCTTGTGGTTTAGCCAAGTGGGTCTCAGTAATTTACAATACTTCCTATCTTTCTTTCACACAGGATAGTTTGTGTCTTTAAGAAAGTGCCAACTGTCCTCAACTCTTCTTCCCCTCAGAGAACAGATACATAAAATCCTCATGGGAAGGAAGTCTTGGGTATTTTAAGTATTCCTTCTTGAAGCCCACTGGTTTTATTACACTGCTTTTTTCCTTTTTTGAGAGTTCTGGACTCTATGCCATTGTCACTACAGCTCAATTCCACCCTTCTGTTCCCTACATGGTCAAAAGAATCTCATATCTTAGCCTGTATGCTTTCCCTACAATGACTGGAAATTTACACTTCCTTACTGTACACAATTAGGGTAACAAAATAGCTAAACCTCACATTTTTCAATTACATTTCCTTCCATTTTCCTATGTTGTGACTTTTGTGTAGATGATTCTGGAATAACATTGTCATTCTCCTGCTTAATGTCCCTCTGACTTGTAAAAAGCAAGGTTGGCTCGTTAAACATCTTTTTTAGGAAAAGTACTTTCTCTTACTGTTGCACCCTGCAGGATAGTCAGGATCTGCTGTGTTTAAAGGAGATTACATTTCAAAGACCAGGGGCTCAGAGTCTCTTTTCAAACCATGTCCCTCAAGAGCCCACATCTACAACAGACAATTGCACTGACCATGAATCACCTGCTCTGGTATCAAACGTGGCCATCTCTACTGAGTTCTTACTTTGTACTGCAGTTTCTGAATATATATAGTATCTAACCTTGCATTTAGTGAATTAAATGCTTAATAGCCTTCTTTGTAAGATGCTAATATAATTGTTTGTAATAGATTTACCTTTCTTGTAGTTTGATGGTATCCATGTGGTGAGCGGATCTCTTGACACCTCCATCCGAGTTTGGGATGTGGAGACAGGCAACTGCATTCACACTCTAACAGGCCACCAGTCACTCACAAGTGGAATGGAACTCAAGGACAATATACTTGTGTCTGGAAATGCTGATTCTACAGTCAAAATCTGGGACATTAAAACAGGACAATGTTTACAGACATTGCAAGGTAAGCTTAAACTACCTTCATGTAAATCAAGCAGCCTACAGTGATCTGTGCTGCAGATTCTGCATAAAAAAAAATAATTACATACAAAGAAACAAGTGCCGACCACTTACAACTTAAATATTTTTCTGATAACAGCTGTATGATCTTTTTCTGAACTAGAAGAACAAAATGTATTTAATCTAATCTATTCAAATCACTTGCCCATTATGAAAGGCAGATGGTCTGGACTGATAGCAATTTGCTATGGGTATATTAGCCTAATAAGCCACAGAAACATGTAGGAAATTACATCTCAAAATAGACAGTCAGTGTATTTATTTAGGGGTCACTTGAATGTTTCAAAGCCTACAGATTAATTGGATCAAGAGGCAAAGTACACTGTCTGTTGCAATAAATCAAGAGATGCAAGTGGAAGGTGTCTTTATTTCAGTAAGAAGAAAGATTTTATTTTTTTTCCTTCATGTTGACCGTTGTCACTCAGGCATCATGCACACAAACACATGGCTGTGTTTCTCCCCACAAAAAAAGGTCTTATATCATTCTCATATATCATATGCAGCAGTGCTGGCTGGAGCAGAAAATTAAATTTCCCTGTAAAGCAAACTCTGCTGCTTTAACATATATATTTATATGTCAGCATATAACTGTCAATATTTACTGATGGAGTAATCTCATAATAACACTTCAAAGGGACTTAGAGACGAACTCTTACAGCAGTCACCTCATGTGGATGGTTAAATTAATTTTCATGGATGCCCAAGTGTATGTTTGCTGGTATACAGCACAACAAGATCACTGAGACAAAGAAAATAGTGGGAAATTTTTTTTATACCTGCCTTCCCTTTTTGAAAGCATGGCAAAGCTTTTATACCTTTTAATGTACAAACCCAGGAGTTATAACAGATAGCTTTCTAATAGTTCTAAGAGATGGAAAGAACTGTATGCAAATAGCAAGGTGTTTATTCTAGATGCAGCACTGTCTGACATTGCTTTCTAATTACAAATAGAAATGTTTTTGTTTACTCTTACAGGTCCCAACAAGCATCAGAGTGCTGTGACCTGTTTACAGTTCAACAAGAACTTTGTAATTACCAGCTCAGATGATGGGACTGTAAAACTTTGGGACTTGAAAACGGGTGAATTTATCCGAAATCTAGTCACATTGGAGAGTGGGGGAAGTGGAGGCGTCGTGTGGCGAATCAGAGCTTCTAACACAAAGCTGGTGTGTGCAGTTGGGAGCCGCAACGGGACTGAGGAAACAAAGCTGCTGGTGTTGGACTTTGACGTCGATATGAAGTGAAGGGCAGAAAGATGAATTTGTCCAAACGTGTAGACGATGTTCTCCTTTCCCTCCCCCCTGAAAAAAAAAGAAAAAAGAAAAAAAAGAAAAAGGAAAAAAATCCCTTGTCCTTGGTGGTGCAGGATGTTGCCTTGGGGCAACAGATCCTAAAGACCTACAGACTACGAAGGAGAAGACAAAGATGACAAACTATAACTGACAAGAGAGGCTTTTGCTGTCTCGTCACATAAAAAGGCTACACTTTTGACCGGGGCAGCTTTGCAAAAATCCAACTTTTGAAATGAAACCAGGTGCAATTAATTTCTTTACTTTCCTCCAAATGCTCCTTGAGCAATTTGGAGTGAAAAAAAAAAAAAAAAAAAAGTTACAGTTCTTGTTAACAAGTTATTTCACCACAAAGATCTTGAAATAAGCTGCACAGGCGAGCCTGCCTGTGCACCCCTGGGTCACCCTGGGTCCCGGCAGCCCCTCCGAGCAACGCGCTGTCCCTTAGCCCCGCTCCACGCAGGGGGTTGGACCGGACTCCCTCCACGGTCCCTTCCAACCTCCAGGAGCAGTCACTGGTTGACTTTCAAAAAACTAGAGAGCATCTGCAATGAGAAAAACAAACAAAGAGTCCATTCCTGGTGTGGAAAAGCTAAAATATTACTGTGAATTGTTTTGTACAGTTTTATCAGAGCTTTTTCTTTTTTTTCTTTATTCCTCTTTTTTTTTTTTTTTTGCCAACCATTGCCAATGTCAATCACAGTATTAGCCTCTGTTTAATCTATTTACTGTTGCTTCCATCTACACTCTTCAACGCATAAGTTGCTCTGAGGTGGCAAGTTGTCCTGGGTTTTGAGAGTCCTCTGATGGATTTAATTCGCAATGCTGGTGCTAGAAGTAGGTCTTCAATTACGGGATTGTTGTCCCACCCCTGTACTGTATTCCCAGTGGCCAAACTTATTTATGCTGCTAAATGAAAGAAAGAAAAGCAAATTATTTTTTTTTATTTTTTTTTTCTGCTGTGACGTTTTAGTCCCAGACTGAATTCCAAATTTGCTCTAGTTTGGTTACAGAAAAAGACTTTTTGCCACTGAAACTTGAGCCAACTGTGCCTCTAAGAGGCTGAGAGTGGAAGAGTTTCAGACAATTAAGAGTGAAGTTTGCCTGCAAATAAAGAATTGAGTGTGTGTGCAAAGCTTATTTTCTTTTTTCTGGGCAAAAATTAAAACACATTCCTTGGAACAAAGCTATTGCAGCCTGTTCTGTGGGGAAATTTTTCTTTGTGAGGGCTGTGGTGAATGGAATGAACATACATTAAAAAAAAAAAACCTGACAAAATTTTTTAAAAATATTATAAAA
The DNA here is from genome assembly GCA_020086605.1 of Lanius collurio. Classification (NCBI taxonomy): domain Eukaryota; kingdom Metazoa; phylum Chordata; class Aves; order Passeriformes; family Laniidae; genus Lanius; species Lanius collurio. Next base: position 13,947,440 of record JACBWW010000015.1, read on the forward strand.
TACAAAAATTAAAATAAAGTTGCTGGTCAGTCTTAGTGTTTTACAGTATTTGAGAAAAAAAAAAACAACTGTTACAGTTATTGCTGGGAGGAACTGACAGAGCAAAAACTTACGTTTTTGTAAAGATGTCACATGCAAACAAAATGAGAAATGAAAGAGTCAAATGGTTTGCCTCATTCTCCAAGAGCCACAACTCAAGCTGAACTGTGAAAGTGGTTTAACACTGTATCCTAGGCGATCTTTTTTCCTCCTTTTTTTGTTTTTGTTTTTGTTTTATTTATAGTCTGATTTAAAACAATCAGATTCCAGTTGGTTAATTTTAGTTATGTAACAACCTGACATGATGGAGGAAAACAACCTTTAAAGGGATTGTGTCTATGGTTTGATTCACTTAGAAATTTTATTTTCTTATAACTTAAGTGCAATAAAATGTGTTTTTTCATGTTAGTATGTCTTTTTTTAAATTTTTTCTTATTTTCTAGCTGTTAATTTAATACTATGTATCCTACGAGGGGTAAAGCAGGTTGAGTTGTTCATCTTACTGGTAAGATGCTAAAATATGGCTTGGGACTTTTTATGTGAACAGGTGTGTGAGTGTCCTCTCCTTCAGTTGCCAGGTAGGATTTGTGACGTGGGTCTGGACAAACATGCAGGAAGGACATTTGCTCCCTCTCACGAGGAGTGTGTCAGGACCTTGCTCTGGAGGGAGTCAGATATAAAAAGCTGCTCAAGTACGTAAAACTTCTTCCGATAGCATCTCGTTACTGCATCTTAAATTGAAACCTGATGTTTATTATTTATGGATTTCAATCAGTTGATTGCAGTTGACAGCAAAGAATAAATCCATAAATACAACTAAAATCAAAGTTAGGATTGTAGGAGAGCTTGAAATAAAGCTTCAGAAGAAATAATTTTAAAACCCCCATCATTCCACATCAGTCCAACAGCAGTTTTATCAGTGCCCTGAAACCAAGGTAAGTCATCATCTCTCTCAGAAATTTAGCACTTGAGTGTCAGGTTCTGTCTCAAATCTCCTTGCCCAAAATCATTGCTTGCTTCTGTGTAAGCTTTTCTGTCAGGGCATAGCATTTGCTTGTTTGTGACAGTTTTCCCCTGGAGAAAGCTGTCATTAAAAAAAAACAAACCAAAAAAACAAACAAACCAAAACACTAGAAGAGAAAATGCATAGATGGAAAAGGAAAACATATATATACTTACACATCTATGACTATGTGCAAACAAAATTTAATTCCAATCCTTACATTATGCAAAGCATGCAATGGTGAAGGATCATGCTTCCATCTGTCCTCTCGAGATTAAAAAGCCATCTGAACTGACTGAGCAGCTCCAAATTGTAAAAATCTGCTCCTTGGGTTGGTGCTTAAGAAAAAAAAGCTTGCAGCAAGCACTGACAATATAAAAGGCATGATTGTGTCTTATATGTGTAAAAACAATTAAAGAGTTAATCCTTTCCAGAAATGGCAGTGAAAGATTGCCAGGACTTTGCATAGCTCTGCTGAGAGTGCAGGCCAGCACTGAGCTCCCCAATTGCAGAAGGTGCACCAGTGTGGGCTGAAGTACTTGTGAGAGGAGATGGAAATAGAAGGGTAGAAATATGAATATTTAATGCAGTGAGCAGAGCAATAGCTTTTAAGATTATGTAATTTTCTTCCATGATTTGTAGAAATTGCAACTACATGTTTTCAAAGAGCGAAGGCGCTGGCCTGATGGTGCAGGAGGATGAGAGGTTTCTGAGTAATGCTGTGCTGGAGGGAAGGAATACAAATCTGGATGGAAGAGGCAGAAGAAGGAAAGTAACAAATCCAAATCAGTTCAAGGTGTACAGTCAGTTCAAGTACATTTTAGGCAGCCCATAGACCAGGAGGAAAATATGTTTAATCAGAATTGAGAAGCTCTCCTGTTGATGGTGCAGTTCCAGCAGTATCTAAGCATTCAAATTAATGCAGAATAACTTGAACTTGTTAAGCAAAGCATATTTTCAGATTTCTTCATCACAGACTTAGGTTCAAATAAACTATTGGCTGCAAAGTCAAGATATGATTGACTGTCACAATAAATACAAAAAACAACACATTACTTAAAAATATTTTTAGGAAAGCTTTTCAATAAAAAAGACTTTAAAGACTTCTAATTTTGTGAAATCTGTTCAGGTTTGTAGGACTTGCTTATGAAGTATCTGAACAACACAGCTCAATAAGCAGAAATTTTGTGATTAAAGTGACAGGATTTCAAAGATGGTCCTGTATTAAACATGTTACATGTAGGAAACTGAACAGTTTCTCTTTACACCCCCCTTATCACTCCCCTTTTGCTGACTTACCATAATATAGCTCACTTAATACAAACTCTTCTTACTTGGCAGCAGGTGCTCCAAGTGAGACTTCATTCTGTGTAATTAGATTTTGATTTTAAGGTGGGTGGAGTGTTTGGGTTTTTTTAAAATAAAAAAATTTAAGAATACTTGTATAAGACTATAATATCTTTAGGCTCTCAGTACACAGGCTCTTTTTGAATTCAGTGGCTTAGTCATTGTAGGCTATGTCAAAATACTGCAGATGTCCTAGAGACATAACTGCAGTGGTGTTCCTGGCACTTCTATTCTCTTCTTTTCATGCTGATTCCCATTTTAGTTTTAAGCCCTAGAAAGACCTTCCTTATTTTCTCCTGCATATGAACCCAAGTCAACAACATTAAGATTTTTTTTAATGTCATAATTCTTAGTGGACCTTGACTTTAGCCAACAGTAAGTCAGAACTAGTATTGTCACTTCTTCCAAGAGCCCATTCCTGTGGTCTCAATTTGCTTACTCAGGAGACAGGACCATACATTTAACAGCTATGTCTACACTGATTTGTAGTTCAGATCAGCAGCTTTCCCAAGAGAACACAATGCCACCTTGGAGACCACTAACAGGATTCCTTCAGGGTGTAACTAAATCTGGAGCAGCTCTCCAGGAGCACACTCCAGGCACTCAAGCCACTTGAGGAGTATGCGGAACCAAACCAGAACTAGTCCAACACCTCAAAAATACATTCATGTGGACATTAGGTTTTCAAGGCCAGCATTTTGTAATTAGCATTACAGTTCTGCTCCTACTGCACTGCAGTAATTAGTGATGTGGACATAGCCATCAAGAGATCCTCTCCCACAGCACCCATGGCTCCTCACTTGTAATCAGCAACCAGCTCCCATCCCAACAGAGTCCACCTGATACCACTTAGAAGATTTTGCCAAAGCAAAACGCTCAGCTGCCTTCAACTCTTCCAGCATTCCTATGGAGAGGTCCTTCTGATTGGCTTATGGAATCCGGTTAAAAAGAAATGCAAATCTCTTACAATCAAAATTGGTCTGGTCTGGTCAAAATTTTCTACCAGTAAGTGAACACCTGATCATTCAGAAAAAGAAACAATGAAGTTGTGCAATGAACAGAGAAGCCAAATATTAATAGTAAAATAATAAAGAAAAACTTTGTCATTCTGACAAACCATTTATTACTTAAAGGATAATATCCAAGCCATACTGACCACTGAATCTTTAATAACAGTGGGAATATAATTTTCTTTCCATTTCCTGCCATTCTGTCTATAACCTTGATCCCTGTCACTGTGCAAAGACACATATACCCGTGGAATGATATTTAGCATTTTATGATGATACATGATGTTTATGATTATACATGAAGTATCTGATCTATATATCCACCAGGATTTTCAAACTTCATCTAAAAATGGCATGTACAGTTTTTCAAACACCTCTTCAAGCATCAGTGCAGGTTTATAAATACAACAGATGTTTTAACATAAAAGCTATTCCAGGTTCCTTGTGAGAGAGTCTGATAAACCAGGTGTCACCAAAAAGTCAGCAGTCCAAGCTCTTGCTCCCTCTGTTCAAGTTGCCCATTGCCCCAGCAGCTGCAGTGGTACTTCAGGGCAAAGAAATGGTGCATTGTGCTACCAGGAGCACGAGCTGCTGAGGGTAAGTGCTGCAGCACTCTGTGAGACTGCAGCTGCCTAAGAACCAATGGCTTTATGCCCATGTACACTGCTCTAGCCCAGCTGGGACAGGAAAGTCCTATAAAATCATTAACTAAGCTATTCTAGACAAAATCTCCCCAAGAACTAGAGATGGCAGAAATCATTAATCACAGTGGTTGCCAATTCAGCTGTGGTTCTAAATTACAGACTGTACAAGACAACTGAGACTTGGCCAAAGGCATCCTTCAGCTCTCCTTTGTCCTCACCTCTGCCTGGCTTAGATACAGCTTCAACTCCCTGATCCCTACTGACAAGCTGATCTTGTCCAGCCTTATGTGGTAGCAATGGTGTTGGTGAAAGATAAGCTGAGCTTTCTGTCCTCTATGCTGCTGGAATCTACCCTGTACATTTTGCCACTTAATGCACAGGGACAGCACAACCTCGAGTCTAACACCAAATACTCCAGGGTGTAGTACATGAAGATGAGAGGACATTGTTCATCCCAGAGTGAGAGATCCATCATGAATCTCATTAATCATCCCCAGCCTGAGTCTAGACTGAAAAAAGATGTTCTAGACCTGGTGCAATTAGGTAAATTTCAAGTTGATCTCAACTCCTTAGTTTTCCAGACATGTGTGAAAAATAGGCGCATTCTAAGAAGTTTCACAGTTTAAGCAGGATCATAAGTGTTGTTCCCTGGAAGCTGGGAGAGGCTGTGGTCTAAGGACAGTGAAAAACCTTGGAAGGTCCATGTAAGTTGGATCAGAAGTGACCTATGGAATTCAGAGAAGGGCAGATGACAACAATTTGGGGCTTTTGGGGGGCAGAGTGGGGTGGGGAGGGGAGACTTTCCAAGAGATCATAATTTTACATCCTACAATGGCTACTGTAGGGTATTTCATCATTGTCTACAACACAGCACAGGATAAGATTTTTAATGAAGCCGTTAGTTGGGCTGCCCTGTAATTGAGGATACAACCAGCCCTGTTAGCTCTGACTCACCTGAACTCCTCTTACCTGGGGCAGATTGTTTGATGGGAAGATGAATGAAATGCCCCCAGACCTCCTCCTTCTGTCTGGTTCCTCATGTCTGAGATGCAGGGTGCTTACAGTGCGTTATTTGAGAGCGCTTTGTTCTTTTAATTTAAAACAGGAAATGTGGAATGTAGAAGATGCAAAAACTTCAAAGGCAGTTTCCATTGCCAAAGGAGTCACATTTAAACTCAAGTTCATTCTCTAGATTAAATATTCAAATCTGACAGAGTGAGAAGATGCTCACATCTTTGAGAGGATTGATGATTTCTAAGGGACAGAAGGATTCAGATTATGGCTGTAAATAGTGCAGTAAACTGAGCAGTACTGCTCTCCTTAAACTGGAGTTTATTTTGAGCTCCTCAATTTGAAATGAATTTCTAGCAACACCACAGCTTTACAGATACAGAAAGAGTAGAAAACATGTTTCCTTTACCCTGATATACAGATCTGAGTACTACATTCCCTCTCTTTTCAAACTGCCATTTTCTTTGAAGTTTCCCGATATATTTCAGAGCTGATTTTAAATGTTCACATTAAAGTTTGGAAAAAGGAAGAATTCAAAAGCTGTAGACTAGATAGGGTTCCAAAAATGCACCTGTTTGCTGCTCTTTGTCTGCTTTGGTGTTCCTCCTGTCAGTTCTCAGTAGACAGAAGTGAGCATTTCAATTAACTAGCATACACATTTTCCCAAATAAACAAGTTTTATAGAAATATTTTTCTCTTGGTGTTTCGACTGCCCACTCAGCACACACTTTAGGCATGCAATGGATGCTCTTTACCATTCTGCTGACTACTGCAACAATTCAAATACTTCAATTTAATGCAAAACAACACAGAAACATGATGTTCCTTGTGTCCACTCATCAGTCTCACTCACACTTTTAGATTTCAAACCCAGAAATTGGTATGTGTGGATTCACCTGTTTATAGGCAGTCATTTCCAAGCAGAATCAGCTCTTGAGACCTCACTTTTTATCACTGTTGGCCATATGGCACAATAGGGACAACCCACAGCAGAGGAGCAATAAGAAGGAGGAATGCTCTGTGTGAGATACCACTAATGTGTTCATCTTGTACTAGAATTAAATGGGATATGGCTCCACTAAGCCCACAGGTCTCCAATTTGATTTGAAAAATTCAAGATGACAACTTAAATTTAAAAAGGCTCAAACTACATATTCATTTCTATATATACACATTCTCATCTTGGAATACTTAGAGCTTTACATATTTAAAAAAAGACTTGACAACACTATAATTTTTCTGTTTTCCTCTATTTACTCCTCTTATTTTCCCTTTTCTTTGACAATCTCACTTCAATTTCCTTATGTTTCCTTTCCTCCTTTGTCCCGTTCCCTCTGTTTTTCTTCTGATGTTTTACCATTCATGTCCCTATTTTCCAGATTTTTTGTCTTCGTCATCTTTCTCTGTTCATGAACATCTCTGCTTTTAACAGTCAGAGCCAGCTCTCCTCTCTTCCCTCATTCCAAGATCTGAGCTGGCAAGCTGGAGTCTTTTTCACACTCCTCTGTACATAAAAGAAATACAGGAGATACATAAGCAGATGAGAAGCAAATATAGACCACTCAGAAAAAATAATTTGTCTGCATCTAATGTTTTTCTATCCATAGTCCACAAATAACTCAAATGGTCCAACAGCAATAGGATCATGCCCTCTTAAGCACAGACTGGTCTACCACCAATTTCACAAACAACTGAGCAACAAGAATTGTTCTAATGCTAATACTAATTCAATACTCATTAAGCATTCTCTCTTCTGCTTTCTGAAAAATATAGTATTTTATTTTAAAATTGTATTTTATTGCTCCTAAGGAAATCTAGTGTGTAAGGCAATTTTGAAAATATTCCTCATTAGGAAACATAGGCAACACATGATTTTCTAAGTCTGTGCAGTATTTGGAAGTTACTTTTGCTAACAAACTTTTAAAAGATTCACCTCTGGACAGAAACTGGTCATCACCATAGATGCCCATTCTATAAAGCTCTGTATAATAAATAATAATTTGAGGCTATAAATGAATCTATATTCCTAACTCAATAATGGTGGCTGATATTCCTTCCGGTGCTACCAACACAGCACAGCTGGGATAGCACGGTCTGTCAGGGGATGTTAGCAATAGTACACAACCCATGTCTAAAGCAATCTAGTGCAAGTTGCTCACTAATTCTTAATGTGCACTGACAGCGCAAGCAATAAAAGCTCCCGAGCCAGTGTGGGATATGACTGCAGACCAGGTACACTATCCTGCTGCTGCTGAGGTTTTACTGCTCTAGTGACACAATATATCCCACTGGAAAAAGCCCCTGATATCCAGCACTTATCTGAGCCTTGGCTTCTGCATTGTGTTAAGCCAACATAACTCAACTCAAAAGGATAAGCAACTATTAAGGACACAGTGTCCAGAACAACAAAGTCACGGATAAGACATCCTCATCTTTGCAGAACAAAAATCAGCCAAACCAACCAGCCAAAACCCACACAACAACACAAGCCAAACCAACAAAACTCAAACCCAAATTCCCATATCTTTTATCTCCTTGTCTCATTTCATCTTAATGGTACTGTTAACAATTGCAGGTAACCTCCTCTCCCTGTAAATGTATTCCCACTCAATACACAGCCCAAACTGTGTATGCCATACTCACAGAGTGTATGGCTGTGCTTACTCAGTGAGAAAGATAAATAGGATTTCCTACACTTTTTTTTTCACTTGTTCAATCCAAACATTTTGCTCTTATTTGTTGTTTTACAGCTGGAGCAGAACAGCAATGACTGTACTTCCCCATGGCTTGAACAAGGCTGACAATAGATGAAAGTTCCTGCTCATGCTTTCCAGGCTGAAGGATCACTGGATCAGAAAAAATAAGTTAGAATAGACAGAGGTTCAAAGTTCAAAAAGCAGGACACATGACAAGCACTGTATCTTGAATGCCTGAGGTGAAGAAGCCTTTCCCACTGACAACCAGACTGGTACCTTGCACAGCTAATGGGAGCCACCACATAGCGGACAAAGGCAGCCAAGCCCGACAGGAAAGGGGGCAGAAGCTCTTCCATAGACACAAGGAGTGCACCAGAGAAGAAAGAAGCCTCAGGTCTAATACCAACATATTCTGATTTACCCTTGGAAAATCCAAAAATCCACATGACACCCCCATTATGCAATCTGATTTATCAGACAGGACAATGCAGACAAAATTGTTCTGACAGGAAGATAGGAGTTCCTTTAATCTTTCACTTTCCAGACAAATTATCCCTAATTAGTACCTGGGTCCAGTTATTTATGCATACAAACCAGAGCTTAAATTTTCTCTATCATAGAAGCGCCCTATTCCCAAACACCTGGATAGCAGGAGCACACACAGATGTCCCTCCAGCCACCAACCCTTCCCTCCAGGCTGGCCACAGCCACCCCACACCCAACACACCCTCTATAAAAGGATCTCAACCTCTCTCTCTCCATGGCTATTCTCTAAAAATTCAGGATATTGCCTAGAAAGAGCCTTCTTCCTATCACGCTGGCTTTTGGTAGCAGCAATAAAGGTGAAAAAAAAGACACTGCTCCACAGGCAATGCATAGCTGTGTGATAAACAGGAAGAAATTATCCTAGTCATAAATAAATGAAGTGACAGTAGTAATATCTCATGCTAAACCAAAATTTACCTTTCCTACGTTTTAGGACACTTCTCCTGTACTTGGTAAGAGCTATAGAGATGACTGACTGTATGTAGTATTTTCCTCTCCATGCAGTATTTTTCCTCTCCAGGAGGGATGGCTATTTCAACCTGCTCTTCTTACAAAATGTGGAAAACCTATTTTCAGTGTAACCCTTGTTTCTCTGCCAGCTCAGAATGTAAATTTTGCACTAGTCTTGGAAAGCAACATGGTTTTCTGAGAGCCACTCCCATTTGGAAGCCTGCTGTAGGATGTGGCACATCCTCTGACGTCTGTGTTTGGTAGCAAGAGCATTCCACTGCCTAAGTTTCCATCTCACATCCTCTTAGGCATTTTCCAGCATCCGGCCAATGTGCACTGAAGAGTGAGCAATTGAGAGTTCAAGCAAATAATATGGAGGAACGTATAATAAGCCCCTAGGAATGCATCCAGCTACAGTTATACTCCATGAAGGTTAGAGGCCCAGTTCTTCCTCATTTAAATCTGATATTGAAGGAATTCATAGTGCTTTATCCAAGCTACTAATTTGCAATTTTACTGCAAACAATTTACAATCAAATGAAGTGAAAGCTAGAAGCAAAGAGTACATTAATGACCTAATTTTTCTTTTGCGTTTCTCTTCATTTTATCTTTCAGTGAAGACCAATCTTAAAAAGTGGATAATTGGCCAGTAAATAAATACAATTTTTTTTCTTTTAATTATTACTGCGTAAAATTTGAATTGCTGGTATGAACTTCAGTGCTGTCTTCTGCTGAGGACAGTCCTGTATGACCCACCTCCGGCAACAGAAATTGAGATTAACGACATTATTTTTCAGACTGAAAATTCATGCCCTAACAAAGTAGTACAAAAATGCATCACAGTGTCTGAAAAAAAAACTTTAGTGTTCTGGGCTAGATATATGTAATTTGTAAATTATGCAGCCATGTGCATGCTAAGATGCTTCTTAAAAATACAGTAACTATTCTTTCAAAAGCATAGTAGCAATGTCAAAGCAGCTTTTGTAAAACTCCACTGGATCTTTCTCTACACCAGGTGCAGCTAAGCCAGCGAATTACTGTTTTCTTATGTTTAGAGGCAATCTAAAGGCACTGGTGAAGCACCAAACCTCAGTCTAGGGGAAGGAGCTAGGACAGGTGGTTGTTTCACAGAACAGTGGTCAGTCAGAGCATTGCTCCTAAGAGAGATGCCCTGCTGCCCTGTGGAACTGGCTCTAGTGGTGAGTTGATCTGCTGAGACAGCTGGAGAACTCACATTTTTAGAAACAGTTAATTTTCTGGAGGTTTACTGAGCTGAGCTGGCTCAAGGGGGTCAGTTAGCTGCCAGCACAGGGGAAGCAAGTGGCCAGGAGCAAGGCAGGTCTGCCACTCCCAGCATCCTGATGAGATGTTAAAACCTCAGGAGACACTGAGTTAGGTGAATATCTCAAAAGGTGTCAGGGAAAGCGGAAGTGCCACACTCATCTAAACTCCTGCCATTCCCACATCTCCTATGTCATTTATTCCCATGCTCTCCTGGCACCCAGACTCCTTAAACCTCCCTGGCAACAGTAATCAGTCAGGTCAGCTTAGGAGTCACATTCTCTGGCCAGCTTAACTATCCCAGCAAACACCTGGGATATAACACCGGACCAGACTGGGCTACTTTCCTTAGAGAAGTGTTTAGAAGTTTTGCCTCAACTTAGTTGTCCACATCTAGGCAATTAGCACTCACTGAACACCAATCTATGTGCTGCTGGTAGGGAAAGAAAGAACACTTCTGGAGGAAATGGAGTGAGACCTGTGCTCAAGACACCGTAGGCTGTGCACACTCAACACCACCTTTGCAGAGGAGACGACTCAAACACCAACAAAGTACTCTCAAATCCATCTCTGTGCCCAGTCTTGCTCATTTCCATGATGATGCCATGTGGGAAAGCAGGAGGAGCAGAAACTGCACGTGCTGCATGGACATTGTTCAGTGCCTGCAGTGGAACCCACTTGTTTCACCTCCAGGTGTAGCTGCACATTGTCTGCTCATTATGAGCCCAAAGGGAATGCACAGCAAGAACCTGCAGTTACAGAGCTTGATCCCAGCATGGAGGAACAAGTCTGAGCTCTGCTTAAGATGTAAAATTGCAAGACACTGAGACACATAATTGGGCAGAAAGCTGGGCCTGGCCCAACTCGACTGAGTAAGGTAAATCAATATTCCATAAAGGAGAGAAAGCAGGAAGGTAAAAAGAAGTTTGGTTTGCAGAACACGCTGTGTACAATGCCTTGAAATTGAATTGCTTTCTTCTTCTAGCTAAGCAAACACAGAACAAAGCATTCATTTGAACAGAAGCATATGACAAAAACCCAAGGAGCAACAAGCACTTCCCGTATGCATACTCCTAAGCTGACAAAAGAGACAGTGGGAACCTGTACAGCTGAATCAAGCATTAGTACCCAGAAAGAAAACAGGTCTTGTTGGGCTGAGAAAAAAAGAACTGAATTCAGATAACTTGTTAGGACATTAAACACTACACCACTGAACAAAGAACAGACACAACTTTCAACATCCAGATACCGGTCAAATAGGCCAAATTATTTTCAGGACTGAATCATAAAATGGTTTAGGTTGGAGAGGACCTTTAAACTTCATCTCATCCAACCCCCCTGTGACAGGCAGGGACATCACTCACTAGATCAGGTTGCTCAAAGCCCCATCCAACCTGACTTTGAACATTTCCAACAAAGCTACATCCACAACTTCACTGGGCAACCTGTTTCAGTGTCGAACCACTCTCATCATAAAAAAATTTCTTCTTTATGTCAAATCCAATTCTACTCTCTTTTAGTTTAAAACCATTGCTCCTTGTCTTGTCACTACAAGCCTTGGTAAAAAGTCTCTCTCAATCTTTCTTGTAAATCCTCTTTATATTTTATCTCACTACTGTTCTTACTGAAAAACGCTTTGAGGAATAGGCCAAGGAAATGCAGACTGGTAAAATAACCCAAATGCCTTAGAGTAAAGCAAATCCCACACCAGGACTTAGGAAGGCAGCAGTCTCAGCTACAGATATAAAGAGGATACAACTTGAAAACCATAAGCAAATGTATGAGACAGATATTAAGAGAAGGGACATATTGTATTGTGCAGGATCGCTCACCCTTGCACAGAACCAGCCAAGTGAACAGCAGCAGCAGTGAAGGCGAGCAGTGCTCATTCAGCTACAGAGGGTGTGTGAGCTGCGTGCCTTCCAGCTGTGTGCCCTCCTAAGGGGGAGCACTCAGGGAGGCAGCAACGCTGATCATTAGCTCCCACCACAAAATACTTGGCAAAGACAGGGAGGAAAAGGCTGCTGCAGTTTTAAATTAGCTTTTGCACTCTACTGCTCATCTCGTAGCTGCTTCATGGTGGTTCAGCCTTCCAGGGCAAGGCAGTGGAGCTGAAAGATGGCAACTGCCAGTGGCCCCAAGGCTTAATACAGCAGTCACAGGCTACCATAGGTTTTCCTCAGGTACAGAGATTACTCAGACATCCTTCTCTTCCCACCTTCCTTTCCTTGCAATCACCTTTGAATGCAAAACTGTTAACCTGAAAGCTGTCCACTACCCAATAAACTTTTCAATAATTTCTCTGTGCTAATGTGTTCCAAGAGTTTAAATTAGCTAACTTGCATTTTGGCATCAGAGTAGGGCAGAAAACTTTCAGCAATGACCTGCGGAAAGTATTTGTGAAAGACAAATTTGCCAAGTGCTTTGGCAACAAATTACCAAATTAAAGATTAGGCTGCACAAGCAGAGGCATAAGCAAAAGATGTATATAGGAAAGGATCATTTTAGGACTATGCATTCAGTGCCAATCACCTTAATGTGGAAGCATAAATAAAAGGATTCACAGGGCAGACATCCAAAGAGTCCAACAGACCTAAAAGGAAGAGGACATAAGAACAGCTTACAAAAAAATCTACAAATATTTGAAGACATGAAACTAGTAAATCTGTGGGTTAAAATAAAGGGAAGTATTTAAGCATTAACAGGAAGAAATCAAGAAAAGTCAGATCATTGGGAAAAAGTTGCTTCACAGTAAAATATAATAGGCAGTGGAATGTTTTCCCCCAAGCAAGCAGCTGAAGTTTGGAGAACCTTGGCTTTAAAAGCACATAAAAGAAAAAAAAAACAAAACAAAATTGCAATTTAGATTCAAAACTTGGAAAACATATAAGGCTGTAAATCATTGAGAAGTGTACAAGTTCTTAAAGTCTTCCGCAAGGAAGGAGACAGAATATGCCATGGGATAGAAATACAGGCCTAAAGCTTTCCCCACTTGCAGTAAGCAATTCTCTTTCCTTTCTTTGCCAAGCCAATATCGACTTTTTCTACCATGCAACAAAGAGGGACATGTTCTAGTGATGTGCAATTACTCTTTGGAATGCAAACTGTACTTCCAACAAGCTGCTGTAATCTCAATGGTAGTCTCTAATGGAAGTTGTCTGCTTTTTCCCATTTCCATTGGGATGGCAGCCTATGATGCAACTCCGCTGTCAAGTCTGGCCTTGACTGTTCCCCTGAGATAACAGACCCATTCAGTGTGTTGAAAGAGTCATTTTAAGAAACATAGAAACATAAGTACTTTATCCCTGCTTGACTCCATGCCAAGGGAATCACAGAGAAACCTTGGGATGTTTCTGTGCTAAATATTATGTAACAACTACTTCTCTCATTTGAAATTCTCAGTTGTTTAACAAAACAAAAAACCACACACCCTCCCCTCCTGATAATTAGAAAGTCTTCACTTTCATGGTCTACTAGAAACTGCCACAATGTAATAAGATTTCTCAGTTTCTTTCTCTTCCTCTCCTACAAGTGCAGGACTTTTGGTTTTTGAGCAAACTTGATTTGTTTTCTCCTTGTTTCTTACGTAATAATGTAGTGAGAGCTGCTCCCTTCTGAACCCCTACTCTATGTCATTAAGAACAGCTCTGTGCTACTTTTAAGCACCAACATCCTTTAATCCCTTCATTAATTTAAATATATTCTGAAAGACACTTAGTTCTCTACTGGGACTCCAAAAGAACCGCTCTAAGAGGAGAGTCCAATACAGGCTTTCTAACTGCAAAGAGAACTGTCACACTTGTTCCCAGCAAGCATCAAAACTGGTGGGTGTTTCTGCTGCAAAGCAAAATACCAACCTTTTCTAGCTCAGCTGCAAGACCAAGGGCTGCAAAAGAAAGCCCATTTCTCATGACTCATTTTTGGAAAAATCTCACAGGTCTAGCAACATTGAAGTCTGCAAGTGCCAGTTCAAAAAGCTGAAATCTTCCTTTTTTTTTTTTTTTTTAATGGAAGCTTGAAAGGGTTTCTGGAAAGTAAAGAAGTGCCGCTTACAGAATATAGCCAAAAGTTCTCAGCCAAAGATCTCCAGAGGCTTTAAAGAAATACCAGTATCATTATCCTCATTTTACAGATAGAAAAGTGAAAACATGAGAAGGTAATGACAATGTCAAGGTCATCAATTCAACTCAGATTTCCTGAGATTGTTCACTGAGACACAGATCCATTCTTTATCTAGATTTATTTAACATGTAATGAAATAGTTGCAGAGAACTTGGCCTTGTTCTGAAAACATAAAAATTAGCTTGTAATATTGTTTTTTTCTATACAAAAATCAAAATTATATACACTGCTTTCCTCACTCTCTACTTAGTTTTGACTGAAGAGTCATTAGAGAGAACAAATGAACTTAGCAAAATGAGCACATTACTTAAGGCTTCTACAATATAATTGTATTTTAAATTCTAGGGTGAAATTTCTGACCTAACTGAAGCTTATACTGATTTCAGTCAGGCAAGGTTTTCACCCGTAATATGCGGTAAAAGGGAAGAAAGACAACTTTGTAAAGGCACTTTAAAGAAGTACGACATTCAAAGGGGAGAAAAGTTAAGTGAATGAAGTATTTCATGTAAACTCAGTGAGCTCATTTCCCAGATGAGCCAGATATCTGCTGAGCTTGCCTTGAAGGGCAAAAAGCAAAGATGGCTTCACCTCCTAAATGTGGCCTGGGGCACAGTTAGGATGATTTACCTTAAGAGAGTTTAAATGCCCTTGCCTTATTCGGACTGAAGATCACATCTTGTGACAGCCAAAGACACTGAGACACTGAGTTTGGATCTGAACCTGGCCCCAAATCTCCAGAATAAAATAGAAAAGGCACATCACAAACATCTGAAAAGAATAACAGTCTCTTCTCAAAAAGCTATTAAAGAATGAGTTTGCTAAATGTGAGGGGGCAGTAATAGTAATTAAAAAGAATCTATTAATTGAAAAGCTGACATTTTCTTGTGCAATATCTGACACCTACAAGCAAATAATTACAAGAAAGCATAAGTAAAGAGTGTCAGCCTGATATAAGCAATAAAAACAACCTCGTACATGAGAAAAGTTTCCAAGTAAAGTCTTCAAGACATTGTGGAAGACAAAGAAATACTTAAAGACTGGGAAAATGCGGATACACGGAGTAGGAAAAGGAGAACACAGAGATTCAGATTTCACTGCACCTAACTGTCATTGCTGGCAAGGAAACAGAACGAAGATTTGTTGTTCTACTGGCATGGAAAAGATAGCAAGGTGAAGTAGCAGTCAACACAAATGACAATCCAAACTCTGTGACATTATTAGAAGCTATCAATGGTGCCCTGACCTATGTCATGCAACACTTCCCTAGTGAACCAAAGGGAATGTGAGTAACATAAAGCATGCACATACCCAGTTGAAAAACTGTATTTGAGGATCATCACTAGCTCGTTGTCTTACTAAAACTCATAGTGAGCAGTCATTTCACTAATGCCTTGAGTGGTGTAATACACTTGCTGTGTGTGCAGACAAGGAAAGTTGAAAAGGGCAAAAACTGATGGAGATCAGGTACGGAATCCAAAACAAACCTAAGAAAATGGAGAAGTGGTCTGAAATAAATAGGAGTGCCTCAGTAAAGACAAACACTAAGTGCTATACTTCACTTGTCACTGAGCTGAAGGTCACAACCCTCAACTGCACAAATACCGGATGTCCAGCCAGGAGACAGAAGACAACCTGGGGGGTTAGAATGGCTCTGAAATCAAACATCAATCAAGACTGTCACACTGTTAGGAGAAGAAAATAACTCTCCTAAACATTACAGCATTGAGAGCTAACAAACCTCCCCTGAAGTAGTTTGCTCAGTTTAGTATTCTACATTTCAAAAAATCCACCAACTGTACACCACTTAGAATTTAGAGGTGAGAAAACAAGGATGAGAAATGTCTGGAGAGAAGACTCTTTGAGCAAATGCTGAAAGAATGAGAGATGCTCCATCTGAGGAGAAGAGATACTGAGAAATCAGCTAATATATATATACATGTATATGAAGTGCTGATGCAAAGAGGAAGAAGTAAAATATCCTCTCTGTTCAGTGATATAAGAAACCACCAGCAAATTTAATATGCTTGCTTAATTTTCACAACAGAAATCCCTCTGAAAAGGTTAGATAAACATTAGTAGCAATGTTTGAGGTACAGCGGAACTGCCCTGGAGATAGGGATTAAACACAAACTTGAGGTCCCTATTTTTACATGATTTTTATGATAAATCCTAGGTTTTAGAACACTGCATATGATTCACTCACTAGGCATATGTGTCATTTACAAATGACTATTTTCAATGTGTTTTCTCTCTCTAGAAAACACAGCAATTTTCTTGACTCTGATTTGTGATATTCCCCCCACAGTTTCTATCTACAGAAGCATTTAATTTAGAACTTTGCACATCAGACATGCACATTTGAACAGTATGCAGTATTCATGACACTATCCTGGCTGAGTGAGGCATGGAGCCAATGATACTCTGAGAGCGTAGGCAAGGGAGAAACAGGAGGGAGCAGAGTCAGCAGTGCTTGTGGAGGGAGGGGAATGTAGGCTGGGAAGAGAAAAATGAAAACGACCTAGGGCTAGCCAGAAGAGACCAGAGAGTAAAGAATTTCAAAGTTAGGGCAACACTCCAAGTTTAAAGGAAGAAAGCGATCTGTCCTGTTAAAACACCCCACTAAACATGCTGGTTTGCCTTTTCGTGGTTTTTTTTTCTTTCCTCCTCTCCCCACCTCCTCCCCCCACCCTGGGCCAGGATAACTGGAGTACAGAACCATGTTTATACTTGTTCTACTTATTGAACAGGATCTTAAAATTGTGTGAGGTGGAGGCGGGACTGATGATGAGCTGTCAAAGAAACTGGAAACCAGAAATAATCAAATATGAGTTTCACTGGAAATTGAAGTCAGAGCAGCTTTTGAGGGTTTCACTTTTTGCAAGGGTCTGCAAACAGGAGCTTCGCTGTAAACCAACATTTCATTTAGAACTTCTTTCCCAATGGTAGATTTCCCATGCCTTCTATCTTCCTAAGAGAAAGGCTAGAGAAGACCATGAAAGTATTAAAATTTCCACTCCCTTCTTACGCACTTGGCAACTCTGCCTTTCAATATACTGCTTCTTATTTAATTACCACTTCAAACAAGACTGCATTATATCCATAGTCGATGCTTTGCTTTGCTTTCCAACAGGCAGAGCAACATTGTAAAGATTTAAAGCAAATCACTAACAGCCATAGGACGAGAATACCATACCCTTCACAGAAAGGCATAGAAGAAACAATGAAAGTGTGATACTTTGCTAAAAGAGGGAGGGCAGGGGAATTAGACAAATTGTTATCAAGGACAGCGAAAGAAGGAGGGGCACATAGAAGTGAAGCGATGTGGAACTTGTCCCTTCAGCATTTATGCTGAACATCGAAGGTGTGTGATCTAAACCATCCTTCAAATTGATGGTACCACTTTACTCACATGGCCACAACACTTGAAGTACTGCAGTTACCAAACCAGAAAAACAGAACACAACAGAACACATGGCCTTTCCCTATTTTACTTAGTAAGCAGCAGCTACTACCTTATCTGGCTATAATTCCCCCCTATTGCTCTGCTCTTGCATCAATATTATCACTGGTACTCCACCAAGTGTTACCATTACTCCAAAGGCACAGAAAAGGCCTCAGGCAGTTTCTACTGTTTGCATCACTGCATCAGTAAAATCAGTGGAGGCTTGTTTGATACAGTTCATGCATCAGCAGGCACAAGGGCCTTCTCTGCAGTGCACCACCCACCACTCCTGCTGCTTCTGAAGCACTGAATGGATGTACTATGAGTAGATATGAAATCACCCAAGATAAGCAGAGAGAGAGAACATTTCTTCCAAGTAGTTTCTTTTACTGAAAAGCGATTTTTGCCTTGATGTCAAAATACATGGATTGAGTTGGGATGGTATTTTTCTGCCTGTTTATATGTGCATCTCTCCAACAGATGGAATGTAATGGATGCAGCACAGGCCAAACTGAGAATTATTCTAGTGGAGGCCATAATAATGATCACAAATGGTAAAATGAAATAAAAGTTCAAATTTAGCTCATTAGTACATAATTTTCTCCTTGCCACAGAAAACTTGGCAATAACTTCTCCCTGCTTCTGACCCTTTTTGAATGCAGCCAAAGAAATCCACCTATACAAAACTGAGATTTCAGCATGGGATTTCCAAGAGATGTCTAAAGGATTTTGGAGCATAGCTGGGCAGGAATTCTCATGCTTCTACTACACAAACAATACCAACCTTTAGAACGTACCTAGGGAACATTTGTTCCCTAAAGGAATAAAAATTTAAATTATCTGTGTTTCCTACCAAACAGGATTTTCAGGATTTCCTTTCAAGTAAATCAGTGCTTCTAGACTACTCCATAGCTAAGAAGTGTGGGAACTGCAGCACTGAGACACTGGGAATTCAGGCTCATGAGGTGTCACAACTCACAAGAGCAAAAGGTTCAGTTGCCAACCAGCAGGTGCAGAACCAAAGAAGCTGGCATTTGGGGAAAATGACAGCTTTCCACACTGCCTTTAAAAGGCTAAGCAGACATGAAACCATCTATCCTGAGTTTTTTGAAAGTACATCTGGAATTTATTTGGAGGGTTTTTTTGGTTGGTTGGGGGTTTTTTTTGTTTGTTTGTTTTTAAGAAAAATTGAAACTTGCAAATTAATTCTGAATGAAATCTATGATCTTATGCCACTTAGGTAATTTAGAAAACCTGACTGTCCTGTAACTAAAACAAAAAAAACACCTGTAAAGAAAGGTTAGTATGGGAGGGTAAGTTCATCTCTGCTTTCAACAAAGCTCAGCTGTACTTACCAGTATATATACAGATTTCTGTAACAATATAATATAGTACCAAAAGGAATTGCAACCTATTGAGAGCTTTTTGGTCCCAAGCAAGGACAATCCAACATCACATTATGAAGCTTATCTGGACTGTTACGTAGTTGCCAGACTGCAAAAGTACAGCACATTTTTGGGGTGATCAGTGCTAACCCTTCCTGGTACATTAAAATATTTTCAAAGGTTTACACAAAAGCTACAAGGTCTACAGACAATTAATCTCCATTTTGTTTATTATTAGATAACTTGTGAATATCCATAAACAAAGTACGAGATCCAGCCAAGGAACATGTAATGGCTGGTCTCCTCTGAGGAGCAATAAAAGCATGAATATTTGGGGGTTGCTTTAAGAGGATTAGAAGTCTTTCAAAAATAATTTTAAAAATGTTTACATAGTTTTCTAATTCTTTTCCTCCTCAGGTGCAGTACTCCAACAGAGGAGAAGCTACATGTCCATGTCAACACAGCTGCAAAGCCATGCAAATATTCAAACTGAGATGGAGATCCCTGGAAGACAAAACACCTTGTCAAGCCTTCAAAAAACTTATTAAATTACAGCTTTCTACCCTATATGATCTTCTTCCCTACTATAGAAAACACTAGGTAAGGTACCAAATTAAATGAGCTGCACAGCCACAAGGCATAGTGCAATGAAGAATCCATTACCTAAATCATTTTATATCTAAGCGAAGGGAAAATGCAAAGACATTTACATTAGTGTCTGATATGAATGTAAACCCTGCATTACTGATGGAGAAATGATAGTACAGCTGTCCATTCTGTGTGTGATTGTAGTACTGGGCCACACATTTATCAAACTGTCCCTTCTATTTAAAAAGGTATTAAGTACGTGCACAAATTCTGCATTACTGCATAGCAACAAAGCCAAGAAACCTTTTCCTACCATTTTTTTATTTGCCATCAGTGCACAATTGGGGTCTGAGAAGTTATTACAAAACATTTTTTTTTCACTGAACTCCTATACAAAGTCTATGTGCTTCTCTTTGTAATGTTTATTATTATAGAGTCAATCACACAATGCAATTTAGATGATAACCATACTTAAGTTTTCTTTTTCTACCCTTTTCAAAGTTCTGAAAAAGGAAAAACATGCAAATGCTGATCTGGACATTTTTTAAATGTGGAAATTTTCTGGCTGAAGGACATTTATTCAAGACACAATAAGATGAAACGAAATGGGCCAAGTTTTGCTTACTATATTCATGTACACCATTCAGTTAAAGTCTGCCACCTAAACAAACCCCATCATCCAGGAAATCTACATGCAGCAAACGGAAAACTAAAATGAAAGATGGAGTGAAATCAAAGAATATTCTTTGGTCTATGATTGGGCCATCTGGCAGTAACTTCCCTGATGTCAGCATAGACAACTTCACGGATGGACTCCCAGTGCCTCAGAACGACACTTCCTCTGTTCTTTGCTGGTTCCTGAACAGCAATTCTCTACCAAATACCATGGGACACCAAGGTACCAGCACTATGAAAAAATTATTGTAATGCAGTGTCCCCAACATTGCCTTGGTTTATTAGAGAATTCACAGCTTTTTCTTAAAAAGAGAGCAGGTCTTGTTTAAATTCTGGCCCTAATCCCAATTCAGGAGATGGCATTCTGCCTTTCTAAGGTTACCATCAAGTGAAGAAGTAGAGAGTAAAAAAAAAAATTCCCATCAAAGTCAGTAAATTAGATTGATATAGGGACTACATTCTGCTGACCACAAGTTGTGAATGAATACACAGCTGGCATAATTTATCATCATAGTCCCTATGTTAATAAAATACTATAAAATGATTATAACATGTACTGCCATGTCAGGTCACATTCAAGATAGTTGATGAATGCTCAAAAACTGTTAAAATGCAAAGAAAAGACAGCCCTATCAAAATGAGAACAGCCCTTTAAGAACATTATTTCAGGGCTTCTCAATTGCTATTACCAACTCAGCTGGTGAGAAGTGAGATACCAAAGTCATTTTCCTTTCTCATATAAAATGACAATGGTTGACTTTTTTCTTTTTTAATGGAAACCACTATATTATTCATTTTGTTTCCATTCTTATTCCAAGAAGATCTGTTTTTGTAAACAGCTACTGAAATGAAAACCCATGCATACATTAAGAAGACTAAAGGCTAAGTAAAAATAAACAGACAAGAATTTCTCACCCCTATTGCACAAAACTGAGCTCTTTCTCACCTTACCATGATTAGAAGTTTCTTTCAGAAAACAAGGCTAGACAGAACTACACCTTTCATTTTCACAGCTCCATTATAATGATGCATCAGAAATAATTGTCTGCTACAGCCTTGTAGCAAGTATCTTTATAATAGGCTATCCAGTTAGAAGTCATGTCATTTGACTGGAGAACAGTATATGTAATGCCTGCATTAAGAATAGGAAAATAATATTAATTAACACAGTGGTCCGAGTTTGACCTCAGGAGTATGGGAGAATTTAGAACAAATTTTAAAAGGATGGTTAATGAGTGACATGGACATAAAGGCAAAATGGGCTAAAATTTAAAGAATTCTCCAGATTGACATGGCAAGGTAGTCTACGTTTTAGACAAAGACAATAGAAATTCGGTCCATCTTATATAGGTAGCTTTCAGTAAAGCATTTCCAGTGGAAACCATAGGTCAGTTTAGAAAGCTGGTGGGTAGGCAGCTATGCAAAGGAAAAACAGCAACGAGAAATATTAAGGGGAAGAATTTCAGGCAGCAGGGAGCTTGGCTACTGGAGTTTTTCAAGGATAAATCTAGTTTAGTATTTTCTTTAATAACGATGGCATGAACAACCAGGCTAATGTGAGTCATTGATGTGGGGTGTTGTTGCCAACGTAAGAGGAGGATTGCAATACCTAGCCCAAAAGAAATGGATTTCTTTGGTGACAAGAACAATAGAAACTTGACATGAGTCCCACATGAACAAAAAAATATTGTGATTCTGTACTTGGGAGCTAACTGCAAAAACTGCTGCTAGAAGCTGAGAGCTCATCAATAAGAAATTACTAAGGTGGAGAATGAATGGTCTGTAAGATTCACCTATGAAAGAGACAAATGTAAGGCTACGAAGCATCAATCAAGGAATTTTCTGTAGATAGAAAAGTACTAATGCCGTTGTACAAGAGCTTTCTTTTAAAAACTGCATGTGATAATGTCTTCAACATTTAAGACACAGATTCACAAACCAGAACAGGGCACAGAAATGCTGCCACAACCATTCAGAAGTGTACATCTTAAAAGAGAAGGACAGAGAAGGTGAGATGTTTAGACCGATAGACAGCTGGGATGTCATCTGCAGGGATAAAAAGCTGACAAAACAGTAAAAAACAGCATGAACTGGCCATTGGGCTGAACATTAGCAGTGGTTTCTCAGATATTAGGACAATTTTGTTGCAGAAGAGCCAATCAGCGCTGCAGTGACAGAGAGCAAAAGAAGAAAGCGTTCAAAGTTTCTTATCCATTAGAAAACAGAGTCACTACATTAATGGTGGTGCTTGATATGTTATAGCTTGCAACAGCAAGGGACTCAAGCTGACACTTTCAATTGTATGTGTGTGAATGTGCTGGTCTGCATTTATTTAGAAATAAAGTAAATAATAACAATATCCATGAAATACAAGAGAGGCAAGAAAAGCCTGCAATTTTATTTACTTTATCACATTTCAGCAATCAAAAGCAGTAAAGAGCAATTTAGAAGAGATTAGTGGGTGTTAATGCTTCCCACTGCATTAGAGGACATTTTCACC
Source organism: Lanius collurio (assembly GCA_020086605.1). NCBI lineage: Eukaryota > Metazoa > Chordata > Aves > Passeriformes > Laniidae > Lanius > Lanius collurio. Next base: position 13,970,179 of record JACBWW010000015.1, read on the forward strand.
GGAATACTGACAGCATGTCTTAGGGAACAACACTGATAA
>JACBWW010000015.1:13975199-14443680 GCA_020086605.1 Lanius collurio
AAGTTTCCAAGTTGCTGAGCAAAATCTGCTTCCTGTGATAACTGTTTCATGCTTTTTTAGTATTATCCGTGATGTCAGAAACTGATCTGTGCCTGCAGAGGCAAAGACACAAAGGACAGTAATTGCATAAGTACTATTGCAGATTCTTCTTACTCTGGACACAGGGAGGGACTTAGTAAAAGGCAAAGCACAAACCAGTAAGACAGGCAGTGCTGTTATCCATCAAACTAGCTTGTACCCAAGGTCTTGAAGGGCAGCAGCATCAGCGCAAGCAGTTTCAAAAGCCTCTGCTGTTTTGCATTATGAATGACAGCCTAAAATGAGGTCAGCTTTTGTCTGCAACAACTATTTTACCAGACTCTCAGACAGTTCCTCTCAGACTATGGGGTTTTACTATATGGGTGCACAACAAATGAAATGTACCAAAGCTTACTACAAAGAAGTTGGTCACTGCTTCTGTTACAGCTGAACCCAGGGTACTTTCATAAATTTTGGTGTAAATGTCACATACACACTGTAATAGAGCAATATTCATTTCTCTAACAGCACCTTGCACTCCAGTGTAGGAATGTAGGAAGTGAAAGAACACTACAAGATTTGCAGGGTGTGGTAATGCTCCAAACACAGTTTTGATCCCTTCAGGCCACTGCAATGACACAAAGTGTTAGAGCATCAGTTCTAGGCATACCCTTCAACTAGTTCCAAGCCTAAGACCAAGGCTCACATGTTCAGAACAGCAGAGAATTAACACAGGGCCAGTGTAGTATCTGTTCTGCCCCACTGAAAGGTAAGATTTTTAGTTTAAATCAGACTGTTATTGATGAAAAATACAATGTGTGTGACATGTAAAATGGTGGAACAAGTCTTTGAATTGCATTTCTGCATCTGCTTAAAACAGCAAATGTAAAAGCTATGAATGCAGCAGTAAGGGAGAAGAATAATTCTGTGAAGGCCAGGTGAAGGGCAGGTTACGGACAAGAAGGAGCAATCCAATTTGGTTACACCAGCTAAGGTAAAATTTACAATGGCTATCAATCCTCATGCTTTAAGGCATAAACTGAGCACCATCTGGGGCCAGAAAGAAATTTCCCTCTGTGGTACACTATAGCACAATTGTCTGCGTGTATTTCTTCCTCTGAATCATCACATATTGGTTACTGTCAGAGACAAGATACGAGGCTGTACGGATCACTGGTCTGTTCCAAAGCAGCAATTTCTGTACTGTTCATTTTCTTTGCAGTCCTTACAGATTGCAATAATGTTATTAATGCTGCAGCAGTCATTTTCCAATATATCGTAATGGACTCTCTGATTCTGAAACAAACACCGATAGGAACTTAAATGACTCCAACAACTAATCAAAAGCACTAGTCTACATTTTTATGGAGTCTGAGTGATTTACTAGTTCTGTTTTGGAAAAAAAATATCCCAATCTAATTGCTTGTATTTTTGAATTACACATCAAGCACATTATCTAGCATTCAATTTAACAATAGCAGTAGTATGAAGAAAAAAAGCGCCAATGATGTTTAGAACAGTAATTTGGAGTTCAGCTTTGAATTTATTTTAAAGAAAAAAAGTAAGTATTGTCTTCCTGAGATTTATTAACACTCCCCCTTTCCATTATCTGAACATTTCACTTGCCCTAAAGCACATCTGTAAAGACAGTGAGAGACTGCATGCATTTTCTATATCCATAAATTACAGATGTTGCTCTGAGCTACTCATCTATCAAGACAATTTTGCATAAGAGTAAGACCAACCTGAAAAGTATCCATCTAACAGAGAATATAGAAAATAATTAGTAAAAGCATGCAGTATGCAAACCTAATTTGCCTTACCAGGAACATTCTTCACCCAAAGCTTTATAATAGGGTGTGACAGAACATAGGGAAGCAAATCAAAGCCCAAACAACACTTCTGGGTATCAAAACAAAGATTTTGATGCATCAGTAACATGCTGTTGTATACACACACAGCTATAACAAACGCAGTAAAGAGGATATGGATAATTTCATGACACCTTCTGTGTTGAATAACTTATGCCAGGTAATATTTTGCAACTAATAACATTATGTAATATATTTTATGGGTTATCATATCTGCTGTAGCTTGCCTGCGTACATCAGAATTTTGTTTCCATGAACATGCTGTGCACACCTGTGGAAGAACAGAAGACATGTATGTAACATAGTACGTGATTTACCTAAAGCTGAAGTGCATAGAACGAAATTGAGGACAAAATGCAAGCAGGTGTTTTACAAGGAAAGATTTTGCCATCACAGAGACCAGTTTCTGTATCTTAACCTTCCACTTCCATAGGCAATTGAAAAATGAATAAATGCTGAGAAAGCAGACAACAAGATTAAGAACAGAGACTCTTCTAGGTTGCATAAAATACACAGCATGACTTAGCTGAACAGAAAGAGGGAAAACAGTACTTGTATGAGATAAAAGAAAGATGCACACTCAAACATTTAATGCCAATCACATGCTTATCCTAAATGGAAGACAAATACTGCATTGCTATGTTCAGAGCTGGCTGAAGGGAAGAAAGAACTTTCATGTGCAGAAAAATGTCCCTTCTCTGCAATCTGCATTTCAGAAATAATAAAATATCCCTGGGTTCCCTCAGGTTCTCTTTCTTGAACAATCTCTGCAAAGGCCACTGTTTTCCTTTGTTTTGTAACACATTTTTGTGAAGATGAAACTACAGGTTTCTAAGCCTGTCAGGCAAGTTGTTGGGTTTCTTTTCCTCCTCACCAAAACAGAAATCTTCTCTGGAAAGAAGAGTACTTCAGCTCTGTTCTGACTTGTGCCAACAGAAGAGAAAATTATATGGAAGCAGCTGTAACACATGATACAAGAATACTTTAGGCTTGATTTCCCCACAGTCAAATGAAGAATGTCTTATGAAACAAGGGAAGGAAAATGAAACACACTAGAGTAGGAAATTAACAGCCATTTTTTATAAAATTATTTCCGGCTAGAAAACAAGAGTGTTATATCAATGGTTCCATCTTCCACCCCCAAGGAACCCAACTAAAATTTCTTGGCCACCCACAGTGCATGCAGTAGGCAAGACTTTCAAAACTGTGTGTTTATCAGGCTTATATTGGCATGATGTACAGATACTTAAGTGCCCTGATTTTCTTAAATGGTGAGCATCCAGTAGTCCTCTACAGACTAGAACAAGAACTGCTGGGCAATCATCAGGAAGAGCATAATAATAATAATTAAAAAAAAAAACAAAAAAAACCCCCACTTATTTGGAAGCCTTTCTTTTAAACTCCTCTTTTAAAAAAGTTATCTTGGTTTGTATCATTGCACTTAAAGGACTGAAAGGGAATCTGTTTGCAGTCTGTTTGTACAACTTTCTATAGGCTGCAAAAATACCTGCTGAATAGAGACAGGCACTGCCTGTTTCAAGTGTGAGTACATTTTTCCCACCACAGAATTCCTTTCTCTTGTGGACACAGAGAACAAGAGACCAGAGTTAGAATCATACCTAATTTTCTGGCAATCAGTGCCAGTAAGATGCAGAGCGTGGTTCCCAAATACACACTTTAAAGGTTTAGTGGTGCAACAGACATTAAACCTTCTATTTCAAACATCACTGTTTCTCACAAAGGTGAACCACTGATCCTTAGACTTCCACACAATCAGCCTAGAAAGAGGAAAGATTCTGACCACAGCATGTTTTCATCATAATAACATTTTTACTTGATGATACAAATAGAAAAAAAACCCTGAACTTTATTTTATCTCTTTTTTTTTTTTTTTCCTTGCATAGCAAGTAGATTTCACAAGAAGGTTAGTAATGAAACCCTAAAAATAACATTTACAAGATTAAAGTCATAACCTGGAAAGGCAACAAATCATCTACTGTAAACACAAGGAAATTGAGAGCCATTTAAGTGAGGCAACATCTTTGATCCACTGCCTCTCAACACCATTGAGATCTGAGAAAACACACAGAAACACATTGTATGTCCCCTCAGGAAACTGAAATACAGTTAATTAAGAAGCAGATTTTTGCCTTTTGATCCTTCTAATAATTCTCCCTCTTTCTATCTGACATGTACACAGAGTGATAAGAGAATGAAGGGTTTAGGTCATTGTTGCCAAAGGCATTATTTTCTACAATCCTTCCCTCCCATGGTGCTATGAAGAGCTTTCAGCTCTTGTCTGTCCTCACTGCATATTATCCTTCTCATATACACACTGATAGTTACAAATAAGGAATGTGGTTGACCTGGCAACAGGATGTTCATTTTCTATTTTATCTGCCATTTCTTTTAATAACATTAGTCTTGGCTAAGTAGAGAACAGTTCTAGCATTGAACAGTTTTACATGTGTTATACCAAGAACAAATAACAATCCCCAAACTACTCCATGTTGTAAGATACACTTCACTTCAACAACATGCTTCTGCCAAACAGGAAAACAGACCAACAAAATCAAAACCTTCTGCCTAACTTGTATAATTCAGTATTACTTCAGGACTATAGAATCAAAAGGATCGAGAATTATACCCTGAAAAGAAGTTTCTGGGCAGGAAGGGGTCTTGTGGGAGGAAGGAAAAAAGGACTCTTTAGACTAGGGAAAGCAAGTCAGTCTGTCCTGGACAGGTCAGAGATGAGAAATCTCTGATCAGTGCAAAGGTCCAAAGAGACTAATGTGACAGTGTTATAAGGAAGACCATATCCAATCTCTCCCAGCCTTGAAAAATAAGAGGAACATTGGTATCTGAAAGTCTTCATTTGGGGTGTCTAAACTGAGGTAAATTTACAAGGCTTTGATTTTTCAGAAAGGGTGACATGCATCATTTGAAAATGCAAGCCTGTGTTTAATGAAGCTCCTGAAAAACTCAGCAAAACAGGAAGCTGAACTCATGTTCCCATTCTGCTATGATGATTATTTAGCTCATATTCTGTATCAATCCCTGGAGAAGAGGAGGCTTGAGGGGGGAGCTCATGGCAGTCTGCAACTTCCTCATGAGGGGAAGCAGAAGGGCAGCACTGATCTCTCCTCTGTTGTGACCAGTGACTGGATCCAAGGGAATGGCCTGAAGCTGTGTCAAGGAAAGCTTACGCTGGATATTAAGAAAAGGTTCTTCACCCAAAGGGTGTTTGGGCACTGCAACGGGCTCCCCAGGGAATTGGTCATGGCACCTGTTCAAGAAACATTTGGACAACACTCTCAGGAAAATGGTATAATTATTGGAGTTGTCATGCGCAGGGCCAGGAGTTGGATTTCGATCATGCTTGTGAGTTCGTTCCAACTCAGGAAATTCTATGTTTCTGTGACTTTGTACAGCTCTAATGATTCAATTTGAATGTGCCATATGATTCCATGGTCTCTGTGAGAAAGGCAGTATCAAGATGCAGTTAGTTGTATCACAGGCAGCCTGCGCCACATCTTCAGCTTAATTTCTCCAAATAAGCAGCACTACAGTTAAGCTCTGATTGCTATCACAAGTGCCACCCTGCTCACAAGACATTCAAACCCTTGCAGAGTATCTCTGCAAGGTTTATAGACAAAACCATGAAACACATTGCAACTCTCCTCTTCTAAATAAAGACAGCGGCAATCCCCGAGGCTGTTTGTGGAAGCTGCTATTGTGGGTATATAATGGTTGCCTACACAGTAACACAGCACCAGCATCTAACTTTGTACAAAATATGTAAGAGTATTCAGTCCTTTTTGGCCCAAAGTACTTAGCAATCAGAGTAAACATTTTATTTTGTTTGATTACTCCCCTAATTCTTTCCGGTTAAATCAGGCTGTTACATGTATTTTTGATATACACAGTGAAATAGTGTAATACCCAACAACATATATTCCTTTAAAGTGAAATTTTGCATCACCAAGTTCTTGCAAAAGTGCATTAAAAGATAACTAATTTGAAGGAAGTGTTTGCCAGTAAAGGCTGGAACACAGCCAGAAAGCTACACTTTACAAAGATTTTAATAGCTATGAAATGTTTGGTACTTTGTGCTGAAATTAGTGAACAGGCTAATTTTTTCTCAGTAGGAGGCTACACTCAAAAACCTGCAGGTGTGAGACCTGAGTGTATGAGTATGCTTGCCTACACCTGAAGCCATTTCCCCACCAGGCAGTTTGAGCATCACTGCACTGTTTGGGAGCATTGAGGAGTAGCATGTCTGTAAGTCAAGATTTTAAGTAGTATCAGCAGCATACTGTTGAACGTGCACCACATCAGTTCACACTCCTGCCTGCCTCTAGACTACGGTGTCTGCTCTTCTCAGAGATAATGATTGAATTTGATGGCTATATCCTCCAGAGCCTCCTCCCTCCAGCATTGCTTCACACCTGAACAAACCCAAGTGTGAAATGCTTCCACTCTGATTTGGTAGCAGTTAGAATACCATCTTTACAGGGTATAAAAAACATCAAAGACAGCAAAAGTTCAGTCTCTGTACATAGTGACTCAGTAGGTCCATAGCAACTCCATAAAAACACCTTCAATTTTTGCATTAGTGACATTACTTTTACTATAATATCTACCAGACTACCCACGGGCTCCCTTGCTAGACAGAGCTTTCCAAATAAGACACAATGTTGGCAATAAGTAAGCTTATGTGTTATCAAAACCAATCCTGAAATAGCTACAATGCATAGTTGGTAACTCCTTACCAACATTTGTCACCATAAATCTCACATAGGAATTAATTAAAAAATGTTCACAGTACACAAAAATTGTTAATTGATAAGGAAAATCTAATTTGCAATTACAGGCCCAGTCCTAAACTAGCTACAGAACTGCAATAAAATTGTTTTTCCTCAGCATGAAAGTTCATCTCTTACATTCTTGCCAGTCCAGAAGAAAACTGATACAGAAAAAACCCCTTGAAGATACCTCACCATCCTATTCTAGACAGAAGACAGTTCTCTGCACGTTACTGACATACGACAGATCTGCACTAATCTGGAATTTCTGCGGAGCCTTATTAATAAAATTAATTGCTAAAATGTCCAAAAAAAGTCCATTTGACTGAAAGGCAGATCTAGTCCTTTACCAACGTACTGCTGGTGATGAGACTGTCTGCTCAGCACCTTTATGACCATTTTGGCAGCAGCCAATGTCAGTGCACAGGTTCAAAAATAACTTTTTATTCAGCTGAGTCAGATAAGGAGGCCTGGAGGGCTTTCTTGCAGCCAGAACAGTTACCTAGCTATACACAACTTGCCAGTGGCAGCGTCTCAGGGGGCAAATCTGGGACAGCACTTTTGATATCCCCAACAGTGGCAGGTGCATTCTATCCTTGGACCACTTCATAGGTGCATCCACATGATGTGCAAATGTCACTCTGCACTGCTCCCCTCATTCTGTATACACCATCAGACAGGTACTAACAGTCTTCAGGGTTCTCTTAAGGACTCTCTGGCATTCCTGATGTATGATGGGATTTGTAGGTTGCCTATACTAAGCCAAAATTTCTGCTGCCTCTCAAGGGACAAAGTGGGTTGGCAAATACAGAACTCAGGAAGGCCCAATGCTCACAAGACCATCCCACCAGATACAACACAAATACACTCACTGTGAATATGTCTGAAATACTTCTGACTGATCAGACATCTTCACTGTTGCCTGTGAGAATGTTTTCTCTTGGCTCAGCACTAAGAAATGGTAGGATGGCTGCTGCCACCCCAGAGATTCAGATGCTGCAACTGCTGCTGGCAGGGGAATAGGTGGTGCTGCACTGAAACTTCCCTTTCCAGCAATAGTCCCTTCTTCATAGCTCACCTCATGCCTTCCCAGCCACCACCCCTTGTTATAACAAGAAAAGGAGGGAGTATGCCACTCCCTCAGCTGCATTTCTTGATGAGGCAGCTCCTTTTCTACTCTAGGGAAAATAAAGGAGTAAATAAGGCAAAAACATGGGCTCTCTGTGCTGGCCTGCTCATTTTGTTAGGGAAGGAGATGATACAGCTGTTCCCCCCAACACCTGATTTAATCCAGCTGTGAGAAAGAAAAGTAGTCATCAGAAACATGGATCCCTACTGAGCAAGGGAAATTAACTCATCCATGCTTCTACCTGGTTCACCTTTTTCTGTATGACCACAGGAAAACAAAGGACAATGATTTCTACAGGCTCTAAGTAGTTATTTCAATATTCTTAAACTACTGCTGCAGTTTTCAACAACAGAAACCTCTCAGTTTTACCCATGACTGCCCCAAGAAATTCTTAGCTGCAGTCTGGAATCTTGGCTCCTGGACAGCAGCAGCTCCTGCTGAATGCAGACCATCAGCTACAGAAACAGGTCAGAAGTAAGTCAGCAAGTCAGGATTTAGCAACAGGCTAGAGAATTCAGAGTTAGATAACTACCATAGCAGAAGATATTTTTGTTTAGTCAATTACTAGCTAATTGCAACTAATAATTTATAACCCCTTAGTATTATCTGTTCTTATAAAATAATTTCTTTACATGTGGTAGCCATCACTATCTGTAAATTTAGTACTTTAGCAGAGCACTCCTTTTATGACTTTCCTACTTAGAGAAAGATTTGTATAGAATTTTTTAGGGTGAAGGGAAGGGTACTTCATAAATGGTCTCCATCCTTCCTATAATCTCCTGGTTCAAAATGCAGGATTGAACAGCATTTCGAGTCTCTTTAGCACTTAGCCCTAAAGGTAGTTTTTTTAATAGTCACAAAATCCATGGGGGACACAGGTGAACTGGGTGGCTTGCATTGGTGGCCTGCATTCTACTAAGTTCCACAGGGACCAGGTGGTTTTACATTCTGTATCTAAACTTCTGTTGAAGGTGGTTTAGAATCAATCAATGTACAGCTTTTATCAGTGCTTTTTCCAAAACCACATCCCTTATAGGGGAGAAACTAGATTATACAAACTAGATTTCAAGATTTGAAATCATTGTCTGGGAAAGGCAAGCCTCTATGAACTTACACAGATTACTCTGTAGCATCAGTAACAGACTACTATGTAATCCTCAGTGTCATCTCCTATCCAAAATTTGTTTTCAAACAAACCACATCTGAAAAAGAAGTAGGAACTGGAGATTTAGGGTAGCTTTGTGCAACATTTTTTTAAAGGAAATTAACACCTTGGTGCTTTCTTTGTGGAGTTTTGGATTTGAAATCTCTCTAGGGGGGCAGTTTGGAAGGCTAGTCATCATTTAATTAGTACTCGTCTCAACCAGCATCTGGAGTTAAAGATTCACGAGGAGGTATATATTCAAGAAATTCTCAGAGGAATTAACTACCAGTAATTGAATATGCAAAGTTCCAAAAATTGCTCATCCTACCTCACTTCAGCTTCTTCAGAGTTTTTCTTCTTTTAAATTAGCAAAAAAGACATGCAAAGTAAGCAGGACTGCATGCTCTTCTTCTACCTCCATGCCTAAAGAGAATAATCCAGAGGCAACTGTAAAATCACTTTCTTTTTCAGTTCCCAAACTCAACACAGGCACACCTAAGAACATATGCAGGTAAGGTATGCTCTGAAAACAACCATTAGCCAGTAATACCATTAACTAGGAAAGTTCAGCAAGGTCCTACTTAGGAATGCATACAGCTGGTCTGGGTATCAAAACTGTTAGGGACTAACATCTGCTCAGAACCCTGGAAAAATCAGGATCTTGCACATGGATTTGGAAGCAAAGCTTAGAGTATCAGTTCAGCCATGTGGAGGTTTTCTCAGCTTCTAAGGAAAGCATCCTCCCTAGCAGACTATGATTGCTTAGTCAGCCCACGATTACTACTTGTTAAAACAGTGTATAGACAACAGGTGGAAATGAACATTTAGTAGGGAGACTTGGGTGGAAAAAAGAAATTTGCTGCTCACCAATTACTAGCTGTTCTGAACTATTACTTCAAGGACTTTAAAGGACCCCATCAGATTGATTCTTTAGAGATGTTAGGCAAAACTAAGCCAAAACACTGCACTAAAAATTACAGGTCACTTACTCTGATTTGCTACTGCTTTACAACAAATTCCTTTTTTTTCTCTTAATAACTGCAGTTATTTTGGTTATGGATGGCTGTTTCACCTCATGAGAAAGCAAGCTGTTCTGTATAGGTTACCGTATTGTTGGGAGTAGCAATAGGGGTCCAGCTCCTACTTCACCTCACCTTTGGCAAGGACAGCTATGCTGGTAATGACCCCTGCCCCACAGAGCAAGAAAAGAACTGGAGTATGTAGGCAGCAGTTACCTGGATGGGGAAGGAAGGGTTGCTTACATCAGTGCTTCTCCTCTGCCTACAGCAGCAATGGCATTCCTGTCGTGGTCTTCATCCTCAGAGCAGAGAATCACAACTTTGCCTTCACATCTGAGATGCTTTAAGCTGAGATGTGGCTCAAAGCAAGGCAGCTCAAAGATAGTATACTGAAAGCATTAATTTTTGTATTTTATCTTAATATATACAAGTACACAAACAAACAAACAATTTCTAGTTAAAAATCATCTATGGCATTTAACAAACTCATTGTTATGCTGGGAGCAGCCATGATGAGAAATCTTTCTCTTTAATTCACAACAATCTTGACGAACAAAGTCATCCAACATCCAGGGAAACATCAGTTCCAATATTCTTAGCAAAATTAATTTATATCAGTTGCAAGTAATTTTATTTTCTGGGAAAATAATTCCATTTGTATCACGCCAAAGACAACGGAAGGCCACAGGTATTCCTCAAGCAGACTGATTCTTTTCCTTCTGAAATGAGATGAGTCAATAAGAATCTAATTAGAAAGCCAAGGAGAGTAGCCCAAGTGGGGATCCCAACTATAAGCTGTATTTGCACCATCACCTTTTGCCTCTTTAGATGTAAATTCAGTATTCCAGGTCCCAGGCCACTTGCTGCCTAAGGAAATGTCATCAAATCCTGAGTGAGCCCAGGAAAACTAGGAAGGGAAGACAGGAATTCCAGTTGCATAGCTTTTAAACAAATCCTTATCAGATCACTCTCAGAGCACAATACTTGTTCCCTCTCGCTTTATTAGCTGCAGGTAAGGTGAATTTACTGGGAGATAGCTATGGATAAGAGGAAAATATTGATAACAGAACAAAATATATAAAATCCTGGAGAGCCAGCTGGTGGGGGTACCCAGTCTACTTTCATATTCAGCAAGCAGGAAGATTTTTCCTCCTGCTCACACAAGCTCCCCTCTCCAAACAACCCTCCATGGCAGGTATCTAATTAACAAGGCTGGCACTGGTGTGGAGGATGAGCCTGACTCTGAGTTCAGCTCTGCCCCATGGCAGAGGCATCCTTTATCATTAATGGAACAGTTTGTTGCTGATCATGGAATAAAAAGAGATCTCATCTGCATATATATGTATGTTTTTGATAGTAGAAATAAAAACATCTATCAAAACACACTGTTGCAGGTCTACACAAAGAGCCTCACACCTAAATACCAAAAATTAACAGGAGAGAAATTCAGTAATACTGTGGTGTAACTAGGAAATGGTAATGATAGTGTACTTATTCTCATGGAATAAAAACATTAGTGTGCCAAAAGCATACACAGTGTTTTAGCAATCACAATCAAGCAGAATCAGAGCCCCAAAGGTGCTGCATTCTAACAGAATGATGTATTTACAAATATATCATTAAACCAAATATTTAACCTACACATGAGAGAGGTTACCAAAGTAAGCTTTGGTTTCCTTTCATTCTGGAATTTCTACTTGCTGACAAAAAAATGTGCCCTAGGGCTCAGTTCCTGTTGTTCCCCTCTACTTCCATTCATGCCCACCCATGTCAGTTCCTGCCCCTTTTTTTATTCCATCCATCTTGCTTGTTCCTGCTCTCTAATACCCTTGGCTCAATCTCAGCACTTCTTGTCCCCATCCTGCCTGCTAACTCTTCCATGCACCAGTCGTTGGTCCCCCTTCCTCCTGCAAAGACCCTCCCCTACTTTCTCTTCCACCTGCTTTCCCTCCACCACGCTTTCCAGCTCCTACCCCTCCCTCCTTGCTCTCCCTGGTTCCCCAGGCCCCTCCTGGGGTTCCTTCACCCAATCCCCTCGACTCTGCATTCAGTCATATCAGCTTTCCTTCAGGCTGCAATAGCACAAGCTCCATGAAGACAAAGGAAAAATCAGTCCTGGCAGTGCACAGTGCTGGAATGGGAAGAGATGAAAAACAGAGAGCAAACAACTCAGACTCCAAAGTCCTAAGTATATTCAGTTGAGCAGGCATCAAAAACACCTGAAGGGACGCAGCTTGCTGCATGGACACAGAACCTTTACAGCCCCAGAGCAATGTGCACAAACGTACTGAGGCTTACAGCTTATTGGGTACTTAAACACGTACTTCCCTGCCCCCCAAACCTAAAGCAGAATATGGAACACCTCTGTGAATCTTGTACTCAGGCATTAGGTTTTGATAAGTATGCTTTGCTGTGCAGGCTAGCTTAGATTTTCAGAGGCTCCCAAACTGACCAAAAATGGAGAGCTTAACATAGCTGTATGTAGACTTGGATGGATGCCCTGACAAATTTCAAGTCTGTGCTTGAAAACTGGCTAAAACTTCAAAAGCAAAACAAGTATGCATTAATTTCAAGATAGGCAAAACATCCTTACTCCTTAACCTTGTTCTTAGAAATGGACAAACTTGAAACTCTCCCACAATGCCACCTGAGGCAGATGTTTGGCTTGAAGAAATTAATCTCAAATGCTTACAATTTGAAAATTTGTGTACAATTTAAAATGAGTTAACACACACAAGCAAATCAAAAGAAAGGATCAATTTACTATTTCCCATGGGCAGGCAGGTGTTCAGCCACCTCCAGGCAAGCAGGGCCCCATTACACATAATGGTGACTTGAACAGACAAATGCCATCACTCCAAATGTGTCCCACACTTCCTCCTTCTTTCCCCCATTTTATATACTGACCATGATGTGACATGGGCTGGAATATCCCTTTGGTCACTTTGGATCACCTGTCCTGGCTAGGTCCCCTCCTAACCTCCTATGCACCCCCAACTTCCTTGCCAGTGTGTCCACACAGAAAGCACAGAATCACAGAATAACAACGCTGGAAGAGACCTCCAAGATCATCGAGTCCTGTGATTCAGTACGTAAAAAAAACTGAAGCACAATTTTATTTGTGCTGTGTCCTACTATTGGTCCTCATCATGCAATTTTGGTGTTGAAAAAATATGGAAGTGAGAGAAGTGAGCAGAGTAAGGTTAGCATGAAAGCATTATCTCCGCCCTGTTGGATGAAATACTGCTCCATATTATCACTTTCCATATTGTCTCTTTTAGTCCTGCAGAAAATAATGGCTTGGTCCATCTTGTGCTCTTTGATTGCCCAAACAGTGTATTCTCTTTTTAAAATTTTAGTAGCTTCAGACCACATTTCTAAATAAAAATAAAGAAGTTATTTCACTCAAGTTGTTTAAAAACATGAAGAACCTTTGAACTGCATACATTTAAAGCTCTCTAGCCTTTCAGCAGACAGTTAAACTTTTATTGTTAGAGAAAGTAAGGTAAACCTTCAATTTTTACCTCTCCCTACCACACTCCCATGCTCCAAGGTGATATAATACAGAAAGAACAAAACCACTCAGAAGTTACAGGTTTTTTATACACGCCAGCAAACATTTGTCAAAAATCTGCAAAATACTTATTCAAGTTTCTTTCCCACTCCCCAGTTACAGAAACACATTTCTCTTAAAGACTATGAGAATATAGAAATAAAATTTTGGAGGAACATGAGTCAAGGCCAGTAAGTACTACAATTAACCTTTACTTCAAAACATTTACAAAAATTTTACAAGTTATTTCTTAGTGTTGCTGATTACCTGGAGTATTAGCACCAGGTCGTGTATTGTCTTTTGCATGTACTTCATTATTCTAAGGACAAACACAAACAAAAAAGCCCCCCGAGTCATTAGTCCACTCTTCACAGAGAAATACTTAACTCCAAAGAAAAAAAAAAAAAGCAGAGAAGGCCTTGGCTCTGTGTAAGCCCTGTTCAGCAATAACAAAAACATCTCTATATTATCAACTCTGTTTTCAGCACAAATCCAAAACATAGCCCTGTACTAGCAGCCACTGTGAAGAAAATTAACTCCACCTCATCTGAAAAGCAGCACAGTAGCTTTTGCTTTCCCTATTAAGCTGTCTTTATCTCAACCCATGAGTTTTCTAGCTTTTACCCTCCTGATTTTCTCCAAGTGGCTGTGTGGGGCTTAGTTGGTGGCTGGGGTTAATCCATGACAGGTGTCTATAACAAAAAGCACCAGATTACACTATCTTCACTCATAATTAGAACATATGCACTAACCTTTTTAATTGCTTTTTCCACTTTCTTGCTGTTACACCTACTGTAAACCTCACCCTTGAAAATTCAGCCATTGGTTTATGTCAACACCCTTTTGTCCTGCTGGGGGAACAGGCCAGACTACTGGGTATTTAAACAGATTCAATGACCAGCTTTTCAAGAAGGCACAGACTGTGATTCCTATCAAAGATTCTCAGTATTTCCTCTCCCAGCTTTCTTCAAAATATTGAAAAGGGTTACTCAGAAGATAAAGCTGTAAAGATACCTATATGTGGTCAAATGTAGCAAACAACTTGAAAGAGTAAGAAACTAAACAAGGGTATGTTTCCTTCTTGTTCAATGTTCCCATGACAATTCATTCTGAGGATTCTTGGCTCACCACTCATGTTAGTATGATTTCATGGTGCTTAAAACAGTGAACAAATGGCTTCTCCATTCCAAAACGGGACCTGATTATTTTGCCTGTCTCCTCTTCTGAGGAATGAACATCAGAGAAAAAATACAAAAACAATTTAAGAAATCATCTCTGTGTATGTCACATGCATATCTTTGTCATCCAGGTCTCCATAGAGAAAGAATTCTCATCATGTTACTAGAATTGCGAGGCTATTCACCAACAAAGTTTCTTTGATGGAAAAGGTATGTTACAGTAACCCAAAATTTCCATTGATGTTTATTTTAATGTGAAAAAGTCCATCTTAAGTTTCCTTGCAAACAAGCAAAAACATGTTAGCAGGCATGCTCCTGCTTCCAACCAGTCCTCCAGGACCTTCATATTATCATTGTTATTATTATTATTATTATTACTATTATTATTATTATTAGTGATTTCCCCTGACTATCAGTCAAACCTGTGGTTCAAGGCAAAGCTGAACTGCCACACAATTTTTTGCATATGGATTATGCCAGGCATTCTCAAGAATACCACTAGAATATTTTTAAAGCTGTTACAACCTGGTATTCTTCTCCTTCAATAATGTCAGAATAAATCTCAAAAATCATGACTCAACCTCTGAAACCAGTTGATGTCCTTACCAGAACAGAAAAGATACTTTAAAATGGGTCATATAGATCAATACATCCATTAGAATAGGTCACAAGAACCTGACCATAACTTTCTATTGTAAAGGATGTCATGAGTTTAAATAGCCTAAGACAAAACAAAAATTACCAAAGATTTACCTCATTATCTTTGTGAGGCAGTTTCTGTTCAAATAATATAGGATATTTCAGCAACCTCTACAGTTCTGTGAAGGTTAGGAAGAGTCTGTGAAAGTAATGCAAATAAAAAAAATAAATGAATAAAACATTTCCAGTAGCATGGAATTCTCTTTACTCAAACTTCCTTAGTCAAACTTTTTAAAAATAGGTTATAAAGTCTCCTAATTATAGAGTACTGAACCTCATTCAGTCAATCACAGCTCTGGATCCTCTCAGAATAAACACTGCACTACTGATAAATGTACAATATTCTTCTTAACACCATTTAGTTCCTTATATGAGCCAGGGCATAACTAAGGTGCTTGATGCTGATCTATGCAGAATACTCATGTTTGAAAGAGTCACTGTCAATATTTCACTTTGCTGGCTGAAGCGTAACGAACACTAATGAAGAACTTTGTCATGGTTTTCTAAAGGAGAAGTCTAATAGCCTGGGAATCCTGACACTGAACACATTAGTTCACTCAAATCTCGTTTTCCAGTCCTTCACCTCAGCTACCCACCTTTGATTCTAGTCAGAAAAGTTAATTTATTTTTTACTCTATCAAATATATAATCATCCTACTCTCAGGAGTCTGTTGCATGAATCCAGACTCTTCATATACTCACAAGTACCTTTCCAGAAGAGGCAAAGCAAAAGAGACAACATGCAGAAACATACTTGCACAATGCCGTAAGGAAACAGGACATTAAAATTACATTTTCTCATTTGTTCAACAGAGTTATTTTACATCCAACTATTAGTGTTTTCACATCCTGTAGTATAGTTATATGTGCTTCTGTAATGCACATAATCATCTTCTCTTTAGGCAGCTCCAGGAAACACTTGTTGATTCACACCAGAAGAGAACATTATTAAATAAAACCAGTATTTGTGTGTGAATGTGCAACAAAAAACAAGTAAAGTGGATCCCAAAAGAGCATCTTGCTTATTTTTGCATCTCTAGTTTTGCTGAGCTTATTCAAAATGCTTCCCAGTTACAAGAGATCTCTCAGCACAGCTATTACACTTTGTGCAGGCATGCCATTCAAATTAGGTAATAAAACCTACTAAGTAGTAAGATTCTATGTCTCAGTATTTGCTATTGCACAAAGACTCTAAAATAGCTTTTTACAATATTTGAATGAGATGAACAGAATAACCCCAATAAATATACAAAAGGGGTAGCTCCTAGTACCTCTGTCCTACTTTCAATGCTTTTACTCTAACAGCAATGCTATTCTCTACCTCCCCTGTAGCAGATTGCAGTTTTCTCCCTTCTTTGTAGCATGGCTAATAAGTTCTGGGTTAGAGCAGCTTAGACCTCAGGCCACTCGTATGTTGAAATCAATTATGCAAACCCCATTCATTTTGATACAATGTACTAAACTGCTGCTGTCACCGCAGCAGAATGGCTGCTCAGATTGCTGCTTTGGATTCCTCCCCCCCATTTTCTTTTCTATCATTACAATGTCTTCAACTACTGGCAAAGTTGGCATTCTTTACTGAATATACTGCCTCCTACCTAGCATGCAATGCCCACTTCAAGATTAATCAAAATCAACTTGAAACATTGAAGCAACGAAAGCTTAAAACATTAAATCTGCATATAGCAGGAATTTTGTGCGCACTAATATTAGGAACCCGATACATTCAGTCTATCAAATTGCTAATTTGGTTACAAATGACTATTCCAAGATTAAAGAAAGAAAATTCTCTAGAAGTGTTAAGAGCTGCACAACGTAACACTGACTCTAAATTTTGTTTTTAAATGGATAGACAATGTGTGTATTAACAAGATACTGAGATATAATTATTTCCCTATAAATTTAGGATATAAATAGATACCTTCCAGTTCTTAAAATTGAAAATGCCATTATTTATCTCAGATTGTAACATTTATTTTTTTAACATCTATTACAATGGCAATCATAATTCTTATATGAAAATATTATTTATAATAATGGAAAAGGGAACAACAGTAAAAAAATTAAAACAGACTCAAGAGAAATTGTGACTATATACATCAGGTTTTTTAAGACACCTGAACCAATCTATTAATTCAAAGGCACTGACATAGTGGACTTCTCAAGGTACTTTTCAGCTTGCAACACTGGTAAGAAATAGTTTTCCTTTTTGAAAAAATTGAACCTTTCTCTGTCAGTTTAGTATGCCAAGTCAGCTCAACGTACGGTCAGACAGAAACCAGAAAGGAGGAGGGAGCAGGACTACCCTTTTTGGCAATTGCAAACCATTTCATTGGCACAGCCAACTCATGCAACCTTTACATCTATCTTACTAAAGGCTGTGGAAAATGACATGAAAATACACTAAAGCCGCTAAACATAATGAACTTAAAAAACACAATTCAACATTGCAACTTACTCAGCTCTTAGAACTCTCTTTGAGCCCACAAAAGAAGTAAAAAGTTAGTAGCTAAATAATCCCAAGTGGCTTGTATGTTGCCAAGGAGATAAATTTATAAAGAAACAGGAAACAATGCTTCAGTCTATAAACATGAGGTGCTAATCTGGAAGGAGGGGCATAATTTTCAACATGCACATCCTGAGCTTATACAAAAGACCCCAAACAAAGGATACACAGGAACCCCTCAGGAGGGCTGCTGAAAACAAAGTACTTCACTACAAAACTGAGTGTGTATTTCCAGGTACATTATTTCTGACAGCAAAGCCAATATCAAAAGTATCTGACTTCCTTGATCCACTCTTCATCTGTTTTCCTTCACCTCTCCACACACAGCCCATTCTTCCCTGCAAGGTGCCAGTGTGAGTGAAATGTCCCAGATTAAAATAGACAAAACCCCCTTCTAATTAGACTCAATAACTGTGACATAAATACTTTCCAATAGTAAGAATGATACAACACTTGAATACAGAATAGGGAAATGCTCAAACTAAGCCATGCATCACGTAATGAAAGGCTGCAAAGTTAGAAAGCGATTTCTCTCTAAATGTAGAGTCCTGAGTTTCAAAGACTACATTTCAAAGTGCCTCCTGAACAGACAAGCATGCAGTGTAATTATTCTGAGCCTAAGTTATTCCTTCACAAGTGTTCTTGTGAACTAACAACCAGAATGCACGCAAACTGGGTGTAAAAGGATCACCCAGTGACCAGCCACACGATGAGCTTGGACACTGTCACTTGCAACCATCCTCAAAGTTATGCAAAGTCTGGGAAAGAAAGAAGGTACAACAGGCCCACTGTAAACACTGCGAGAACGTAAACACAGTGCAGCATAAATGCTGTGGGTGTTGGGAGAAAGCAGCTCTGCTGCTGTGGCAGACCAGCTTGCCAGCACTGCAAAACTTGTTCCTTTCCCATCTCCCAGCCTCCCCCAAACCCTTTCAATTCAATCTCAAACTGCAATGATCATTAAAAACAATGAGTACGTCTGGCGCAAGTAAACGTGCCTTGACTATCAATGATTCATTAAGTACCTGGCACTGGATCCGTAATATGGGATTCTGACATGGAAAGAAAAGCTTTAGAGCTCATTCAAAAGTACGAGGTTTACATACAAAAACTTAAAAGATGCATCTTTGTCTAACAAGTAAGAGAAGGCTAGGTCCTTTGTAGTGCTGTTGATAGTTTT
Source organism: Lanius collurio (assembly GCA_020086605.1). NCBI lineage: Eukaryota > Metazoa > Chordata > Aves > Passeriformes > Laniidae > Lanius > Lanius collurio. Next base: position 13,994,302 of record JACBWW010000015.1, read on the forward strand.
ATCCCCTGTGTAAGCTAATTTTCCTATTTAGATACCACCTTTTCCAAATCACAGATAAATTAAGTCAACTTTAGTTAATGTGGTAATGATTTGTAGTGAGTGGCAGAAATTCCCCTGTAATTATGCATGAATTGATGTGTGATTTTCTAATGAGCTTAAGTGAAGAAATCATCATTTTGTGATAAATGCTTTATTTCTTAAAATGCTCGTAACACATTTCTAATAAATTTAATCAAGCAACTCGCACTCATGTAACATTTACAATTATTAAGTGTGCAGTCTTTTACACCACCTTATCACTTTGGCTGATTGCTGTGTGTTAAAGTTTAGCATTTCATAAACATGGTTATAACAACCATTATGTTATTTTTGCTCAGAACCATGAATTATTTCAATTTGAAGTTAATTTATATTCTGTGCAAGCTTTGTGCCTCAAAAGCAAAATTCTTTTGCCATTTACAAGTAGATGTACACATTAGGAAATGAAATTAAGTGCTTTTACCTTCCTGGACACATCTTGTCCTTCCACACATCCTGTAAAGGACAACAAAATCTCACTATAGTAAGCTTATTACTGGATACCAAATTTAAAAGAATTCTCAGAGTACAACTGCTTCATCCCTCTGAAGCATCCTTTATCAGCCATCCCCAACCCGGCCAACTGCCCTGCGCTGAAAACCAGTACCTATTCAACCTGGTAGCAGAGCTGAATTCCTGTGGATGCTGGAGAGTCAGAAAGCTTTATAAATGACCTGAAGGCACCTTATCCTGTGGTCTCTTCACTAGGAATTTTAGCTCAGACCTTTCCTACCATAGCAAGCTGCCATAGGGAATGGATGACCTGAGGGGAGTCACAGTTCTAGAGACTTCTATGATTTGCCCCATCTTTAAAAACTAGAAATCAGATACTTCCTACAATTCTACAGATGCTGGAACTCAGCTATCCCAAGTGTACCATATGGGTTAGCAACTTCCTAATAGGAGGTCTGCCTAAACAAGGGGAACCTCCAGCTCTGCTATGCTTCTTCACACTCTCCATAATGATCTCTTATTAGAGTTTCTGAAGAAAAAGGTAAAACAGGAAACCTTACTCAGCATTCCCAATCTGTAACTTTATTTTTTTCATTTCTCGCTACAAATAAAAACCTCATATGAAAAGAATATTAAACTTGAGATGTTGAAGTTGCCCAGTTTTAAATGCAGAGTCAGTGTTAAGTGGTACCAGTAGTAAATCTCAAACAAATTCCTTACACAAATGCTGTCCCTACAGCCAGAAAATATTTCTGAGAACTAAACATTAGCACCTCAAAAGACAAGAAAAGATCTAATATTTCATACATACATATACACAAACTTTTATTTTGATGCACGGGTGGTCTGAAGCCATTTAAATTTCAGTTGACATGAAGAATATAGTCTAAAAATAAACCCATCCTGCTACCACAAGAAAAATAAGAAAGAGGCTTGGAATAACTACTTGAGCCCTTGAGTACTCTAGAACACATCATGAATGCATAAATATAAATGAATACATTGATTTTGGTTTGAACTTAATAACTTATTACTGAACCCAAGTTCCAATACATCTACATCCAATGCTCTATTACAGGTTCAAGTCCCTTAAAATACACAGCAGAATTGTAGCAGAAGCATATCTTAGCAAGTTTCTCTCTTAAGAACCTCTGTGTTATAGCTGTGAATAAATCCATCTAGATTATAATATTTCTTTTTGTCTTTCCACCTGTTCTCATGTGAGGTCAAAAAGGTGAGTGACAGTGACAAACTGAAATCCTCTTCCTTAAGCAGGTATTCATTCCTCCCCCATCCTCACAGGCATTTTTCAAGTTTTTTCCCCCCACTGGTATGAAGTTCAATCACAGAAGTCAGAATCAAGCTTCAGACTACTCTGTTCTGCCAACCTGTTATTGCCAAATTTTGTCCTCCCACAGCCAAATGTATTTCACAGCCTAATTAATAACATTTAATCATCCTCCTTCAAATATCCAAACTCCTCCTCATCTCAGTTACACTCCCTGATTGTGTATTTCTTAAAGCTTTAATGCTGTAATCAATAACAATGCCAAAGATTAAAAAAAAAAAAAAAAGATACTGTGGTTGTGTAAGGCTGGAGTTTTTGAAGGAGGAAGATAATGAACTTCCACTGGGTTTCAATGGGAGTTGGACTTCCATTTGTTTTATACACCTCTGAATATCTCAGGTCTAATATACCAAACACATAGCGTGAGAAAGACAGAAGGAAGCAAAGGGCTTGAAAAATGTAGGAGCACAGGTTCTCCTCAAAAGATTAAAATAAGTGTCAGTTAACTTAAATGCTCAGGCTTCAGCAAAACCAAACATCTCCTGACTTGAATCACTTTAGGATTCAGTGCATAGTCTTAATTCCACTGCTTGCTTACAACAAAATACTAGTTTTCGTTTAAAATTAACACAGCTTCAATTTAATGAACCTCAAATGTCAAAATTTGAGTTATTTTCCTGCAGCTGTGTGTGCTATACCAAGCGGCTCACACATAAATGTTACTAAAAAAGCCCATCAAAAAAGCAAACAATATATGCACTATTTTATTAAAAGTTGTTAAAATCTTGCTTTTCTATTGTAAAATTCTTCTGAATAAAGTTGTGTACATTTTTCCCTCCTCGTAAAGATTTATTTAATATAAAAAAGAAATAACACATTTGGAAGTATGTGTGGACAGAGCATTGCAATTTTCCTTTCTGACGAAGCAAATAAATATTCAATATTTTTCACTTACATAAAAAAACATGCACTATACTTACACATCTTTTAATGCGGGCTGGATTGGAGGTTGTCTCTTAAAAATGAGTTTCATTTCCCTCTTGAAAAAGGTCTAGTTTCTAGAATTGTTTAAATAGTACTTTTCTTTATCAGGGCTTTTATTTTATATGTATCTAGGTAGTATTTCTCTAATCTTGTGTCCTGTATATGGGGTCAGTTACAACATTAGTGATGATTCTGTATTTCAGTGTAAAAACTCTTTTAAAAGGTAAAACACTATAAAATCATCAGGAAATTGCAATATTAGCATTGTGCTTTCTCAGCCTACACTCACATTCTGTAGTAAAATGGAAACATTGCATTCATCTGATCTGGATCTCAGGTTAATTCATCAATAATATTTTACAATATTATCTGCCCATCAATATTTTATGAAAGTTATTTGCACTTTTCACTGAGCTGTAAAAATAGCAAACAATATAAATTCTAATTTTTATGTTTCGCTGAAACATAGAATAGTCAAAACTAAACCCAAACATCTCTACAGCGCAAAGAAAGATGTAAAATAAGATCATTTTTAGAGACTACAGCTGAGCAACACACTTTGTTGACAACTTTGATCAGTTTTGTAAAATCAAAACAAAGTATGTTCTTCCTCCTTTCTACAGTCTATACTGATACAGATACACAATCTGTCAGGCAGTAAGGTACACTTATATGCATTGTTTATTGTTTACCTAATAACATTGGTTAACTAATTTTGGAATAGCGCTATCCATCATGGCCAGCAGAAAGTAATAATAATAGACATTTCACTTGAGGAAAAATCCTTGGAAATTCTGCCAAAAAAAGGAGAGCAAGTCAAGGAGCAGTGCAGCCATGAAGTGTTCTCAAATTGACTGGCACCATCCCTGCAGTGAACACCCCAAAAAACAGGTGTAAGCCACTGACACTGCAGCACATAGCTTCTTTTTACAGCTCCAGCTCAATAAAGTGTTCTGGTATGTACTTAAATCAAATAAATTCTCAAATACCTTTCAAAACATGCACCTTTCTCATCAACGGTCTTGCCTGTATTGGCACACTCAATTTCAAGTGTAAAAGAGGGCAAATAGATTGATACTAAAATATTTCAGCTGTAGGCATGACATAAACACAAATATGTTTTAATATGTTGTTAGCATTACCTGTGGCAGTGAATGTTTTTATTTTAACTGGAAAAATTCCCTTTATCTTGAACAATGTTGGCATAAAGAAAATGCATGGAATGGATGAAATGGACAGAAAACAGGTAGACTATCCCCAAACATATTTCCAAGAGTGAGAGGAGATTCTTTGGATGAGGTAGTAGAGACTTTATAAGAGTCAAAGGTCCTGAAAAGTTAGTGGTATTAGATGAATACCCCCAAATTACAAGCCTACTCATCATTTGCCCATGATACTTAATTATTGGAACAGACTGAAGATTAATGAGCACACTGAAATGTACCTACCCTGCCTGTTTCAGTGCCTCTTGTAGTCAAAATTATGGCATTAACTCACAGGCTCTGCGTCCCAGGAACCAGCAAGCAGTGCCAAAGAATCCTTGTTAAGTTATAATTACAAGATTTCTGCTTTGCCATCCACTTCAGGGGCAAACACATGTGATCTCAAGATGCCAGCTCTTTAGTATTAGACAGAAGCAGGACAAGATCTCTAATTAAAACTAGTTAAATAATTAAAAATTTAAAATATTTTCTGTAAACCACTCTAATTTTCCAGTGCACCATAGCTACTCCCTGCCCTAAAAAACATCTACATGGTTTTGTAATTAAATTTTTACTGAAAAAGAGGAGATATACTTCTAAAGAAATATACTTTCATGTATATACCAAAGAAAATTTTAAAAAAGATATATCACAGTAGGTGCAGTCCAGCATGAGATGAAGTATGGTTTAGCTAGTTTTTATACTTAGTCTTGTTTTCATCACATAAGTTGCTCTATATGAAATTTTAAATAAATTTCAGAATTATATGGGGAATAACTTCCCAGCCTCATGGAGTAGTAGAAAGAAGGCTGATGGCAGTAACTTCTATTTTCTTACATACTATAAAACCCTTGAGACATTCCTAATAATAATCACTGACAAATGCAGAGGAAAATAATAAAGACCTGAGTAAAGTTTTTGGAAGAAGGGTACTTATCAGTTATGGAATGCATCTGAGTATGACACAGGTTGCTGCAGACATAAAGCCATTCAAAGTCCTTGCTTCAGGGTTCTGGAGTATAAAATATTCATGGTGTATAATTTTGCATAATTTGTTTAGCTACTGAAGCAGGATTTAGTTCCTTGGTGCACAGACACAAAGAAAAGAACAGAAGAAAGAACAAAATACTTGACCAAAACTAAAGAATTTTTTGTATTCTCTTGTGTGTTGTGTATGAAAACATTCATATGCACACAAACTAGTCTCCAGATATTACAAATAAACAAGTGTGTGTGGATATCAATATCAAAACATCTTTAATGTGTTTGGTGTTAGATTCTCAAGCTTTTGTTCATTTACTGAAGACACTGACTTCCCCCAAGCCACAGGCTGTACTCTCAGAAATATATCTGAGCTGAGAACAGACAGACTCCAGATTCAGAAAGGATCTTCTGTATTCACCAGCTCCAGGCTACTTCTTACTTGCTCAAATGCTCTGTGTACAAAGAACAAGCACAACTATGGAGAACCCAAGCGATGTTGAGGAGAGGGTATTCAAAGGTGTTGGTATTTCAGCCTGATCTCCCTTTGAGATAAATCTAATGCAAAATGAACTCTGCAATACAGAACACAAAGCCACACACGTTACCCTGGAATTGCAAAATCCAACGCAAATACAGGAGTACCCATGACAAATCCACACCCTCTTTTTGACAGTGACTCTGCACCGAAGTCCCAGTGACTAGATGCAAAAGAACACCACAAAACACTTCCAGAGCTCACACTTAAAAACACAACAAAGAACAGATAAGGAAGGGAAAGAGTGGCAACAAGTAAATAAGAGTCCATATTAAATTTCTTTTACTGAGTTTGTGTGTTCTGCTTTTTTAAAGATTACTTATTTGAAATAGTTAATTAAAAAGTGTAACTTTTTTTTCCGTATACAAGGTCAAAAAGATTACTGTCAACATTTGCTGTGAATCAGTCTGTTAATTGCTATTTCAACATATACATGTGCACTCCCTTGGAAACTTGCAAGTAAACACATCTAGATAGAAGGTTGTTAGAAGGACATTTAAGATAAATATTTTGGGAGATTGATTTTCCGTTATTACAATGCTTTTACAACCATCTATAAATCCTTACAGACTTTATACTTCTAAATAAAAGTTACATTTCTCCTCTTTCCTCTCTTACTCTAAATACATTTCACTGGGAGTTGGGCCTAATCAAGGGCTTTTGGACCAGGACACTATCAAATATGATGGGGAAATAAAACTGCAAACAATAACATGAATTACATCTTAAGGTAGAAGTCTTGAAAGTTAATTATGGAGCTAGGCTCGCCATTTCTCTAAAAAAAATAGATCAAATAGGACATTTAACTACATGTAGACCTTCTCAGCTGTCCCATCCTCGGTCTTATGAAACTCACATGGAAAAATACAGATAGAAACACAGACAGTTTGACAGAGGTATTGCTCTGCTCTTTCACTGAGGCTACGGAGAGCTGTTCTTCCCCGTCACAGCACAACAGAGCCCAACACTGGAAAAAGAAAGGATTAAAATCCTCAGGAAACAGACTACATGCATCTCATTTTGAAAGACACTTTGTTGAATTCTGATGACTTTTTGTATGGGAAACGACTTCTGTATATTTATTTGCGATCTAAGTTTCCTTGTGTAAAAAACAGTATTCTGTCCACTATGTCAGTTTCAACATAACTAGTATGTCATAATCTGTGAGGCCAGATGAGGAGAAAAAAAAATACCAATAATTGAAACATGTTTTGACTTTACTGGTGTGCAAAAAAATGTGAAATAGGAAACCATCTATTGAGTGCAACCCCAAATGAGCTTCTGACCTGCTATTGCCAGAGGGAACATAATCTTTTCATGCAAAATTACTTTGCTACCATTTTAAATTAATGTAAAATTCAACAAGTATGTAAATCAGATAGGAAGGGATGACAGAAAGAGTAAACACACAATAGAAATTCCTTAAAATTTTCTTCATAGTCCCCAACCAGCAGATCAAACTTGACAATTTCCAAGTAACTGCTTGTCAGTGCTGCCTTTGTATCTCAAGAAGCTCTGGGAGCAGGAACTGGGGTCTGTGGGTCTGTCAAGCAGCAGCAGCCTCTGCACTGCCTGCATTTAGCGCCTGCTTGCGAAAGCAAATAACATAACAGTTATTTAAAGTCCTTTGGAAAACCACGTCACCATTGCTGAGCGTTTCCATACCTCAGGCTACATGAAGACAAGTTAAGACTTGCTGATTCCAAACTCTACCATTTAGTTTTATTTCACTGTGATGGGCAGGCTGGGAGTCACCCAAGACAATGAACGTAGCCATAGCCCTCCTTCATGGTAAACATATAATTTCCCCAGTGATCCAGTAAGCAATAACAAGAAGTTATGTGTAGTACATATAGTGTTTCTATTCCCCTGGGTTTAATATGGCTCACAGTGAAATTGATTTTCTGGAATCTTGCAATAAACCTCATCAAAGTAAATGAAACCCACGCTGGTTTTTTATCAAGTGATTGGATTTGGTGTGATAAATTAACCCTCACCGTCAGAGAGACTCCCAATAATGCACTTGCTCAATTAAACTCCTCCAGACTCTGTTTAGATTTTAATTTTTCTATAGGACTTATTTAACTCACTCAAAGCTTCTAACTTAATGCTTAGAGAAAGGATAGCAGCTGAAAACCATTCTCTCTCTTCTCAGACTAAATACATCAATACGATATATATTTGCTGAGCACTTGCTTGACACTATTCCCTAATCTATATGAAAAAAACTACTGATAGCTACTCATTTGCTGTGGCAGTGAGCAGTAAGAAAAAAATTACTTCCTGCTTACTAGGAGCTCCTAATCAAACCAGGAACTGAGAAGGATTTAATAATTTTAAGCTTTTGAACACATATGAAATCAACTTCTATGAGAGATGCCAGGGCAAAATCCAATGGATATCCTGCAGAAACCTACAGAAGCTTGGCTCACACTGCACTATCCCTTCCCAACAGATGATTTTAATCTAAAATAGCCACCTAGACTTACCTAATAGTTTGCCAGGATTTTCGTTATTCCACTGTTCAGCTGCCATTTCAGCAGGAGGCAAAATGTGTTAAAAAAAAAAAAAAAAAAGGAAATTTCAAAGTGACCTTCCCTAACATTCCTCAACAGCCTCTAGTGACTTTGTCAAATAAAAAAGTGTCTGATGTCTATTCACAGCTACTGGGCAATATGTACGAAAACTATTTTTGTTGTCATATTTATTCCTGGTTAAATGAAAAAATTATTCATTAAACCAGGAGTAAAACCTCTGAGATTTTTTTCTCATTTCCCAGACTGTCTGGGGAAAACATGCTGCAGTAAACAATCATGCCCTATTTTATTCCTGCTTAAATGAATTATCATAATAATAATTACTAACAAAAACATCTGGTTTCTGCTCAGCACAGACGGCAAATTCTTTGACACATTGCTNTAACAAAAACATCTGGTTTCTGCTCAGCACAGACGGCAAATTCTTTGACACATTGCTTGCATTTCCCCTTCTTCTTAGTCTCCAGGCTGAGGGTCTCAGGCTTTTTTTAGACCAGCATACATGCCAACCACACAGCATGCCTGATGGTACAGATTTATGGAGAGACTCCTGACGACTATGAAATGCTTCCTCTGTTTTTTCTGCCTCTGGAAAATTATGCCTTTGTAATAATATCTTCTCTTTAGAGCATTTCCCTGCTTTTTATGCAGATGACATTTGCATGTAAACAAGTTCTTGCTGTTTTTCTTCACTACCAAACAACAGCTAGGAAAAGTAATGCTCCCTTTGATATCATATTGGCCTGTTACTGTAGAATGATCCTAATGTCACTATTTAAGGTTTTGTATTAGAAAATGGGGTTATCCAACAGAAGCAATTTAACTTTCAATTTAATCAATACTTCTACTATACAGAGAGGTCTTATTTTTGTGGAAAAGAGAAAGAAAAATTCAAATCAACTAATTTATCAATGTGAGACTTTGAACAGTGCTAATTAAGTACATTAATTAGTACCAGCTCTTGCATTTCCATAATGTCTTTTATCAGAGGTTCAGTAATTGTGGCTNAGTACCAGCTCTTGCATTTCCATAATGTCTTTTATCAGAGGTTCAGTAATTGTGGCTCCTTGAGTTGCTCTGCCTTCACTACAGTGCTGAAATGGGAAGGAGAACTTAAACTCAACAGCAGCCACAGTCCAAGCAGCACACAAGCGGGAAATAGTAGGTGATGGGGAGAGGACCACATGCACACTTTTTCTCAAGGTACAAGGGAATGTAAGGCCCCCAAGAGTCTCACTGGATTTTAAGGGGTGAGATGCATGAAGAAGCCTAGACAGGGCCCAAAAAAGGTGAAGAAACTGTCAGACAAGAAAGAGCTTAACATATCACCTAGGAGCCACAGGATTTAAAATGTGAATTCTAACTTTGGGGAGCCATTCAGCATCTCTGGCCACGGGTGCTATGCAAAGCTTCTGAAAAGGAGCAGGAGGCTCTAGTGGGGAGATGGGCATTTACTTGCACGGTGTGGCTGCAGACCAGTCTGTGATGAAGGAACCCTGGGTGCAGCCTGTTCCAAAAGAGCCTGCCTGGGCAGTCGCTGGCATTTCACCTTCATTTAATGGTCATTTCTCACCTTTCATCTGCTCCAAGCCCTCAGCCTGGGGAGGTGCCTTTTCCTGAGCTGAGCAGGCGGGCAGGGTGCCCACAGCCGTGGGGAGGGCACACAGATGACTCTGCCCCCGGGGTGTTACAGGCCTTTGCAGCTGCCCACAGCTGTCTCAGGGCTGCTCTGCACTAAAGGCGCTGGTGGACACATTTCAGCTGTACAGCAGCCCAGAGCTCCCTCTGTACTGCAAGAGTACACCAGGTCACCCCAGCCTCATGCCCTTGCCAGAGGGACTCCTATGCCAGAAGTACAAAGGGGATTTGCCAGAGCTTGGCTTGCAAACAATTTATTAATATCAAGCAATTTTTTGGATCTCAAAGTGTTTGGAAAAGTAAATAAATATTAGTCTCATTTCATAAATGGAAATGAGAAGCACTGAGACATTCAATAATATGTAAGGAGCCAAGAGCAGAGTTTGGGAGTCTGGATTTCTCAATCTGACTGTTCCTGCAATGGTCCTCTTTACATTTTTAAAATAATCTCTTTATAGAGGCCATTGGTCTGCTGGCCAATTCCTGCTGAGCTCGGTGAGGTAAATATTGGTTTTGGGTTCCCCATGATCCTGCCCTGCAATCTCTGTGGTGTCACTCACAAAAAATGGCTTAGTCCTATACCCACCAATATAATCAGTATCATCTGTTTTATGTCCATGTTTGAATCACAGATGCTTTACCTTTCTTTCACTTAAATTTAAGTTAATCACTACTGCCCATGATAGCTAAGATTTCAAAGTTAATAATTATTAGCTCAAGTTTATAAAATCCCTCTAACAGGAAAGAAGCAATTAAAATTAAGAATGTATTCACTTAATAATAAAAGGCCTACACTAACACATGCGTCAATATATTGAAATGTGTTCAGCAAATGACTATAAATCTTATTATAACATTTTACATTCTTTATATCTTCTTTATAGCCTCCTGTGAACTTTCAAGGTTATTGCCCTGTCACTTTTTTAGATTTTATAACACTGAAAAGTTTTCTTCAAACTATCATTAAACATTTAAGAAACAAATAACCCATACCCTTCAAAACAAAAAAATACTGTCAGAATCTACAATGTAAGAACATTTTTAAACCCATGAAGGAAATATGAGAGAACTTCTATCTGTTATTTCTAATTATTACATGGGTTTGAATATATTTACAGCTTAAAATATATGATCAAGACGTTAATTTCTTGTGACATTGTATTTGATGTGAATCTTTACCTAGAGAATGACCTTGGGTCCTGAGTATGAATCACCTGATTGATATCTAACTGAAGTTTTGTATTAATAGGAAAAGTATGAAATCTTTTTCTATTAAAGAATGTGCTAAACATATGAAAATAAAAAAAAATTTAAGCTATAATTAATTTGATTCTATTCTGGTTTAAGACCCTAATCTGCAGGCCATACTAATGCAAATAATCTCATGGATTCAACTGCATGTAAGTATGAAGGCTTTAGTATGAAATTATCAGTTCTAAGAAGAAATGAAAACCAAGTGGAAATAGTCTTTATGATCCTAAAAGAGAAATTAATCTGAGCCAAACACAATTTTCAGAGGGAAACAACTTAAGATTTATCCTTGCCAATACCAACCTCAGGGTGCTTTCATTTTCCAAAAGAAATGAAAAAAACCCACCATATTTTTAATTGCTGTTATGGAATATATCCATTTTACTATAATGTCTTTCACACAGACAGGCCAAGGTGTCCTCTGTTGACTGGTTTGATTTTGTACTGCATTTCATAGATACAATTCCAGTGGCACTGACTTAAAAAAAGATTTAAAAAAAAAAAGGTAGTAATTTTACAGCATTCCCAGACACCTCAAAAATCCACTTCAGTGACTAAACTTTGGGGCCCAAACCTGTACTTAGGCATATATGTCAATAACTCATATAACTACAGGTACATGTGAGGGTGTATTCATTGTATTCATCAGTGCTTAGATCTGGCATCCTGGTGCATTCACCATCCATGTTACAGGAGCATACCTGTAAAAATTCGGGACTTCCCACAGCAGCTTGCACACTTCATAGTAGGGCAGTTTCTACAGAAAGCCTTCACAGAAATGACAGGGAGGAGATGGAAGAAAATCAGGGAAGACAACTGCTCTACTGTGAAGTTTGCTCAGAATCCACATGAGAAAAGTAAAAACAACCAAATAAAAGGACCTTCTGGATGCAGATATTGGTATGCACAGGCTAAGGCTGCAATAACTTCACTATATTTCTGTTGCACTCTTGCAATCTTAGAAAGGATTGCAACTAGGTACCCTGTGCATCCCAACTTCGGTGAGAGCTGGAGCCAGCCACAGGATCCATGTGGTATAGCAGCAGATGCTTCATCTTTACAAAGCACAGAACAGAGAGTGTGATGCTAAGAAATTTGTAAAGATCTTCACTTTTATCATTCCAATCTCATGATAAAATTAGATTCAATTAGTAGACAGAAATATCCAATAGCAACAGACACTACTTTTAAATCGTATCATCAATAAAAAACATGAAAGGTGGAGGCCAGAGATGAGTCAAGCCCAATTGACCCAAAAAAGATTACTCTGATTGCAACTTATTGTCTGTAGAGAGCAATTCTTGAACCTCCACATTTTCTAATAATGCACTTCTGTACACAAAGCATTTTCTTCCTTACTGGCATCACCAGAGCACTCAGCATTGCTGAATATCAAACCGCTTCTATTTATACGCCTAAGCATCGATTTAGGAGCCTATTTTAAGCATCTCCATCTGAAAAGGTTTCCATTTTCTCCATAAGAAAAGACTGAAAGCAGCATTAGGGCGCTGTCAAAATGTATAGCTTGAGTAGACTAGTGAGCCTCACTAAAACTCTATCCAGATGCCCACGCCCTCTTTTTCCATCTTCCCCTCACTCAAAAGTTCCTTTGATTTCTAGATTCATGTGAAGCATTCAACACTTACTGTACAGAACAGAGAGGTCAGGAGGCTGGAAGTGGAGGGACTGTCTCCTCGCACACAGTGGTGAGCCAGGCCGAGTTCTGAGGTGCAGACCACTGGTTTTGCTCTCTCTCTTGTCAGACATGGGCTGCCCCTTCTGATGCAGCTGAGGCTTCTCAGTTACATGGCAAGGAGGACCTCCAACTGCTCTTTATGGAGCTGGGCTAGGCAGGGAGGGGTGCTTTCTTCAGTTCCAAGGACTGGTTAAGGCAATAGCCCTGAAGGCAAATAGCAAGTAGATGCTCTAATAAGCCTTGGACATAGTACTTCCAGTGAGGAAATCAAGTGCAACATTTGGGTAAGAATTAAGAAAGTAGGAAGTCAAATATATATATAATTAAAAGCAGGACAGTTTGGAATACAGATAGCAATACATGGTTGTAGGGAAGTTCAGATAATGGAAAGGCCAGTACAGGTGAAACTGAAGTAAAGGTGGTGTAAGACAGCACAGCTGACTGGCTAATAGACCAATGGACTTCTAACTGGACTATAATGGAGGAAGGTTCCTCAGACTAGAAAAAAGTGTAGGTTGAAAGTGACCTCAACTTCATTGAGAGGTGGAGGGAATATCTCTTTAAAAACAGAGACTCGGGAGGGGAAGAGTCCCCTCAGTGAAAAAAAAAAACCAAAAAGTTCTGTCCTCAGACAGGGACGTGACAGCAAACCTGCCCACAGAAGGGCCTTTGGCTCACGTGCTGAAGGAAAAGGCATCTCTGGGAACTCAGAACAAGCCCAGGGCTGCAAGGCAGTGTCATCACTCTCCTGTGGAAAGAACCATACCCATCTGGCAGCAATGGTGATGGCAAACCCAAGCAACAGAAGTCAGAGCTCATTTGTTACCAAACTCACAGCAGTACTCCCAAGCACCTGTGACTGCAACATGGAGCTGGTTCTTACCTACAGAGAAAGGGGATAATGGAAACATTAATCACACTGAAGAATATCTGTATTCACCAGGAACCTCATATTATCACTAGGTAAGACACACAAGCTTAAAAGAGCCTTCTCCTGATGTGATTACAGTGTGGAACATGATTTTTAGTGAGTTTCAGAGTATTACTCTTTCTTGAGATTCTCCCATTTTTTCAAAAAGAGTTGGCAGTACAAAGGGACAAGAAAATTGATTCAAGTGTCTTGCCAGGACACACTTAGATGGACTAGGAAAATGGTGCTGCCTATCACGAAATTCAAATAATGAACCTGATGAATTAGTTTTTGAAATTCATTGTAAGGCTAATTCTAGAAACAATTTACAGGTTATTTGGAGAGAAGTCTGCCTGATTACCTTCTAGGGAAGATATCTGTACTTGAATCATGTGACATACTAACTTTGAATTAGAAAACATCTTTAAATAGATAAATAAAACACAAATCTCCTCTCTGCAACTGGGCTGACAGAGATTCCAGCAACTTTCCTCAAATGTCTGCAGCAGGGAAGATACAAACTCTTCCCTCTCCCCTGCTGTTTTCTTTCATCTGTAATTTCAGCAGCTCCTGCCCAGACCAGGTAAGATAATGAATGGGACATTAGACTATCCTATTTGGCATTCACTGTCTCAACCTATCACTGAATAAATCCTTTCTTTAGACCTGAATTTCTGGTAATCTTATCAAGAAACCATATCTTACACATGCCTCATTTTTTCCGACACTAATCTTCTACTTCACTGTTTTCTCTTTCTCTGGTTTTCCTCTTTACCCACTATTCCTGTGCTTCCATAGTGTCATCTAGAGAGTCATCTAGACTCCTCTCCCATCTACCTACACAAATTTTCCCACAATACCTTTCCCTGACCCATCAAACAATCCTAGCCCTCGCTTGTCCTTTTCCACTCAGCTTTATGTCCCAGCCTGCAGTTCCCCAGCTGCTCTACTCCTCTCTAAAGCTGCTTCATTCCCAAGTATGTAAACCAAACGTCTGCATTCTCCTCTCTCTCTTAGTATTTTATTGATGTCAGAGTAGGTCTCCATCTCCTGACACTATGTGAAAGCTCTTTACCAAGAGAATAGCCAATGACGAGGGTCAAAAAAATGTGTGACCCCTATCCTAAATGCAAATGCTCAAAGGAAACCATGCTCAGCTTGATTCAGCACAGCCCAGCAAAATACTGAGGGAAGATAGTTGATGCCCTGAACAGAAAACATATCCACATTGATCTTGATTATGTCTAACACAGAAAGAGGTTAACAACTGAAAATATCTCTTACCATGGGATTCATTATAATGTCAAAAGAGCTGGCATTTCTGGGACAATGGATGTATTAGTGTGATACATCTTGCTACACAAAAAAAGAGGTGGATTGCCAGCACTTAAATGCAGGCGATCCTCTGCACTGTTAATACATGGAACAATGCAGGGGTCATGTTTTTTCACTTTTTACTGTGGGATTATAAACTCGAATCTCTAAGAATGACAACATCTCCTGGAAAGTAGGAAGGCCTTATCTGTCATCTTGGGAATTGACATAAACTGCCAATGAATTCATCTTCGTCTGCTAGAGCACACTCAATTCATCACAAGATCAGACCTATGTAAAAATAAACAAATACAAATAAAGCATCTACCTGAACTTCCTGACTTGCTTTATCAAACTCCCAGCTGTACAGCTCCAGATGAAGAAGTAGAGATACTAGTTTTCTTATTAATTTTTCTGCTTCAGAAAATGTGGAAGACTGAAGATTGTAACTTATCTGAAGATAGAGGACAGGAGGGAGGAGAGAGTAGAAGGATAACATACCAATGAAATGTTGACAGTTTTCTATTTTTTGCCAATTGTTGCTAAAATGACAGACAGTGATTTTTATGAAATGTATAATTCACAGCAAAATTGCCTAGATAACCAAGTTAAAAATGCTTTATCTTTCCTAACAACATTATGCAGCAATCAGTAAAACCCAAAGTACATAATGCAAACTGAAAATGCAAGAAAACAAATCTTTTATTTTCCCCTAAGTCAACAAATTTTCTGAGCCCAAATAAAGTTCTTGGCTTTCTTTCAAACCTTCACAGCTTCTAATCAATAGTTTAGTCATATGATGAAAAATGATGTATCCACATTCTTCACCACTGACATTTGTTAACTGTCTCCAAGGTCGCATTTATTGCCAGTTGTTCAGTTTACCCGACTTCTGTTTTGAGCCAAATAATATGATCTTTGTTTCATTAATATTTAATAGTAATTTAGATTGTGCCAGATGATCTTAAAGCTCATTTAAATCAGCTTGAAGATAATATTAAGCTTTCTTCTAGTATAATCTATTACCATAAATGATTGTGTCATCTGCATATAAATGGTGAGTTGAATATGATAATGAAGTGCAAAGATTATCAATATAGAATGATAAATGCATCTGACTTAAAATAAATCCTTCAGGGACCCATTTATTCTGTTTTTAGTGGTAAAGGATGCATTGTTTCACTTCAAATATTCTACAGAAAACATAAAGGATTTGGATCATGAGTTATAATATTTATCCTGTGTGGAAAAAGAAAATAAAATTTCAAATTATGAAGACCCTCTTTTCAAGTGTGCCAATTAGAGATTGTATAGATCTTTATAGTTTATATTTTTTCATACAGCAGGCTTTGATCAGTTATTAGGGCTTTTTTTGAAAGAGCAACTACAACAAAGAATATGTTTTTATTTAGACCTTGTTTAGTTCATGTTTGTTCTTCACTAGCTGGTCATTTAAATTAGTTTGTTTCAATTACTGTTAAATGCTTTTCCCATTAAAGAAAAGTACCTGAATTCAGTTTATGGTACGAGACCCAAAACTGTTTCCTCTAAAAACAACAGCTGTGAGGGCTGCAGGGAAACCCTGCTTGGCAATAAGGCTGCATTTAAAAGAATTAAATTTCCAAATTCTCTAGACTCATGGGTTTAATCAAAATGAGTGGACAATTTCAGGGTCAAAAGGAGCTATTACAACAGTGAGAAATAGTAATAAATACATTAAAAATTGTTGAAAACAGTTGAAGAGAATGTAAGTGCATTTACCAGCAGATACTATCTGAGGACATCATATTAAATAGTCATGACATGACACTGAGAAAAATACTGCAAGGTGAAAGGGACTAGTGAAACTCAGCACTTGGAGAGAGCTGGAAGAATAGACATGCTGGATCCACAAGCCGTCTCTTTCGCTTTGCAGTCCAAATCTTCCCACTCAAAATTTCAGGTGTTTTGATATCACAGTGACCATAATATTTGTAAAATTTTACATATTTGAACTAATCATTTAGCTTGGATGGAAGTACTTATGGAAAAAGATCCATTTTGGTCTCCTAGCATCAAAAGTTCTCAGCATTTTTTCTAGCAGATTCATCTGTTGCAATAAATTGGTCATAAACAAATCTGGACATAAGTGGAAGTTTTATTTATTCAAGAATAAATTCTGGAAAAGCCTTGTAAATGTGGAAAGCAAGATCAACTCACAAAAAGGTCTGTAAATTAAATTAAGAGAACTCCTATACCCAGAAAATTAGTTCTGCAGTTTGGTTTCTAGGGAATCCAGTCCTCAAGCATATGCAAAGAGTTTTGAGAGCCAACAGCATTTCTGGGTGTTTGCGCCACACCTAGAGATGGTTCGAGACTCTAACTTGTGTGCACCAGGGAAGAATTTTCTTTTCCTCCCTTAGTCTATCATTTTCTTCTGGAAATTGGATGACACAAAAACCAAGATGTAAACAGACTACAGCTGTGTTTCTAGTGATGCAAAATTCTCAGATGAATGGTGTCCTGCTCACACACAAAGGATTAAGCTATTCATCCGATTTAGGATCAGGAGGACATCTGTTCTCCAAGTCAGATTAGCAGGGATCAGAGGGGTTTTATTTGTCCTAACAGTAATTTAGAGCATGATCAGCTTCTTGGGATCACACAGAAGTTAATTTTATAAATATTTTGCTAGCGCACAGACCTGGAAGACTGGAAATATCCTCTGCTCCTGCTTTCTGCATGTGACACGGTACAGGTGCAGCTTTTAGATTTTTTACTATAATTTCTCTTAAGTGTTGAGAATTATGATATCTAGTGTTACAGGATGATTAATTGATGTTTCTGAACTAGTATCTGTGGTATGGTTGTCTGCCAGGGCAAGACAGGAAGGATTCAGTTGCCCAGATGCTGCCGGCCGATCCTGCATTCCTACTCACCTACGCATACGTACATCGAGCGCAGTGTGCTCATATAAACTCTCTGTTATGCCAGAGATGTCCAAGGTACAGGAATTAATATCAACCCCCCTTTTATAAATCAGATCCTACCGGAAAACTTCCCACACATACACCCCATAAATTATACGGCTATGTACATATCAACAGTTACACTACTGTATAGTAGATATAAAAGCACGAACACAGACAGATTTTTCTCTTCGTAGGGGAGAAAAAAGAAAAGGTGCACAATCCAATGTAGAGAGATGGTTTTTCAGTATGTATCACTTTTTCTGTACCAATTATTTTTCATTAAAAATTTGAATGCAGCTCAACTTCAACTGGAGTGCAAAGCGGTGTGAAAATGATGAATGATTATGGAAGCATCCTTATGAAGTAAAACTATTTATTCTTTGACTTAGATTTGGCATTAATGATTGATTTTTAGTCTTTTTAGCATGTAGATTTGTAGCATTTTACTTCATTCAGGTTGTTCCCTTAAGAATCAGCTAGGACTGATGATAACTTTGAGGAAAAAAGTCACCAAACCCAACAACTAGAATCTGTTTAAGCTCATCATGCAAAAGATTTTGATGGTACAAACTGCAGAAAGGTCAAACTCTGAATGAGTAAATTTATCTTTCAAATAAAAAAAAAGCCTCTCAGTCCTGAAATTATATTAGCCTTTGAAAGAGAAAATACAACCAAGCAAGCTTTTCTTTGTAGGTTTCAAGTTCAAGTCCAGACTACCTAGGTAGATACTAAAATTGCTGTCATCTCATGGATATCTGGAGTATCCCTAAATTAGCTCAGTAAATCTCACCTCAAACTCTCGCAATCCCTTGCAGTAAATGACAGGATGTACAGGCAACAAAAAAACCACATGAATTCTAAAGGCCACAATACTTCTGTTAGTAAGAAGGAAGGACTGTTCCTTTTTGGGAACTGGTAAGCATGCCTCCACCATACAGTTAATCCAGCTCTTGCTCAAGCACCTCATCCACAAAGGTAAGCCACTGACATGAATTATAAGCAATTAATTAGTCCTGACTGACTGTTACAGGCTCGAACTTAGTGTCACGGGTGTCACTCAAACTTAAAGGTGAGTAACATACAATGAGAAGGAAAAGGGAGCTGGAGAGGGTGAGGAGGGAAAACATTTTAGTGTCCTTGGTCTTCCTGCCCCATCTCCTGCAATACTTAAGGGATGAGGTGATGAACAATACATACGAGACAGATTTCTGTCAGACAGGTAAGAGAACAGTAACTTTTTGTAACTGCTATTGCCATCACATCCAACTGTGAGGGAAGAATGATTTTAGTAGTTGTGTTTTCTGTAGTACAGACAACTGTGACAAAAAAGTCAAGGAGGTCAGAGAAGACAGTATTTCATTAATCAAGGTGAGTAAAGAGGAGGACTTGAACAAAAGTTGCAGTTCTCTGAACAACATGAAAAAAGCCTGATTCTCATGGTAGTGGTCTGGAGACACATTAAAATTCAGAACCAATCTAGATGGCAAGGACAGGAAAAAGAAAGAGCTGGAGGCAATTTGCAGGCTACAAAAGCTTCAGTGACAAAAGGTTAGGGGTAGTGGGACAGTCTACTAATCTGCCCATCAATGTACAGCTCCTATTTAATGCTCTGAATATCTTTTGTACTTTGATACTCAGCAAGCCAGTATGAATTAGAACCACTTTGCGGGGAAAACTTAACCATGGTGGAGAGGGCAAAGCTCGGCCATCAGATGAAATGGCCTTACTGTAACAGGCCACAGCTCTAGTCACTGACCTCTAGCAACCACCTGGCAGCACTCTGAAGAGTCAGAACCCACAATATTTCAGAAAAAGTAAGAAAAATATGTAAATTGGTTTAAATGAAAGTGTGTACTATAAAGGTACAATAGAGAAGTGAAGGCAGAAGCTCAGCTGGTTAGAGCCTGGTGATAAAAATGCCAAGACTGTGGATTCAATCCTTCTACAGGCCATTCACTTAAAAGTTGGACTTGATAATCCTTGTGGGCCCCTTCCAACTCAGAATATTCTGTGATTCTGTGACATTCTGGACTTCCTGAAAACACTGTCCAGAACTTAGAAGACCTTCAAGAAAGGGAAGAATATCAAGAACAGATTTTTTTTTTTCCAGGTGAGTATTACTACTCACGTGTCAGCAATTCTCTCATGATCTCTCTGTGTGACACAGATCTATTTGTCTTGCATCTAACAGAGCAGCGCCAAATAGAAAGCAGTCATCATCAGTGCCCTTTTCCCTCCATTTCTCAGAGGAGAGTGCTTGTGGAGGTGACACTAAGGATGGTGTGCTTGAATGCTGCCAAAGCTCAGTTTTACTTTAGAAACAAAGAGGCGCATCTGGGGCTGGGCCTAAGGCAACTAAGAAAGAAAAAGGGACAGAGGACTGCAGAGAAAACACCTACAGCTTTTCAATTTACTAACCTAGTCCCACTGCTACAAAGGTTTTACCTCACAAAACAGGGACATGAAGAAAAGACTTCAGTGGCTTAAGTTTAAGTGGCTGCTAAATGAAATGCAGATAGTATCACTGAAAGAAGGCAAAATGTGTTCTTGAACCTCCATTAACTTATTCTATTCCAAATGGTCTACAACAGGTGGCAGAGCCTAGATGCAATGTATTTTGTACCTTGCAACAGCTGTGAAGAGGATACTGACTGAAATGTTAAAGAGATACTCCTTGTTGCAACAGTCTCACATGACCAAGAGCAGTTCCAGAATTCAAAATATTTCCTTGTTCTGAAGTTAAATTGGGCCACTGTGACATTCATTCTGCAATTTAATACTCAAAGGCTATGAGAGACAAACACATAGAAAGGAATAGGAGTAGAAACCTGCAACATTTTCCACATTTTCATAGGTTTTTATACAATATTAGTTCAAGACCAGGTAAAGCACTTTTTAATATTAGACTTTAGGGGCCAGCCCTTCAGCTAGTGCAAGGTGGTGTAGATCTGTTGACTTTAGCTACAATTATTCACATTAGTCAACAGTCTCTATACTGTCCCTGTGTAGTTCCATATTTACAGCTTCATCCAAACCAAATTATAATGGCCAAATTAGAAATCTAGCTAAAACTTCCATTAACTGACTTCCAAAGCAGAAGCCAAAGCAGCTGAGTAACAACCAGATAGAGTGTCTGAAACTACATGAGTTTTTTAACTAAATAATCAGTGGAAATCAAAGGGAGGAAGTGGGTGAATGAATGAATGCTTGAATCAGTGAGCTTTATTTAGAGGCCTTCAGAGAACCATCTCTTTTTGTGCAACTTGAACATAATACACACCTTTTCTCAGATTAATACTGAAGGCTACCCACAGAAATGCACCAGCTCATTATCATAATCAGAAAACAATGCAACATATACAGCTTATATATCTTAGAGAAGACCATAAATATACATTACAGTAACTCCCTTCTTTGTCTGTATAAAGCTCTTCCAAATGCAAGCACCCAGAACCATGAGAGCTCAGGGCTTTTGTATTATCCTTTTTTTGTGTGCATGTGTGTGTTAAATAAGCATTCAAAATCTGTTTTTTTGTTATTGGCAATGAAATTGTAAGAATCAATACACACTTTCAAGAATACAAAGTTCATTTAAAATATGGGACTATGTGTGTATATAACAGTTTATCTGCCTTCTATATTATAAATAAGTCTGGGCAACTGTCCTAGTACCCATTAATGTTAAATATAACTGTTTTCAGAGATTAAACATCCTACTAGATAAATGTAATACACTTATTGTGTATATATAAGATGCATGATATCATGTTCTGTGCATAAAAGATAAATGGATGCTTCTATTTTAAACATAATTTTGAAGACAATTATAATTAATAATTTAATTTAATCCACCTTAAATCAGAAATGTTTATTCGCTGTCCAAAAATCAATCTCTCAAAAAATGTGTGTATTCACATTTTACCTCTACCATCACTTATTTCCTACTTCACCCTAATATTAAAATAAATAGATTTTAGAAAGGCCTTCAGGCAAAAATAAATATATAGATATATCAAGATTTTATATACACAACTCCTACCTGTATATACATTTATTATTTCTTCATTGATACAACATTTTTATCCTTCAAAAAGATACTTAACTTTTCCTCACCAAAAAATGAGCAAAAGTAAAGGAAACCACTGAAAATCAGTCCTGTCAGCTGTAGCACAGTGACAGACAATCAGTGGTAAACAAGGAAAGATTATGAGCTAAATTGTAACCACATGGTCTTCATGGAACTCAGCTCTAATAAGTTTGAAGCAGACTTCCTGAAACCATAGGAACTGCCAGTAACATCTGCTGGCTGTGTCTCCATTTGATTTAAATAATGTGCTTGTTAGCAGTTTCCCTGCAGCCTATGCTGTCCAGGCATCTTTAGACTTCCAGCAAACATTAGCTTGCAGTACTCTCTGAGAGCACACACTCAGCCAGAGGGACTCCCAAGATTCAGCTCAGAGCCTGTGCACCACACATGGGCTACAATGCACATGTGCCTGAAACCCTGTTAACAGCACTTCAGTCTGACATGGAACTGGTGCCTGTCCTTGGGCAGGGTCTGCTCTCCTCTCTTCACTCCAAGGGGGTGCCAGCACAGCAGTTCTGACACCACTGTCTTGTTATGGTGCCATTAAAACCTGGACCTGACCTTGTGCTCTACTCACAAATACCTTGTTCAGGAACCCTCTCCTGGGGAGAAGAGTCCATGTTCTCCCAGTCACCACAATGTGTGTTCACAGGGGCAAGGCCCGTAACAGAGCTGTGAGAGAAAATCTTCATGGGCATTTTTATTTTGTAATAGAAGTGGAAACAGTATGGTGGTAATGGCTACAGATTTTTTTGGTTTTGATCCTGTATACTTCTACTTTATATCCAATGTGGTGCAGCTAACAAGGCACTTGAAGAATCTTGATGTGCAAATAGCCTTAAAGTACTTAAAGCAGCAGTTGCCCTTTTCCAGACAATCAAACTCTTCTCTGATAAGGTCCCCTCACCTCTGCAGCAAAATAGAACCAATTTCAGAATCCGCGAAACACCACTTTGAAGAGACCTTTAAAGTAGCCTTGTTGATTTATTGGTTGGAATCAGATCTCAAAGCTCCTCCATTTAGTAAGCTTTTCTTCAAAGTACTTCTGTCACATTTACTGAATTATTTCATTTACGTGTTTAGATAAACTATTAAAACACCAGAGAAAACCAACAGCAGTTCCACTAAAATGACACATCAGATTCAATCTTAATGTCTATGAATAACCTCCAACATTTTATCAATAGTGCACCATCAGTTTTGCACTTAGGCTACCATTCAAAAAATCCTAACAGTATCCAGATATTCATAAATCCCACAAACCACACATGGGATCAGACCAAATAAACTCTTTCCTACAGATCATCAGATCATCTCTCTCCCTTTTGTAGCTTCTGAGACATGCAGCTTCCCCTCTTGGACAGGCCCTCTTCACCACACTGCAACAAGAGATCCACCATAGCAGAGTGCTTTGGGAGGTGCTCTGCAGAGGCACTGTGGGCACCACAGCTGTGTCACCGGAACATCTGACCTGACCCAAATCAAGGGTGTCATCCTGATGCAGGATCCTTTCACACATCCCCTGTACACAGGTCACTGAAAATGAGTAATATAAGCTCTTTTTGTACCAGCAATAAAGAATTCTCAGGGGAACTGAGAATCCTTGAGCCTACAGGTTTTTTTCCAGTATAATTTACTGAAGGCTGAAAGCTGGCTACCCCAGAAGGTGACTGTGTTTAGCATCTCGAACCTTCAGAACCTCCAGCCATAAAATGAGGATAAAACTGTTTCCCTAACTCGTGGGAATGTGAAAATCAAAACTGCAAGGCACCCAACTTACAAGGTAACAGGGATAGTAAACATTCTATGGAGGACTGCATGAAAAATAATTTTGACAAACGAAAGATTTTAGTTTAGCACTCCCTGCCTACTCACAAATTAAACATTCACTTTAAAAAGTTTAAAATACAAGGCCAAGAATCCCAAAGTTTCAACAGGTCTAATTATATTTACTTCAGGCTTCTACTCCCCTTGCTGGGTAGCCCATTTGGGAGGCCAGTTGATCTTACATACAGGAAAACATGCTGCAGGACAGTAAGTGGAATTACAGTTTAGAGTATCATCTTCTGAATGCTCTACTGTTAAGCGGGTTTAAAATGAACTTTATTGTTAGGTGGTTTTAAGGTGGGTTTTTCTTGTGTCTAATTTCTGAACTATTACGCACACGTACATTCTTCTAAAACTGCCAGGTAACTTGGTTCACTTGTGAAACTGAAATGTAACCTTTAATTTTACAGCCTATACTTTAGAAAATTATGCCTTTGGGTAGCTGAGACTTTTGGAAGGTGGGAGTGGTACACTAACCACATAAGAAGTGGAATGCCACAAGAGAATTCTTTGTGCTGTGAATAATGAGTCAGGAATACAGTTATGAAAAGCACATAACCCACTCTTTAATCACCACTCAGACTCTTTCCTAAAGCTTTTCTCATCTTCTGCAGCCACTGGTAAAATGCATAGACATAAACTCAGATCCATTGTAAGCAAATGAAATGCAAATGTCAGTGTGGTTGTAGCTACCTCCCCTAGAGCTGATTTTGCCACAGGATTAGGCTGAATGTAAATAACAGGGAAAGTACAGCACTTCGAAAGAAACATGTCATTTTAAATGGAATAAAGCTACATATTTTATCTCACAAATCATGATCCAAATAAGATTCACTGGCTTTCTGGGAAACAAGCCCTGAAGACCAATGAGTATTTGCCTTTTGTGACACTTGAAAATCTTTGGACTAATTAGCAGCCCACTATTTGCAACCCAACTCAACAAGAGCCCACTGCTGAGCTCTTGTCGCCTGTCCCTTTGGTGTGTGGTATACCTTGCTAAACAGAGCATCTCCACAAGCAGATCTCCCTGGGAGCATAGACAAGTAGAAACAGGATGACTGCCAGCCTCCTACGCTCTAGGGATACTTAATCCAGTCTCTGTAATCATGTACATAGACACTCTCCCCCTCCCCAGACACCACACCCTGGAACAGCTGAAAGAACAGGCCTTAACTCTGCTGTAACTTGTCCAGCATGTTCGGTTTTGTAGCCACCATTCAACTCAAACAAGGTTTAGTTCTGATTAAATCTGCCACAACTGGTTGGCTTTCAAATAATTTATTGAAGCACCTCATTGGCGCTTTCTAAAACTTCAAAGACAACCTTGAATAGACAGGACAAGTTTACACAGCTGTAAGTATTATTGCATTGATATAATCTTTCTATTTTCAGGAATAAAATATATAAGAACCACTATTTATAGTATATGGTGGTGCTAGATTGTTGTAAGTCTCAGAAAACCTTGTTCTTAATAGCAAGTCCTCCCTAAAATTAGCATAAGCACTCTTTTCCTTTAAAAATCTGGGCTAAGTAAGAGCCTGTACAAATCTCCTTTTAGGTTTGGGTCTCAGCTCTTTAGGAATTTTTATTTATGATTCCTGAAATATCTTTCAGCCTGATAGTTTTTCCTAGAATCTTTTCTGGGAAATATACACATAGAGAGGCTTCCAAATAGACTGTTTTAATTCTATTGATATATACCAAACACAGTACTGTCCAAAATAGAGGGTTTTTTGGGAGATGTGGTTACAGATGGACATTCTGGGCCATGGATTGGTCTAGCTTGCTTTGACCCACTTATGCAGATCCCTCAGTCCCTTTTACAGGCTGACAGTGCAAAGATGGCCTTTGAACAGAGGCTTCTGCAGCATCAGATGAAATAAGACTTGTGATTATTTATAAAGTAATTGTTTTCTAGGATATTATAAATAGTAATAATATTTATATTTAAATAGCTAATGTTCCAAATTACAAGATATCCATCTGATTAGTATATACTTTGTAACTTTACACAGCAATAGAAGGGATGTTTTCTGAGCACATAAAAACCATGATTAGAGCTTCACACTGCAATATTCATATTGAAGCCTATGACAATTACACACTACCAGGACCTGACATCTCTGACACTGGTAATACAGAGCCATCAGCATCAACAGAACAGTATCTTTTTTGTTTGATATTGTTTTAAGGCAAGAGTATGACAATGATACAAGGAGAAGCATGCAACAAAAAGAAGGCTCACTGCAAGGACCAGAGTGAGACAGTGGTTGGCAAAACCTATAAGGCTGAAGGAACTTCTGGCACTGGGGGTGAATCTGGAGTACCTATCTTTCTTCTCTCAGTGGGAGGCAGAACTGGACATGAATGAATGAACACAGACCCATCTAGCAGGCAAAAATAAAATAAGGAGTGAGATCAAATCAAAGCAAGAATGCAGACATTTTATCCCATTCCCCTAAGCACTTGATTGTTAAAGCTGCTGTGATTGCCTTAGGCAAAGTTTGACCCACTGACTGTCCTGAAATCAAATACTGTGGTATATTTTTGAAAAGTACAACCTCTACCCACGTCTCAGACATTTTTCAGGGACATTTAGTGCAAGTAAACTGCCATGGAATAAGCACAATTACATTTTCTCCTCCTACATTACCCTGCAACTCAGTAAAATTCTGGTTTAAACTTCTGACTCATTTAATTTTTATGCTGGTTGTTCATTTTACAATCCAGTTGTTATATGTTTCATTCTCTTTACTTATTTCCTTTTGCAATCATCCTAGGATAGGGACTAATTATTTTAATAGCTCTCATTACAACATGTTGCTGCATTTGCTTTTGTTTTTTAAATGGAGTCACATTTATACAACCTCGTTTTTTGTTTTTTATTCGCACTAAACCACTAGCAAAATTGCAAACTCCCTTATGAATTATAGAAATAAACATTGCTTTTAACAAACTTTTCAACAAAAATCATAAGAATGGGAGTGAGCGTGATGAAAAGGTCAGTAAGGCTCATGCCCAAGGAATTAAAAGGATAGAAAATACTGTAACATCTTTGCATCTAAGTATGCGTGCTATCACGCTTCACTGAAAAGGCTTTAAAGTTAACAAATGCTTGAAAACAGGACCATTCCAAAAATAACTTCATCAAATCTACAAGCTTGAGAAGGACATGTGGAGACACCTTATGATAACAGTAAATAATAAAAGCCAAAACAAAATAACCCCTGTGTGTATGCATACACATCTGCATGTATAATCATCTAAACTCCTCCTCTCCAAAGTGAGCAATTTTGATGATCAAACAGGTTTTCCCTTACCCACATCTTTGCTGCTTGCACAGCCCTGGTTATAATTAGTCCCTTATGCAAATGGCACATGAAGCCTTGGGAGGAGGAGGGTCTTGGAAATAGGAAGGAAGTTCCTTGAGAAAATAGCAAGAGATAAAGAGAGGTGTCCAGATTCTTGGACAGAACAGATATTTGCACTGCTGGCAGAGTTTACAGACCTCCTCTCTCACGTGGATCCATTTGCTCATGCCTGTGCCTGCACCTGTCGCAGACACCTCTCCTTCAGAGCAGAAAGCTTCACAGGTTCCCCTGCCAACTCCCCAGCCCCATATTTGCTCACCCTCTTAAACCAGCCCAGTGCAGACTCAGGGAGGAATGCAGATTGGTAGGGACCCCTGAAAGCCTCTGCTCAGCCCCCTGCTCAAATCAGGGCTACCTCGAAAGCTCAATCAGGTGGCACAGGACCTTTGCCCATGAAGTCTTGAGGGTCTCCACAGATGGATTTTCTGCAGCCTCAGTAGCAACAGCCTGACTCAAGGCTTATCTTCTCTGGGAAACCTTTGTTGCCCAATTCCCAGACAGCTCTGCCCTTGCTCCAACGTGTTGCCTCCTGTCCTTTTCCTCTCTGCACCTCTGAGAAGAGTCGGTCTTCTCTGTGGCTCCTGGCAGCAATCTGAAGGGAAAACTTCCCTCCCCCCAGCCTGCTCTTTCCTATGCTGCACCACCCTTGGGCCCTGCTCTGGATTTTCTCCTGGCTATCAAGACTGGTCTTGTCCCAGGAGGTCCCAATCTGGGTGTTCCCCATGAAGCCTCACGAGCTACTGAGCCGAGGGCACAGCCCCTTTCCTGTACTTGGCAGCCACACTCGTGCTCAGGATGTGCTTGGCCTCCAGCACAACAAGGCTCCACTCCTGACTCGTGCCGTCCCTCTCACCTGCTGGGCTCCAGCCCCGTCCCTGCAGGGCTGCCCCTGGCCTCCAGCCCCAGCCTGTGCCTTGAGCTTCCTGGGCATCCTGGCAGGTCACCCCTGCAGCCAGCAGTGCCAGGGAGGGACCAGTGCCAGGAGCTCCTCTGCAGGGCTGGGGCCTTCCAGCAGCCAGAGCTCCCTCTGAGTTGGTGGCACCTGAGAAGCTCCTGAGGGCAGGTTCTTTTGTCCTGTTGATCAGGTTGTTGCTGCAGATGGGAAGCAATGGCAGCCCCAGAAGTGACTCATGAGGAATGCCAGGTATAGTGAGCCTGCAGCAAATGTATGATAGTGCTGCTGAAATTTTAAGCCATTTTGATATTCCAGCCATTTTTTTTTCCCATTATGTTATTCTGTGATTCCTATTTCCTGAAGTTGACTATGGGGATACTACAAACGACGGTGCCAAAAGCCTTGCTAAAATAAATCCATTGTTCTTCCCTCATTAAGAGGGCCAGTCTTTTCAACACAGAAGGCATTTGTGTTGACCACTTTCAGTTTGTCCTTCCAAATCTGCATTGTTTCCAGCCCCCTTTTCATCCTCCACATGCCTAGAAATAGTGTCTATGTCAAAATTTTCAGGGCTTAGGGGACATAAAACTGTCCAACCTGTGGTTTGCCTGATGTTAGTCTTCCTAATGTCTTTTTTTTTTAAATGAGTGCACTATTTCATTCTTTCCAGTCAACAGAAACCTCATGGATTGCCACCTCTCAAGATAAGAACTTACCTTTACAGTGGCACATGCCAGCTTCATCAGCATCATTAGATGCAATCTGTCTTATCTGATGGATTTTATACATCCACCTTACTTAACATAGTCCTTAACTTGGCCTTCCCCACCACGGATAGAAACTCTTTTCCCAAAAATCTCTGTTGCTAGGAGCAATCTAGAGCTCTGGGACGCCTATACATACTTAGCTGCTGTAAATGCACACTCACAGACACTACGTGCAGAGTACTCAATCAAATCACTATATATATAAACCTGCCTACTTGTCAGTGGTAGTATACTAGATAATTAAATACAGCAAGAGACATAATTAAAGTTGCTTACAGTACATGAGGGGACTGGCTCCCCTAGGCCAATATGAGGATACTGGCCTAAAGGAGCACTGTTCACCTGAGAACAGAAAGATCTGCCTACAACCCATCTGACACCAAAGGATGTTATACTTAGCTATTAATAAATGCAACAGGGTGTTCATAGGGGACGCTGCTAATAGTGAATGCGTGCAATGAACTTACTGTCCAATCACTGCAGCTCACGCTGAGGAAACGAAACCAGATTCGGGCATCCAGCAGTACAAATTCCAGTTTGGATTCTGGGCCTTTTTCTTGTTTTCCAAACTCTGTTACCCTGTATGTATGCTGTGTTTGAAGCATGTTGACACTCTCTGTCTTGATGCAGCTGGTAGCCCAGATCAACTCCTGGGTGCCCAGCTTGAAAGCATTTGAAAGGAAAACCACAGGGCAGGTGATATGGTTGGCTCTCAAGCCTGTTGGATTTTGGCTGACCCAGCATAGATTCATCCCAGCAGAGTTCCTTTATTTTGTATCTCTTCTCCAGAAACCATGAACATTTGCTAATATCCTGTGTACTAATTTGATTTTCCAGTAGCTATCACAACATCAACATCATAATTAAAAACATAATTTCCTAAGAAGCACTCTGAACTTTGAAAGCAGCTTTTTTTTTTTTATTCCTACGTTTTAGTCCAACTACCTTCAATACTCAACTTCCTTTTGATCCTCCCCTGCAGAGATGCCCAGAGTAACACTACTGCAGGTTGGTGATTCTGACCAGCAACTGATAACACTATCAGCACTCAGACTTTATCTGGCTTTTGTTATAGTTCCTCACAAGCTAGTTTGGATTAAGGCATAGCCCACTGCATGTTCAGATAGATTAAAAGACTCCCAGTTTTTGTACATCTTAGCTAAAAAAGCAAACGATCACCACTCACTGCAGGAGTGACGGCTCTATTGAAGATGTGGCTTCCAGCACCGATTCTGCAAACAAACTCTGTGGCAGTCAAATAGCTCCTGCTAAAAGCAGTTGATGAGCTTAGGCTGTCACTATCATTTACACACAGCAGCTCTGAAATGGGTGTGCAAAGTAAAGCCCTGCTTTCCACCACCAAGGGGGACAGACTCCCATATTTCCAGTGTGTAAAGATAGTAATATTCTGCTCTATCTCAATATTGCAGTGGCAACAGCACTCCTGAAGCCAGCTCTCACTGTTTCTCTGCTCTCCAGAGAGCCTCTCTTTAGATGTCAGGGTACGCTAAAGTCCTGTGCCTGAAGCTTCATGTCAGTTCACAGTATTAATGAAGCCATTAGGGATTTTCATTTTAGAGAATGCCTTCTGATTTTGATACCTGGACAGCTTCTAATCAGGTAAATCCAATGTGAGGAAAATTTTAAAAAGTTGTTCTCTCTCATTGTTCATTTTGACTGCATGTGGTCCTGCAGGGTAGTTTTATCTTTACTTAAATGCTAATAAAAAGAGACACTTTATGAATATCTCCTCATTCTTCATGCACAGCCAACATTTTTATATATTCATAGCCAACTTGAAGGCAAACATAAGGACCTGGCTACTAAAGTTTTTCACTGAGAGCTGAGTGAGCATCCTTCTCTCCTTAGTGTTAAGTTTTGTCATGATTTAAAGGACACTGAGTTAAGATGAACAATTTGTCACTACTGTGTCACTACAGGAAAAAAAACCTGCTTGTTACTCTGAAGTACCTAATGACTCTTTTCATTAATATTGAGTTCTTTGTACTCACTTCTCTCTGGTTCTGGCAGCAATTCCCTATGACCACTGCATAAGGTTTCATGATACTTATCCTTGAGAAGCACTTTCATTTGCCATAGAAATGACTAGCAAGATAACTTTGTCGTTCAGTAGTGGGCTCTTCTCACCCATCCCCTTCCTACTCCTTTTA
Organism: Lanius collurio; assembly: GCA_020086605.1. Lineage (NCBI taxonomy): Eukaryota > Metazoa > Chordata > Aves > Passeriformes > Laniidae > Lanius > Lanius collurio. The sequence continues at coordinate 14,025,241 of JACBWW010000015.1, forward strand.
TTTAATTTAAGGAAAACAATAAGAGAGACTTAACTCCATTTCTTTCCCTCTCTTTCAGATATGATGAAAATAAGATAAAAACCTGTCAGGTCTGTCACTGAATTTTCTGTTTATTTATTAAGAAATAACATTGTTTTTCCAAGGGAGCATGCTATTCAGCATCTCCTGTCATCATAATATACTAAGAGGGAAGGAGGATTACCTACTTTTGATCAATAAATTCTTTTGTGCCAATAAATGTGAAAATTTCAGGACAAAAAATTGTAAACAACCTACTGACTGGCCTATTTTTCCCCTATAGGAACCTCTGTGCACTACTGCCATGGCTGCTCAGAGAATTTCTAGAGGAGATAATAAAGAATTCTGACAACCATTTGGACATCTCTTCTTTCCTCCCCCCACCCCACATCTCTTTTTGCCTTCTCCTGCCTAAAAAACATGTCCTCTTTCCCTTGGCTGTATTTTGCATTCTGTTTTTTGTTTTCTTATCTGCCCCTTATCCTTTGTCCCTGTCCCCCACAAGACCTTGGGGGCCTTCCTCCCTCCCTTTCTCCCTCACTGTGAATATCATTACCCTAGGGACATCAGGAAATTTTTCAGATGTAAACAAAGACATAAATCCCTTTGCTTCTCTTTTCCTACTTTACTGTCTTCTCTATTTCCCTTCCCCTCCACTTCAGAAGTACTTTTGTATGTTTAGCCACCTGCAGAGACTGAGGGTGGAAGACACAAAATCAGAAGCAAACAAAACCTCTGTTTGCTTTAGCTTAGTCATTAATAGCACCATTAGCTTATTGAACTCCAGGATATATCATGTCACAGTTCATGATTCAGGGTCTCTCAATTGCTCTTGCATTGTTTATATCCTGAGTCAGAGTCTTTCAGATAATTTAGGCTTAATCATTCTTCTGCAACAACAGTCTTATGGGTGCCATTTAATCAAATCAATCAGTTATGCTCCGAGACATCTTGAGGTTTCAGAGGAATCACCAGACACTGCCTTAGCATTTATCTACTCACAGGAGTAAAAGTGTTATTTGTGCCTCAGCTTAGTGAAAATGCTAAATGACAAGGAAGCTGAGTGAACCAAGGTATTTGTAATTGTTTTGTCAGTTTGGGAAGAGGAAGCTCTACCAGAGAGCAGAAATATGGCAATAAGGAAAGAATCTCGACCTCAAACAGCAGTCATGAGCCAACCACTCTGAGTTAGTGCACACATTTCTGGTCTGTGACCAGACCAATGCAGACAGAAAACGAAGTAAGTACTTATTAAAACTGTAAACAACAGGGAAAAGTCCTTATTCCAATGGGTTGCTACAGCATCTGTCATCTGAATGCTTTTGAGAATTGTTTTACAACATAGATGTATTTATTCTTATGCTCCCCCTTCCTCTTTAACTGAAAACTCAGCTTGCACATGAGTTCATGTGTGGTCTACCAGTCTACCTTTTGCCGCTTCAGTCTTGCGAAGTCATCAAAACAAAATACTGGGGAAATGGTCTAAGAGCCCTTGTTGCAGGGAAGAGCTGTGCCCTTAATTTCAGATTTGTTTTCAAAGAATTAAGAATACTAAGGGAGGCTCCAATCCTTCAGTACAAATACGAGTTTTGAGGTTTTTGTGGGGTGTTTTTTGTGTTTGTTTTGTTTTGTTTTTTTTTTTTTTTTTTTTTTAACATGCAGTCTTATTGTTGTTTTGTTTAAGGAAACATTACATTTAAGCAGTGGTTGGCAAGGAAACCAGGCTCTAATGTGTTGTCTGCCAATTCAGACACACAGTCAACACAGATATACATGTATCCTCTACAGCCCAAAAGAATAAAACTGAAGACAATTTAATCTTCCATTGTTGTTATTTATGAAAATGGTTCTTAAGCATTTTTTTCTGCTTTTGATTGGATGGAGGAGTATCACATATGACCTGGCTGCTGGCAATACTAGGAAGTTTATTTAATTTAGATGAGAATTAATAATTTCCCAAATCTAATTCATACCACTCAAACACTTTTAAAATTTGGTAAAATCCAATTCCTCCACAGTCTCATCTGACTGACAAGTTTTATAGAAGTACTATTAAGCAAACAACATCCTTTATCATACTCTAAACATATTACAGCAGGATGAGAAACTTCTTCCCAAGAAAGAAATTTCTCAAAATTTGTAGAACAAAATGTTCTACTTTTAAATCACATGAAACCTACAGACAGTTAAGCAATTTAATTCACTAGTATTTGCAAATTTCTCTAAAGCATAGAATACTATTAATATTTAGATGATGGGTAGGGAAACCAACACAGAAATAATTGAGCTTCCCAAAGTTCTTGCAGCAAAACAAAGAACATAACTAATACCTCAAAAGTAACAGCTATATATTTGGACCCTACAAACACCCTTTGCTAAAGGGTCTCCATGCTCCTATTCATGCACATGAAATAGTTTATTCAGTGTGTTACCCTCTGGGAGACAATTCCCTTTCCACTTTTTAGAGAATCCTGTTTCCTGCTCAAGAGTGTTGCCTGGTCCTTGGGAGCTTCTCAACAGCTGTCTGCTCTGGGACCTTCCCTACCACCTTTTGAATTACAACATTCATCTGGTTTGCTTTCAAACCTTGCATGATAGGCATATATATCTATATAATCCAATTCCTCTTTTAATCCTGAACTAAGCCTCAGGTCTGTTTATCAACCACAGAGGGAGGACTCGGCATCCTGAGGTACCAGACTACATTCAATGCTCTCCTTCACAGTTCATCAAAGATACGAATTGACAACTCCTCCCAAATGTAAAGAACTAAAAGCATGCTGCTGGCTCAACTCTGTTCTCCAATACTTGTTGCTTTTCACCTAGCCTATATTTGCCTGGAATCTGTAAGGCTGTAGCTGGTGTTCAAAAGCTGCTGCTTTTTTGTTTGTTTGTTTTTTGTTTTCATACAGTCTCATCTTGCCAATGGACCTAGTCAAGATAGTTGTCCACAACAGTAGCCAGGAGAAATTAAATAGGTGAGAATACTATCTTTAAGTGGAATTTCTTCAGGCTGAATCTCTGATCCTTTAAAAAGCAGAGGAAACTGTTAGGGAGGATGTCTGCCTCATGTACTCTCTAGATGCTTTTGTTCTGCTGCTGTGCACTAAAAGATATTCTTGGTTTCACGTTCTTTGTGTCCTGGAATGAATGAAAGCAAGCCTGCAGTGCTTTTTATCACCCCTAATCTAACTGGCCTTATCCTCAGTTTCACTTGCAGGTAGCTGACTATCCTGCACTAAGATGTTCCTAAAATGCACATCTCAACATTTTTCTGGCATATTTCACTGCTTTTTAAAGAAAATACCCATTTGTGTCTTCAGTAACAGAAGTAAGAGAGCAGCACTTCCCAAACAGAAACACATGCACACAGTGGACCTCTCAGCTGTTTTCCAAAACAGGGTTTGCCACATTTGCTTTGACCACATTTTGCTGTTTAAAAAGAACATGCTCACAATTATCTGAAGTGATGGAATGAAGTGGTTTTGAAGTAATTGGTCTGGGTGGGAAATAAAAAATGCCATTTACGAAACAGACAAGACACTACTTGTTTACACATCTGTTCAGAAACAAGCTCACACTTGCTCATTCACACCACCAGCCTTGACCCATTGCTTAGCAGTGCAGTTGAGCATAAGTAATTCAACTACCTGAGAAGCATGTTACTCACCATGGAAACATTCATGGCAGTGCCTCCCACTTTTGCTGGCAAACAGGTAACACTAACAAGGAACCAGCACTCTCAATTTCTACCTTAACTGTGGTGGTAGTGATGCCTTAAATTTTTATGTTAATTTCATAGGGTTTCAAGCAATGCTGAAAATCTCATAACTATGACTTGTGTATGTATCTATTTAGTGATTCTTTATGGCAAGTATATTTATAAAAAAATATACTTTGGTTGCTTAATGCTTTAAATAATTAAAATTCATATTTTTCCAAGATTCTAGATATTCTCGGAAACTTGTAATCTAGCTTTAGAAAATGTAATAGTTTGAAAAATTAGGTTCATAGGTTCATTTGTCACACTGCCAGAAAAAACTTGACCCATTAAAATCATGCCCATACACATCAAAGACACTGTCAAAGACTAAAATGACTTGAGCGAGATGCTGAAACATTGCAAACAAAGTGAGAGTATGCTGTGCTCTGACTACCATTACAGAAATAAAACACTTCTTTCAGAAGGCAAGGGCTCTAACAGGGGAGAGGCTGTGGAGAGGCACATCTGAGAAAACTTTATGAATAATATGGATAGTTAAGTAAGAAATAAGTTGCTTAAACTGTTCTCAAATGCCTATACTACCATGCTACTTCCACAGTTTTTCAAGAATACTCAGATAAAGCTGAACCTGTTATGGAGCAGAGAAAAAACAAAACAAAACAAAAAAAATGGACTATCTCCAGCCTTTCCTGGGAAAAGTTCTAGTGTAACCAATATCAGCTCTTCGCCAGCTTACTCTGCCTGCCTCATCACTCCTTATTTCCTGTCTCAAGTATGTGTACCTTCTTTTGGTGTTCATGTATCCTCAGCCTCATGCCCAACCTGCAGACCATGTGTCCTCCTGAAGCCCCGAAGGTACCTTCTCCCAGCAGTGCCTTAAAACTGGGATATGACTGTGAAGGTGGGGGCAAGAAAAAAAGTTAGAGTTGATGCTGAGGTCTCCTACCTTTGAGATATGGAGGAGATATGCTGCTGCTCCGACTTGGTTTTCTTTCAGACTGTGTCCCTTTGTGACCTCCTGGTAGCACTGCCTTCCTCTAACAGTAGAGTCAGAGATACACAGCCCAAGCTAGAAAGGCAGGAATAGCCATTTACTCTGCTCTCTTGCCTATCTTGGCTTTAGTTGGTGTTCCTCAGCAGGAAGAAAGGATGGGCTATGCAATCTCACAATATTTTGTTCAGCCATATTTTCTTTATTCTCTTCTCCTGTGATTTATTAACAATAAGAGAGATGCATAAAAACTGAAAAAGAGACCAAATTGAAGGGAAAATCCCTAGAATAAATGTGTGGAGGAATTAAAAAGAGGAAAAGAAAGAAAATCTTTATTATAAAGAAACACAGTGGCCCAAAGATTTAAACAAGCCTGTTTAAAAAAATTTCTTGGAATCCTAAATTTTCTAAGTGCTGAGTACTTTCATCTGCCAGTAACCCTTCCCTTGGTACTTGCAAGCCCTGTCATTGAATTAACTGCTCTGAAAAACAAGATCTATTTTTTCTTTCCAGTGCCTGAAGTGACTGATGTGGATGCAGGTGTTTAATTTTAGATACACAGACTTGAAAAACACAAGTGATTAGTTCCAGAGTTAGTTCCCAGATAGATTTACTACAGCTAGACAAAACCCCACAATCCATCTGCTTTACATTTTACTAGAAAAGTAGGCAGTGAAGGCTGGAGAGCCTTCACTCTGCAAAACCACCAGACTCTGGAACATCTCCCAGGTAACAGATATCTTGGTCTTAAATAACATAGAACCACTCTGGCCTTTCATAGTAGGAAGCACTTTTTATCATTTAAGTATCACAAAGCTACTCTCACGTGTGTATGAGAGCCTGGGCAGAATTAGAAAGAGCTATGACCACTGGATTCCCATTAAACAGAACTGGGCTCCAGCCCCGTCTTGGATTAGGAAGGCGAATGGTTACCCTCTCTTTGGGCAGTACTCCATATCTATGCTACTAGGAAACCCTCTCCTAAAAACTTCATTTCAGCCTCAGATTTAAGTGCTTCTTTTATGTTCTCTAGTTCTAAGTATCTGACACATGCAGACCTTCTCCCTTTTAGAAACAGGGCTTCAAACGCTTTGAGACGCAGATTAACTTGGAAAAGCTAACAAATATAGTGCATCTTGCAAACTTCTGTGCTATATTAATAACCCATGATAATTTACAGCCCTTCAGTAGTGAAAGCTGACAGATCAAGCAGCCCTGAAGTATTTGAGTGTGAAACCAACTGAACCTCTCCCTGACAGCAAGATTCCCTAGGGACTTGTCTGATTTATGAAAAAGTTACCTGTTAGAAATAGAAAACCACCTTTTAATTCAGACATAACTTTATTCTGCAGGGTGTCTGGCTTGTGTGCTCAGGAAACAAAATGTGGAGAGCTCTGGTGCATTTGCCTGTGCTCCATGGGAGAACATTCTGACTGAAGAATCTCTTCTTGAGGAGCTTCTGTCACCGACTCACTGATTCCAAAGTGCAAGGGGAAGCTCTGGATGGAGTCAAATGCCAGCTAGGAAAGCTTATTATCCTATTTTATAGTGCTATCTTTTCAGGGAGAAAAAAAAAAAACAAAAACAAGGGACATGACAAGAAAACAGCAATGACACAGGAAAGTAGCACATTTAACTCTCTCAACTTTGAAGAGAACATTTTTTAACCCTCTTGAGGGAATGCTTACTTTTCCCATCCAGTTTAATAAAACTGATCACAGAGAACTAATTTCTGCTAGGTAAATAGCAACTGGTACATCAATTTCCTGCCAGCAGCTGCAGTTCCAACAGTTTCATTCTTTCATTCAAATGTGTGAATGCTTTGCTTAAATTGCACATTTCTCATTTAGTGTACCTTGAAAATACATGCTGTCACTCATTCAATCTCTGAGAAGACTTTGGCTGTACTGTGGCTTGCATAAAGCAGCAGTAGAGAGAATCATTGAAGCAGGTAAGAGGAGACATTAGAACACACACAGGTAGAGTTTGGGAAAATTAAAAAAAGCTTCTGACTACAATTCTGGGTAGCAAATGAAGCATCCAAGAGCAGAAGTTCTAAATCAGCTCACCAAATCCATCTGATTTCTCTCAAGGGTTAAAGGCCAACAACTCATGTTAAAAATAAAATATCACACAGACTCAAGGCTCTTGAAAAGATAAAAGGTGTCTCTTAGAAAAAGTCCAAGCTGGGAGTCTTGAATGCAGCAATGAATTAATGCAAATCTTAAGAAAATTCTACCTTGCAGGCCAGTTCCTGTAAGTAACCTTTCCTTTTGTCCCCAACTGCTCCGTTATATTGACAGGAAGAAACTAGGATGCCATTTACTTAACCTAGCTAATATTTCTCATTTATAATTCCTGGAATACCAGTTCTCTTCCCCTCCAGCCTGAGAGCCATGGGATTTTGTGTGTTCTTACACTGGCTGCTCTGGGGATTCCAGACCTTCTCATGTACCATGCTGACATTTTGCAATCAGCCCTTTTTGGAGCCCAAGAACAAGTTACAAGGGAGAATGTCTCTTAGATAAAACTAGTCCTTTTCAAAAATTCCCAAATGTGGATTTTTATGAGTTTTTTCTTTTTTTCCCCACTAGATACTGCCTGTTCACAGATATTTTATCTTCTTACCGTAGTAGTCAAATTGGAAAAAATATGCAGATTATGCTGCCAACCATTCTATTTTCAACACAATTACTCAAAATCAAATTTAAAATTTAATTTACATTTGAGTTAAAATAAGCCTAGTTTCTAATAACACTGTTTTAGGAAGGCATTTCACAGACTTTCCCCCAAAAGTCTTCATTCTTACTTTTACTTTGAGACAAGACAGACTTTGAAGATATGAAACTTCTTACAAAATGAAAACTCCAGCTTCTGCACTTTCAGAATAAATCTAGTTATCTAGTTATACATCCATTAAAAATATGTGGTGTTTGCCTGCCCTTGTTCTTCTTTGATGTGTAGTGACTACATGGGTATCCACATTATGGATGCAACATGATGCAAATCCTGGAAGCCAGGGACTTTCTTAACCTACCAGTATCAATAGCTTATCTGAAGTCATGGTTCATTAAGAATAGAGTTTGTGATCCTATCAAAGGGAGTACCAGTTAAAAAGTGAGCAAATAATTATACACATTACCATGACAAAACCCTTCAGTATACATCCTTTTCCCTTTTTTCCTTGTAACATGTTAACTAACATCTAAATGTTTTTCTAACGTGTAGATTTATGCTGTGTCTGATTTCCAGCAGTACCCCAGCATTACCTACCAGATGGCACAGTTCCTGGGAAGAAAAAAGACTGAAGATCTGATAATCTGACCTCCCAGAAGCAGCATCACTCCATGTTTCAGCAAGAGCACTGCCTGCAGTAGAAGTGTGAGTAGAGCTCACACAGCAGCTATGGGTGCCCTCCTCAAGGATGTCATCAGTGATGTTTCAGTTCCAGCTGAGTGAGCAGGATGCTCCTTCCCAGCTACCTCACAATGGCTTTTCCCACAATTGGTCATCCAGGGAGCAACCCCTCCCTATTGGAAGAGATGGTTCCTTAATCAGTCGGTAACAAACTCAAAAATACAAGTCTTCCTAAAGCATCTTGCACTGCTAGTATGAACCAGACAAGGCAAATCTCATGTTTTGAGCATGCAAAGCCATCATGGATGGAGATGTGCAGCTCAGAAAACAAATGAAAACACAATCAAATCAGTAGTTTTTCTTAGCAGAAATTACATTTAGTAAGAAATCAGAATTATTTCTGGGTCTTATTTTGCCCTTACAAGAGATTTAAAAGAATGTGTGATTAGTGCCTCAATTAGGTTCACTTTCCCTGCTAATACCTATCCAGAAAGAGGTTGTCACAGGCCAACATAATAGGAAAATGTTTCTACAGATCCAAAGGTTCTTCCCATTAACAACATTAATGCCAAGGTCACTATTAGTTCAGAAGCATATGAGATGAGGGGAAAGGGAAAGTTAAGCATTCAAAATTCTGTCACTAGTAGGTAGAAATAATTTTTTTAAAATGTATCTGGGAATTCTGGATGGAAATAGTTGCCAATTAATTATTAAATTTTTACAGACACATAGTTATTTTTTCAAATTAAATTATTAATTCAGAATTACCATGGATTAAAAGTAACATTCTGTAAAGATCAATTTTTTAGCCCCATTGCTTAGTCTTTCTAGTCATTTGTTAACTGCTGCTAACAGTTCACTAAAACTTAAAAAACTCTACCATATTCTACCACAAGTCAAGAAACATCCACACAGGGAAATTAAAAACCCATGAGGCCAAACTGAAAAAGGAAAATATTTCTACAGATTAAAATCTTCTTTCCACTAACAACATTAATATGAAGTTCAATACCATGGCTAAGACACGCATTCTCTTGATCCTCTCCATGGAGTTTCATTTGTGTGTGTCATTAGGAAGGACCTTAGAAAAAGGTAAAATGCTTTTTTCTTCCTTAATGAAAGATGTTTGCTACTTCTGCAATGGGAGATGGGTGCTTCAGTGCCCTGTTATTCTTGTAAGGTGGCATTAAACTCCCTAGAAGGAAATCCTGGAATGATTGCCACAGTTGTGCTCATTAGAAGAGGAACATCTTCCATCACAAGAAATTCATGTTGGTAGTCAACTGGAAAGGCAGAAAGAAGATACTAAGGCTTATCAGACTCACACTGGCAGGCTTTTTTTCCAGTGAGGCTATGTATGACTAACAGGTGTTGCAGGACACAGCAAAGAACTTATCTTCAATAAGATTTGTTTTAACAACAGCAATTTGGTGTACAGCTGTCCAAGCAATCCCAAGAATCAATTGAAAAATCCAATTTGTCTTTTTAAGAACTGAAATAAAAAAAAAAAAAACATGAAAAACCTAATAGTCTCATAATAGTCTTCATTTGTATGGAACAAAGAACTGCTGAATGCATAGATGTGTGAAGAATGGGAAAGGGTTTTAATTTTCTCAAATTCCTAGCTGAGAAGTACTAATATGGCGTTAAAATACATGTAAAGACCTCTAAAAGACTGAATTGAACCACTCTTAGGAAAAAATGAAATGTGGGTATGAGTCTGACAACAAATTTTGGCAGCTGTCACAAACCTAGGTAAAGCTCTCATAATGCCTTCATAGCTGACATCACTAAATACATCTTGCTGCATGTAACATAACCAAATCACAAAGCAAAAAGTTATATTGTCAACAAAGCATTCTTTTCCTCTAAAATGACATACTGTCATTAGCATCCATGCTGCTAGCCCTGAATGATGTGTAACCTACTGTTCTAGCTACTGAGCAGAGAGAAAAATGGGAGCGAGAAAAGGTTCCCTACAGTTCTAAATTGATCCTATAGATTGCCCTGGCATACAGAAGGGAAATCTTTTCAGACATGAAAATTGATTCAGGTCTTTTAGTCTTCAGTTTGAACCAGAGCATCTGGAACACCTTTGGGCTGATTTAGAGGCTGAGGTTCTCATGTCTTCTGGACACAGTTGTATTAGTAAGTGTCTCTTTAGAATTAAGAATGACTCCTTCCAGACCGAGCTGTGTGTCTTTCCAGGGAGTGCTGTTGGCAGGACCAAAGGACTGATTCAAAACCAAGGGGCCCTTAATAAAGTTACAAAACAAAACTAGTTTAAATACATACCAGAAATCCACGAGGAAAAAACTCACCCGCTCTAGGCATTTAAATAAAGGGGTCTCTCATTCTGCAACACTAAGCTGGAGTGTCAAACTAAACTGATTGTTACAGACTTTTAATTCTCAAACACAGCACTACTTAGGATAAAAAAAAAAAAACAGAAAAAATCAGAGTACACATAAAAGCAAAGCCAGTCCATTTTCTAACAGTTCTTAGAATAATGGTGTTTTGATTTCTTTTTCCACTTACCTTTCTACTAAACAACTTAGTGGAAAAAACCAGTTTTCTATTTCTCCTTTCTTTGTGACACATCCAGTCATGGCTTGCTGTCATCACTAAAACTGTTCCACTGGCCAGTGGTACCCAACAGCAGCTTTACTTGACAGAGGAAATAAGTACCTGACTTCTGCAAAAGAGTCTCATTCTAGCTTCAAGCCATAAAATAATTTCTGCACTCTTTCCTTTAAACATAACATTGCCTTTCATATCATCCAGTCCTGAGGTTGTCAAGCACAGAAGTCCTTTTTACTCTTTTGTCATCTTCTACTGTTCTCAAAAAGCCAAATATCTTTGCAATGAAAGATCTCACATTTGGCTGTATCCTAAGGGAACTCTGTAATCTCTCACCAGCATCCTGGATTCAGGATGTCAGCTCTCACTGAACCATGAAGGCAGCTTAACAGCAAACTAGATTCTTCAAAATACTGTTTGCATATAAAAACCCCTCAAAAATCAATGGACTGCTTTTCCTCAACAATATATTTCTCTCTTAGGATGCAGTAAGTACTGTCTCGTTCCTTTCTATATAAAGTTTTATGTACAGTTCAGGTCCAATAAATAGACAAAATAAGGCAAACTAGACTCTTTTCCCAATTACCTAATCAAATTATCTTCTTTCTTTATTGGTTACAGTAGAGAAAATCACTTCTGATTCTAAAACTATAGAATACAACCAATTATACAGTGCAAGGGACATCAGGTAAGAAATACCCTCTATTCCTAAGAGACAATTTTTTAGCCCCCTTTATAAAACAATGAGGTTATAAATAAACTAGCAAGAAAAACACAGGAATTTAAATTATATTTGAATAAATATTTTGCTTCTTCTTTAGCAAAAGGTCTCTCAAGAAAAAAAAGAACATTCATAGACACAAAGCAGTAGCTTGTGCAGCAGGTCACATTCTGAGTTTCTTAGTTTTCGGGTCTCTCTGAAAGACTGCTTTCTCTTTGCCAGTCAGGCCTTTGATATGCTTATCATGCATTTAAAGCTATTTATGGATGGATATATAATCCTGTCTAAACCGATTAGAAAAAATTAAATCAATCCACCAGCATCTACTATATTAAATCATGTACTCATTAGGAAACATTTCTGGAACATCAAACCCACCCATTAACAATCTTAGTTGGGGGAAAAAAAGCTGGGGTAGAATCCCAGACAAGTTCTCTTTCTCTCATTTCTGTGAGTGAGGAAATTTAACAAGCAACTGTTTTCCAGCAGTTGACCGTGAAATGGATCATGTTTTATTTATTCTGCACAAATGGCAAATCACAGCAAAGTGTAGCCTTGGGATTAATCAGTGGGCTTTTATCACTGGGGCACTGGTTGGACTTTGGTTCCTCTCAGAGTGCCTACAAATCACTCTGATTAGATGCCTGTCTGAAACATACATCATTTGACTTTGCCAGCTTCAGGCATAATAACTGGAAGACTGTATAAAGAGGATGAGCTTCTACAGAGTGGGTCACTAAGGCTTGATATAAAGGGTGAAAATTAGTGTGTCTGAGAAAAGGCTAATGAATAACAGCCAGCAATGCTGTGAAAGTCTAATCTAGAAAAAAAAAAAAAAAAAAGAACAACAAAAAAACAAATTTACAGAGCCTTGGAACACTGAAATGCCCCAGTTCCTGGATAAAGGCTTGGCAGTTTTACAGCTGAGTGCTGGTGGTAGTCCTAGGAGTCACAAAAATTCAGCTTTTCCATCTCCACTCAGAAGAAGAAAAAGAACTACTATGGAGACGAATCAAAATTCAACACAAATGTTATTGTAAAATTGATATTGGTTAAGATAATTTGTAATTGATTTCATGATACCAGCTGTCTCCTATATGGCAAGCAGGAGCACCTGGCCTAATGAAACTAACCTGGAGATGTTCAAGCCTGCAGCCTCAGTCATATGTCACTGACTTGGTCTTTCTGGAAATGTAGGCAGAAGAGCAATTAGCAATCCCAAAAAAGTATTTTCTGCTCCCATTAAAATATGCCCAAATTTGGCCCAATTTAAACACATGAAACATCCTATTTTAGATATATTGAAGCTCTTATTAAGGAATTTATGTTTTTCTACATTCCATTTACATTGTACATCTCCCCTTCCACTGATGATACCATGGCAGGTTCAAATCTCAGTTGCTTGATTTTCCAGTTCCCAAATCCAGAAGCTTCTCTACACTACCTGCAGAATAGGTGTCCCTGCTGTGGTGCTGCACAGATCTCCATTATGGCTCTTCACACAGAGTGATGATTTACTGCTGCTGCTGTCAGCAAAAGCAATACTAGTTGCAATCTGATAGTAACTGCATCAACATAAAATAACAAAGGTTGTAAATCTCACCCTGAAGCTTTGGATTCAAACCCTACACAGCATGCCATGTGCTGTAATAGTTTACTGAAATTGTATGTACTTAATTATTTGAAATGGGCTTCATTTGATTGCTACAAGATACACAAATTTGTGGAATCAATTTCTGGCATTTGGGTTTCCTGATTTGGCTGTATATGTTTTTCCTGCTTAATCATACAGATCCTATACTGTCTATGAATTAAAAAAATACCTTGGGCTCAACGTGGATATGAGGTATATATTGACGTAAACCATTTTCATTTTGAAAAGTAAGTATTACAGTAATATTACTTATTACCTCCTGCATGAACATGATAGGTGTGTTTTCTCTTTCCTTTGCATATTACTCACTTGATTCTATTAGCCTCTTGTCAATATCCATATTCACAGCAGCTGCTTCTGTTCACTGAGCAGAAAGGAAAAGTATTATTCTTTGAAGATGATGTAAACACTGTTCAATGAATCATTCAGCAAGTACTAGTGCAGCTCAGTCATCCTACAAGCCATACGAGACTCAGGACCCTTGAATCTATAGGCAAAATAAGCCTTAGTATAGAATGTCTTCTGTAGTTAAGATAAACAGTAGCTTGCAAAGTATTAAGGGAAAATCCTATACTCTGATCTGAGGTATATTATAATAGGATCTACTTAATATTCAATACAGAGCTTTCAACACACTTTCATTTTAAATACAATTAATGTATTGCAATCTCATATTTATCTCTCTGGAGAGCCTAAGAATATTTTCTCCATTGTACTGCAAATGGAAAAGAATCCTTCGGTGTCCTGACACATTCCTTTGGAGATTTTCAGTGCTTTAATTCAAAGCACCAAAACAAAAATTTATTGTAGCAACCCAGAGGGAAGCATCATCTCCAATATCCTAATTCTCCGCAGCTGCTCATTCAGCATGGCTGCAAGCTGGTTATTAACACTAACAAATGGGGACTTCCTTTGGAAGAAAGACTATCTAGATGTCCACACTGAATATTCTTTACATGTGAGAGGTATCCATAAAAATTTAGAAGCATTATATCCAGATGCATAACAGCTCACATATTCTCATATTTTATATGTACGAAGTTTTCGTTACAAAGAAGTAATGAAAAAAGTATGCAAAGTGAAAAAGGCCATCAAGATGAAGAGTCACGGGTTCCGAACAGGCAATAACAGAAGTCTTAATTCAACTCCTCTATACATAGAGGTTATGATATTGTTATCAATTATATGCATGGAATTTTTCAGTCGGACTCCTGCCTCATTTGCACTCAGGATAGACAGAGCTCAGGGAGTGAGTTGTTATAACCCCTCGGTTACTTTCACCCTCATTTTGGCCATTGGCCTTACTATTTACACAACTTTCCCATGCTGATTATGGAGTTGCTAACTTTCTCCAGGTTGTTTCTACAGCATTCTCCCCTAAACCCCTCAGCCATTCCAATCAATTTGGTTACTGTCCCACTTTTTCAGACAAAGGAATCAACGTATATCAGAATTGGAAACCATAAGAATCTGTATCCTAAATTGATAGCACAAACTTTTATTTACCTGCTTATATAGCCTTTTAAAGCACTTTATATTTCAAAGCAAAGCTCCACTAGACATCAGCTGTAGTTGAAAGAGATCAGCACTTTTATAGCACTGAGTTAGGTTTGTAGAAAGTAAGATCTATAATAAGTGACAACTCATAAAAATTTAAGAAACTTCTCCAAATTATTTTGTGGCAGATGCAGGAAAAGACTACAAGGGATAAGAATGGCATTTATTTGCTTTATCCATGACATCATTCTCCTAACAAACCCTTCATTCTTTCACCACGCACCTCATTTCTGCAACAATGAATGATACCATTTTTATTATATGTGTTTAATGAGGCTAGAGCCTTTTGGAGGAAAGAAGCACGTAATAAAACAGTGCATTATGGTGTTTATGCACATGAATATCAATTTAAGATTGCAGAAAATATCAAATGCAGTATTTCTTAACTTTTGGCTTCCTAAGTTTTACAACATTAGCATTGGTTTAATGTATGAAATCACAGTAAAAGTTCCTAGGTTATTAATATACATTTCTTTATGGAGAACAATACTTAATAGTGAGAGCTCTAGATACAGTTTACTACAAGCTTCTGCTGCTTGAATTAGTGATGCTACAGAGGTAGCAGGCCATTATTTCTCAGGAGATTAAGTAGTAAGTGTGTTTGGAAGACAGACCTTTAAAGCAGATTTCATAACCATTTACTAGTAGTAGAGGATGCTACAATTAAGAACTCTCCAGTATTTTTCAAATGTCTCAGGTTTCAGGGGGAATATGCTCTAATTTGTTGCTTCCTTCTTTACATTTTAGTCTTTCTTACATACTTGTCATGATGCATGATATGGGCAAGGAGCAACTGGAGGAGAAGTTCTGATCAATCAGTGTAATCCTGGGACTGTATGTATTCAAGGACATTGGGGCAGGATAAATTCATGTTAATTGCAGCTTGAGTAGTGCATCTTTCACAGAAGTAAAAACATCAGATCTTCCTACAGAAAACAGAATCACAGATTTTGCCAGCAGTACTACTTGTAAAGGATCAAACATTCTTCTTAATCTAAAAAAATTAAGAAATCCAATGTAGGAAAACAGAGAGGCATGTTTTGGTGTACCCAGAATAAGTTGCTTCAGGATTTCATCAGAGGTACCTTTGCTTTAATCCAAGTGATTTAATTCCATTTCTGAAGAAGCACTAAATCTTAGATCTTGGAATAAAACCTAGACAGCAATAATGAAGCACTGTGCAGAAGAATTTCTTTGAGAGAGAAAGAGAGAGAACAAGAGAAAAAAGCAAAAGGGAGCAAGGCTAGGCTATACTTCTGATAAAATGTATCAGAATTAATTCAAAATTTCTGCAGTTTATTCATTGCTGTTCAGGATAGATTTATCAAGAGTATAGGCATTCTTAACTCTTGCAAAAAAAAGACTTTTCAGGTACTTATCTATGCTGAATGAAGAATACAGATGGTGTCGTATTTTAACTCTGGCACTCAGAAAAACATATTAGATTATCACAACTTAACTGAAATCAGAACAAACAGGATATATGAGGGATTGTTAGAACATAATTCAAATGCTTCTGTTCAGAAAAGCATAGAATTTCACGTAATGAGACACATGCATTTTCTAATAAAACCATACATCTCACACAGAAAACAATCTACCTCTACTTCCACATAAATAAAACATCCATCTTAACAGCTGGAGAATGCTGCCAGGCAGTGATGTGGGCCATAGGGAGCTTAGCAGTTGCATTCCTTTTCTGCCTCTCCCCTGAAAATACTCTTGGATCCAGATAAGCAAAGGAAAACAGGCAGATTGTAAGACAAGCCATGGGGCAGTAAGTTATTTCTGATGTAGAAGTATGTCTTTAACAAATGGAAAATAGTGGTATGATACTCGATACAACTTTATTTTCCTTTCTAAGTTATGGAAGCATCCAAAGTAGGATTACAAAAAAATCACAAGAATGTGATACTAGCCCTCATCCCAACTAACAGCAATGGGGAAGTTCACCATTCCACTCAAAGGCACCGAGATACTCTGACATGCATTACTATGTTCCCTGAAACCTGCAGATATACGTGCATTTTAGATGGGGACACAATCCCAGACTCAGCAGGGGCCCTGTCTCTCGCACAGACAAAATATAGCCCACCAGGTGCCCTACTGAGGCAAAAGCTTCCTGTTTACTTAAAGTTACCTTGCTCCTCTGTGTGTGGGCTGTTCCTACTCCACACCAGTTTGCTTCCAGCACCATCAGGAACTGGCTGAAGAAGGAAGGGCTGCAGAAGGAGTGGCTGATCAGTACAAGCTATTTCTGCTCCAGCAGCAGAGGATCCCACAGTTCCTGTAGGTACTTGCAGAGCCGCTGCCTGCCGGGGAGCAGGGGTAGAAGGAAGCTTTTCAGGATAGAAGAACGGTGGCCTGGTGTAGAGGCTTGCATGCCCTATTTCAAATGCTACTTACAGCCAAGTTCAGCTGGCCCTCAGTCTCACTCTCCCTCCAGATGGTGATTCGTGCCCACACGTTGGTCTCGAGCCATAAGGCAGCACGATCCAGAAAGGCCTATAGTGAGATGTTCACAGTTGAAAAGAAGCAGAGCCAATCATTGCAGAAGGGGTAGACAGCTGAGAGAACAGCATGAAGCTGTGCTCCATGGTCTGAGCAGTGCTGCCTGTACAATTAAGCAGCTTCCAACAAATCTGACCTCTGTTCAACTGACTGCAGAAAGCAGACAAAAAGTATCCTCCCCAGGAATAACTGCTCTGTTCTGCTACAACAATGCAGAAATTGGCTCTGCCTTAGGGGTTGTTCCACCACTGAAACCTGTTCACCTTTATAAAGCACAGCAGAAGACTTCACAGTAGTTTTTAGTCAAGATCTAACCCAACTGGAAATGTGCTTATTGATACAATGACCCTCCATTGATAGCTGTAATATGTAAAAAGAACTGATCATGGTCAGACACTGGACTGGCATGGACAAGGCTAAAGGAGTAAGCGAGGCATTGTCACTTGCTAATGTTACTTGCTAATATCACAGGAAAGGCAGACAGAGATGCAGGTTTAAACACAAAGGTTTATAAGTACTCTTATCACACCTCAGAGGACTTCATCCATCTCCTGCAAACATGATTTCCACTTCAACAATTACCAGCTCCATTGTTCAGGGGGAATACCATTGACATCATGATACTCTTGAAGACATTTCTTATGAATCTATTTAATTTTAAATTACATGCAGGGCCAAAAACTTGAATTCAACCTATAACTAAATAGATGGGACATCAAGAAAGAAACTAATCCAGATGATTTTTTTTTTTTAAAGTTTTCTTCATAGAAAAAGTGAACAGCATTTTGCACTTAGTACATCTTCAGCCAAGTGCTGATCTCAAGTACTATGGATAACTTGCAGTGCCTGCTGCTTGTTCTAGATATAAAAACAAGTTAGCTTTTGCCCATCGTTGCCATTTTAGTCTAAATTGCATGAAAAATGTTGCTCCTGGTGTGGCAAAGAACCACTAGAGAAGAGACAGATAATGGTAGCTGTGAAGGCAGCGAGTAACAACTGAGAGAAAAAAACAGAGCTGTGCTGCCTTACCAAGACATTAAATGTCACAAGACATGAAGGTCCACCCAAATAAAAAAAAGAGAAACAAAAAAACTCTCAAAGCATGAAAACTTAATGAAAGAGAGAGAAAAGAAAAGTGTGATGAATCAAAAAGGCACCAAGAATGGCCCAAAATACATTCTAGCAAAACAAAAGTGGTTTAATTTCATATTTGAATTCCTAAATCAGAAGTAATTTTGAGTACTGATGAATTGAGTACATTAATATTGTATGCACTCATTGCCTTTGATTATCAGGACATTTTTAACTATACACAAAATTTTAGACTATCATTTTCCTCTGTTTAAGCAATTAGGACTGGATTCCCATCTGTGTTCGAAGTTTGTTCAGATCTGACTGTTACACTTCCTAAAATCTATACTTCCTATACTATACTACTTATGCCCTTTCCTCCGAAAACAAGATAGAGCTGCTGATAAGCCCTGCCTTCCAATGTCAGGTATATCTGAAGTTGTCTGGTGCTCTATTTAAGGACTCCATTAGCTAACAGCCTCACACCACCTGCCATCAATCATTGGAAAACATTTACAGAGCAAGGATGGCTCAGACATTTTAAATGTGACTAGAACCTTTAATGTATTTTATGCCACAATTTATTCTAAGATTCTTGCTGTACTTTGTTTCTAAAAAAAGACAAGCATCTCAAACAAAGTTTACCTACTCTAGGAAGCCCCTGGTGGGGCTATAAGCTGAGTGGTGACCACTGAATACACACCTCCTTATCCAATGCATTATGTTCAGTACGTGATGCAGTATGATTCAACAGAAGCTTTGCTCACTGCAAGACGCAGTATCTGTTTCTATGGATTCAGATTCCAGTTTGTACATACTTCATTTCAAAATACAGTTTGTGCTTTCCTGAATAAACAGGTTTGAATTAGGTCTGTAACTCAGCCTTTATAAATTTAACTGCAGCACATAATAGGATTATTTACCACTTTTATAAAGTGACAAGTGTCTGCTACACAATATTTGGGGAATTATACAGTTTGAATGCCTTTGGTTAAAAGCCAGCCTCCAGCCTCCATATTTTTATAAGATCAAAGCTAGTATTTCTCTGTTTATCCCCCATTCAGAAAGACGATGTCAAATCTCAGCCAGAGTTTTTTTGCATTCAGACTTTAACAGCCATTGATTATCCCTTATCACAGTTAAAACTGCTGGAAGCTGTTTGGAAAAATCCTCATGTATCTTGCATTCCCTGTGCCTTCTTCAAAATGCCATGAAGGATGCCAAGGTAACTCCCAACCCAGAAGGGAGCTCAGGCCAAGGCTGCCCCACAACCTCCAACTCTTATGGCTGTGATGGAGACCCCCTCAACAATTCATACAGCATAACTTTATACTTGTTTCTGCAAGAATTCTCTGCACATACAGATCAAAGATGTGAAGGAGGTTAAGTGTGATCCTATATTTGCCTCTAAATTACTACCCTTTGCTCCCCCACAGATTCCAGAAACACAGTACCCCTTTTGGAGGGACTAACAAAGGATGGAGAGGAGGGCAGGTGATGGAAGGAAATAGCTTTTTATCTCCATACTCCACGCAGAAAAGGCTCATCTTTTTTCCTTGTACAAGTCTAAGGAGAGAGGGTAGAGTTCAATGTCAGGTAAATTTTAGCCAGGCAAATCTCTTACAAGGGTGGAAATGATCCCTCAGCCCACTGAGACTAGATACCCACAATCACGGGCAAGAGTACTACAATATCTTATTCACAACATCTGTTCCACACAACACCATAAATCAAGTATTTCATACAGACAAAAAGCCCCTCTAGAAATTTAATGTGCAAAAGAAAGAGAGTAGAAGAGACTAAGGTCCATGAAATGGCACTGGATTATTTAGATAACGCTTTGAATAAATCTGAAAAAGCTCATGACTTATATTACAGAGCACCACAAAAACCAAACCAAACAGCTGAAAAACCCAAACAAACAAAAAAAAAAAATTCCACAAAAATCAAACAACAAACAGCCGTACCATCCTCAGAGCAAATTTCCTGCTGAGCCTAAATAAGACAATGACAGTCTAAACAAAAATACACCAACCAGGTAATAATTCAGTGGCAGGAGGAGCAGCCACACACCCTGATTTCAACTCCTCACTAGCTGAAACCACTCTAGTTGACTCAGGGGACAAGAGAAGGCAAACAAGCCTCAAGACAGGCACCCACTGCAACAGCCCTGTGCCTTACTGGGAAAGGGGTAGGAGAAATCCCTCCTGACCCACAGAAGAACATCAAGAACCTCTTGATACACAGGGCTAATAAAACATAAATCCTCCAAAACTACAGTTATTCAGATTCCTTTCAAGGAAGATAACCTTTTGATCCAGGAAGATAACCTCTCTTTTCCAAGGGAAAACAAATAAACGAAGGCAGATAAGCAGGGACTCACAACAAATTTCTTGCATCAGAAATTTCTTTTTTGGTTATACACTTACATTTCCATCAGATGATCAAGAGTCATTTTAGACTTTGCCTTCACAGTACTTGGGTGCAAGGGTTAATTTGCTGGAGGGCAGGAAGGTTCTGCAAAAGGATCTAGGCAGACTGGATCAATGACCCAAGGCCAATTGTATGAGGCTCAGCAAGGCAAAGTGCCAGGTCCTGCCCTTGGGGTCACAACAACCCCAAGCATCCTGGCTTTTATCAGGAATAATGTGGCCAACAGGACCAGGACAATGATTGTTCCTGTGTACTCGGCACTGGTAAGGCTGCACCTCAAATTCTGTGCTCATTTCTGGGCCTCTCACTTAAAAAAGAACATTGAGGTGCTGGAGCAAGTCCAGAGAAGGGCAATGGAACTGGTGAAGGGTGTGGAGCACAAGCACTGTGAGGACTGGCTGAGACATCTGGGACTGTTTAGCCTGGAGAAGAGGAGGCTCAGGAGTGACCTTATTGCTCTCTACAACCACCTGAAAGGTGCTTGTAACCAGGTCAGGGTCAGCCTCTTCTCTCAGGTAACCAGTGACAGGATCAGAGGAAATGGCCTCGAGCTGGGCAGGGGAGATTTATGTTGGACATCAGGAATAATTTCTTCACTGAAAGGGGGGCCAGGCTTTGAAACAGGCTGCCCAGGGAAGTGGTGGAATTACTCTCCCTGCAAGTGTTACAAAAGGCATGTGGATATGGCACTTTTTGTTGGTGAACACAGTGGTGCCAGGTTAATGGTTGGACTTGATGATCTTAGAGGCCTTTTCCAAACTTAGGAATTCTATTATTCAGAAGGCCAGTCTCAAGCGTCTCCAAGCTTTGCTTTTTCAATAGTTTGTAGGATTTATCCAGAATCATTATAATAATTTTTATCATGTACTAGCAAATATTTCATCAAGTGTCTTGGAACTTGAAACATGGCTCAAATCCATTTACAAAGGTGCAGGGAAACAACAAAATGGACTACTGAAAGTTAGACAAAATTAATTCCTCCCTAGGGCTTTAGTGGCAAAATAACCCTGAGATTACCAAGTCTTCTCATGAAACTGTCATTACAGCTCCCTACACACATATATAATTCTCTGTAAAAAATCCCCAAGTTTCTAAAAATTGGTTATGTACTTGTAAACAGAACAAAAAGTATAAATGTCATTTCATAGAGTCATTTTAGCAGAGAATATGGTGTATTGATTTTAATGTCTTGAAATATGTAAAAAAAATGGATTTTTTCTAACTATACATCATACACGTGCAAGGTATGTAACAGCTGTACAAATTAATTAAATGTCAGGTAAGATCTGATCTGAGTACAGTAAAGTTTGTGACAAATATTGAAATAATGTTACACCGGCCTTTATAAGTTGCATTAGGCAGATACATAAAATATATGTACAGCACCAAAACAGGTGCAAAATTAACCACAGTAATGCTGCTGCTGAAAAGATAAGCCTTTACCTTCCCTGCCTGCATGATCCCACTGCCTCCTTATCACTGGCAACAGAATGTTTATTTGGGCATGCCATCATCTAGATTCAAAAAGTGAACTGACAAAAAAAACCAGTTCTGAAGAGGGGAAAAATAAAATAAATCCAATCCCAACCAATAAAAAATCCTCTAGATTTTGATGAAATGAGCTCCTTAACCCTAGGTGCAATATTACCAGGACAGGTAGGGGAGCAGAAGACCACCAACTCTCCATGCCTGTGTGAACATGGAATAACTTTAACAGATCATAGAAATCATGCTTACTCTGATGTGTGGAATGCAAATGTTTATTGGTATAAGCTGGACAATTTGCAACACTGTTACAGAACGCAAGTCCTCCACCAATTTATCCAGCACAAGAGTATGTAACTTGTTTGATGAAAGTTATACAAGGAAAAAAAAAAAAAGCCTTATTAACAGCAGGGTCTTGCATTATTTAAGTTCCTTTCTTCACTAGTATCAGGGTGAGCATCTTAAGAAAAAACTGCTACATTGATGGCTCAGGGTAGTAGAAGTTGCACTTATATTCTTATTTTCAGGTTATTATAGTAAAGCATTTAAAAAAACAAAAAAAGGTCCTCCATGAAAATTTAATGCCCATTAATCCAAGCTCTTGTAAAATGTTCTATATGTTTTGCACTTGCATATCTTGTTCTTGCTAGAAGCATGGTAGCTGAACATATGCACTGGTCAGCATTTAACAACTAGCTATTTTTAAATGTTAACTGTACGTGGTAGGGTAAAATTACAAACGGTCAAAGATCTTGTGTTTTGGCCAGAAGGAAGGAAAATTATACAAATGTTAATAAGAGTCAGATTTCTTAAGGTCATACTTGTAAAATGATCCCAGAGCAAAGAAAATGTCCAGTTAATATTCTTAGCTAATGCCCCATTCCATCATCTCTCTGCTACTTCAGTTGTGTAGATCTTGGCCAATTTTTGAACCTAACTATTGGCAAAGCTCTTTTTGGACTCCTTTCTCTCCTGATGTTGCTCTTTCAAGGAAGCAAAATATACTTAAAATAACCTCTGATGCAACTGCAGCTGAGTCAGTCAAATTACACTAGGGAATAATTTGCCTGTGTCTAACCATGTTCTGAGCAGACTTCTCTGGTCTGCTCAGATAAACTTTCATAGAGTTGCTTTGTGTTCGGGCTTTTTAGGTGAAACGGCATGTGCACTTAAGTGTCAAGGTCCACAGGCAGCAGGAACCATCCAAATGTAAGGTAGAGCTTAGGTTTAGGGGTAGGACATTGTTGTAGTGGACCCCCCTGGGTCCCCGCCATGTGACTGAGTCGGGTCTGTCTAATGTTCAAGCAGCCCGGGCTCTGATCTGGTTGGTTGTTTATCCCAGCTCCGCCCCTGCTATCCCCTTTCCCCCTGTCTGTGATAAAACCAGCAGGACACAAAGCCCCGCCCTCTTACCCCGGCCGACCCTCACCCAGGTCAGTGCTCTGTCCCCTCCGGGACAGAGGGAATAAATGACTTAACACCATAAAGGAGGTTTGAGCTCTATTTCTCTTCTCAACTTCTGCTTCTGGTGGTAGCTGTTGCTAACACTGGCTTGAAGTAGAGCTGCACAGTCAAGGAATATTTTGGCTGTTTGTAAATGGTCTAAAGATATTCCAAGACATAAAGAGGCAAGCTCACCACAAAATTAAGCAGTGGACAAGCTAATCAACCACCAGAAGACACTCCACGTTGTCTTCAGCTGCAGAATTCCCTTGGCTGCAGAAATCAGAGCTCATTCACCATGAGCTCTGATGGTGAGCTCTCTCAAACACAAGACCTTCCCTCTGCAAAAGCTCTTCTGCAGTGATGTTATATCATGGGTTGGCATCAACTCCCCCAAGGTAAACAATCAGAAATATTTCAGAACCTCATACAATTAGGCAAACAAGAAGGAAGCAATGATCCAAGCATGCCAACTGTGAAAATACAAGAGACAGATGGAGAGCAGAGCTTTTCAGGTGGAGATCTATCTATGGAAGCATTAGGAAGACATGGAATTCATAAACATGGAACAAGAATCCAGAAAGGAAGGATAAAGTAATAAAAAGTGGATAAAATATGCATAAGATTTATTATTTCTGTTTGTTTGAAACAAAGAATTTAACTTGTAAATTGTGTTGACATGCAAGAAAAAGCATTCCTACAAAAAAACCCCACCCAGGTGAATTATGTTAGTATTGCTGGCATATAGCACAGTGAAAAAATGAGCAGTGATTCCCACAACTGCTGGCATATAGAAGAATTTCTAGCCTCAGGGCTGATGTGTTAAGTCCTTTCAATGCTAAGTGACAGTAATATACACAAGTTGCATACTCATACCCATTAGGATACCAATACCAGAAATAAATTAACTGATCTGAAAACATTTTCTGGTGGTAGGAAACAAGCATAGGATCCAGGAACTATAGTCTGAAATTGCACATAGAAAGCTGATGTCTAAGAACACACAGTACAAGAAGCTTAAAAGAAAAAAAAAGAATGAAAAAGGAAAATCCACTGCCCAGACACTGTGGTGGTAACTTACATGTCTCTCAATGCTTCCCATAGTCCCATATTCCTAAAGTTTTGCATTCTCACTACAAGCTCTTTCATTATATGTCCTTTCAAAATTAATTTCTTTAAAAAGACTTATGCATGAACTGTTCTTGTTAAACCATTTAACACTCCAATTAAAACAGTATGAATAAAAGAACATTTTGTAACTCAAGGTGACTGAAATCCCAAATGACTGTGTGATCGTAACTTCTAGTTCTTGCCTTTTTTTTTTCTTTTTTTATAGTTCTTCTTTCTTTTCAGCCATCCCTGCTTGTTCTCATCTTAATTTAAAACCCAGTCTGTCAAACTTCTGTATGATATCAATTGTCAGTAGGGTACTACTTGGTACAAATCAGTGTCAGATGAAACCCTTAAAGAAAAAAGTGCCTGATTTGAGAAGTGCTCTACATACACACAGCCAGGTAAGTGATAAGCATACAGTACTAAAAAGAGGTACCTAGGACTATTTTGTTTGGGGCTTATCTGCTTATCAGCTTTATATAAAGAAATGCTTCCTTTCTGACAGTATGTTGTAACAAATCCTATTCAGCTCTCTCAATCCCTTAATCCAGTGGACTGCATCACTTGCAGAATAGCTTTAATAGACAGGACATAAAATTCAATCATGAGATGAATAAATTAGGACCTTTCACAATAGAGCGTGTGTGAAATAAATCCAGTGAGGATGTGTTGGGGCCAAAACAGCTCTCTCATTCTTGAAAAAAAAAAAAAAACCATAATAAATATTTACCTCAATTAATAGATTATCTACTTAATTCCTTTAGGTCCTTCCAGAGAATCTCATGATATAAGACACCTGTAAAAACTGAAGGGAGTTTCATAGAGAAGCAGTACATCGCCAGAATGACCTTCCTAGAATATTCATGAGATTAAACAAAAAACCCACCAACAAAATAAATCCCCATCCTTATATTCACTGCTACAATTACAAAAACACTTTCATGCTTATAGCAGGAATCAATCACAATTCTCTTTCTCTAATTAATTAATAACTGGAAGGCAGATTTGGCATTTAACTTATTTCCACATTTCAGCATGACATGCTACCTGTACCTGAGACTATCATCTCTATTTCCCTTCTCTTTATTGTGCTACTTCTTCTTCCCTTTTCTGGCCAATACTGCCATCCTATGACCACCCCTTTACTCTCCATAAATGACTTCTTTCACCTGACTTTTGAAGTCCATGCCTCCTCTGTGCTCTCTAATCCCTGATTCCCATGCAGCATCTCCACCTACAGAAAGTGCAATCTCTTCTTGTCCATCGGGTTCATCTTCTCTCTTCCTCCCCTTTTCACTACCAGACCACCCCACAATCAGTACTTCTAGTTAGGCCATAACTCCTGGTGAGTTATGGCTAAGTGAGTGAGGCATTATCCAAAGTAAACAAGCTGACACAATTCAGAGACAAGTTGAGCAGTTTAACCTCTAGAAAACAACCCAGAGCTGTGTCAGACAGCAGGGCTTAAAAATTACTGGTAATGTCTACGAAGGCTTCATTACAAATCACTAGGCTTGCCAGACCCCGAGCTTCTCCAGGAGAGACAATGATTCATCTTCAAGCTTTGGAGTAGGTGTGGAGGAAGAAATCTAAGCAACTACAGTCCCAATGCTCCACTTGCAAGGCTAATTTTGGAAACAAAATGGAAAGTGGGGAAATGCATGTGATTTTACAAAAACTAGATGAATTCTTAGTTTCATAGTTTTTTAAATGGCCTTCTTGGACTCCAAAGCCTGGCTCTGTGCCAAACCATAGTGTAATGAATACCAAAGGCTTAAAGTAAAAAAAAGTATAACTGAGAAAGACAAAAGGATTCCATGTGAGAATATTAACAGGTTTTAAAGTTAGCATGTACATGAACACCAAAGAAAATCTAAAAAAAGAATAAGAAATTATTTGCTAACCTTTGCTCTGTCTTGGTCTTACTTTTGTTCCTACTTTTCTGAAAGGTGGAGTCCATACTATTGGTGACAGTTTTTGTGGGAAGGAAGAGAGAGATTATTATCATCATCAAGAAATGCCACTGCCATGCCAGAACAGGTATAGCTGAGTATTAATCATGCTAAAAGATACAGATCCCTACATGTAGACAAACCATTACAGAAAACAATTACTTAATCTTGAAATGGCAAAAAAATATTTAGAATGCATGGGCTCAATACTGGTAAGTTAAACTCTCTTGTTACCAAAAAGTGTGAGCAATGCAAGTGAAACATCTCTGCATGTGGAATTTGTCCCACCAGTGGCTCACCTGAGCCATGGTTCTCCTCCCCTGGGACTGTATACCCTCCACATACAATGGAAACAAGTCAGGTCTTGCATCAGTTGTACACCAGGACTGAAAGTATAGTAGAAACTAGGAGTTCATATAAATAGTTAGTGCTTTAAGGTGAACTATTTAATACCAGAAAGCTTTTGTCATCTCACTGTTTCCTTTACTGCTCCTCTGTTAACAGTCAGTTGTCATTTAAGGCTCCTTAAAGGAACATGAATAGATACTGAAATATTATTGCCTTCTGCCCATTGCTAGAATTAACAGCAAAAGTAGCAGCCACCAACTGCCCAGTAGTTCAGGAAGAATTGCTAAAGGGTCAGAAAGGTAGCAGGAATTTCAATCAAAGGCTAGACAAGCTATCTCTTATCCCCAAAGTCCTTCAAAAGTAAACAAACTACTGGAATTACAATTTTCCTTCTGGGAAGACAAGCAGAAAGATGATAAACCACATATGTCAGATATTATGCACATCACTTGGCATCCTCTGGAAAACATTCAGAGAAACTATGGTGGTGAATAAGGTATTCTTTGAAAATTGAAAAGAAAGTCATAGCAAAACCTTGAAGGGAGCTTTCTTGTGGTTTATTTCCAGAAAGGTTTAGTCCAGAACAGAAACTAAAAATTATAAAACCAAATCATATTTAAATGAAACTAGCATTTGCTATGAAGGAAAGCTGGTTTTTTTCTGATTCTCCTGGACCTAGCCACATCACTCTTTAATAAAGAGCAATTTCTGATAGAATTGTATTAACCCCTAAGCTCCCAAAAGAGATGCATTACTCTTGACTCTTTATAGATCTGTATAGTGATGATGAGACAGCGATTGTTTGCAGAAAATGAAATCCATATACAGCAAGAAACTGTTTGGTACCAAGAAAGCTTTCCACAACATGAATGTGTGTCTGGGTATGACAGCTTGAGACAGCACCATCAACTAACCTAGCACACAAAAATGCCGCAGTTTTGGTTGGGTTTCTTCGAAAGCATCTTTAGACTTCCCTAGAGAAAGGCTCTGCCTAAAAGTGATGACCGTGGATGATATGCATATACTAGAATTCATGAAGTGCAGTTAAGTAAATTCATTTCCTATTTAATAAAGATGGAAATGAGGAAAAAACTGAGACAGAACACCATAATGTTAGCAAAGTCACAGCAGTTTGAAAGGTTCCACTCTCAATAAAACATCAAATCTAACAGAAATAAATTACTTTATTGCTGACTCTAAACAAGAGTGCAAGTGAAATTGTTACATTCACCTCAAAAGAACTTAAATTATACCCTAGTGAAGTTACAGTAAGCTATTTTGTCTCTGCAGTTAACTGTGAGGGTAAATGTCACATAAGTTTTGAAGCCAACTTTTCAAATCATAAGTAGATCTTGGAATAACTATCAATACATCTACCTTAACTCATAAAAAGCCCCAAAACACCAGGACATTAAACAGAAGTTTGATTACAGCTGTTTTGTAGGGATTTGAAGATAGACTGTAATTAAGAGATAGTGGGGTTTCTAGAAGATCCTAGTAGATGATGCTTTGAAATTTTAACCAGGAGGGAATTAACAGATGAAAGAAAATTAAAAGATTATTAGCAAACAAATAATTAGCCATCAAGAAAGATTTTCCCTGCAGATTGTCTCGTTAAAACAGGTCAAACAACCAACAACAGTGACAAAAAAACAAAACAAAACAAAAAAACCCAAAAAAACCCAACAACAACAACAGCAAAAAAATAATCCCAAAACCTACAAACAAACAAACAAAAAGCAACAAGCAGAAGACTGCAACAGTTGCAGAGATGAAACCATTTTTCTCAGATGAAGTTCTTTATAAAAAATTGTGTATACACCCAATGGACTGTGCTAGGAGCTGTCACTGAGCAAACACATCATTCAAAGCCTTTCAAATGGCAAAACACCAACAGGACTACTGAGGCAGGGGACACCCCAGAATCTGTACAAGAAAAATAAGGTCCCATGAAAGGTCCATGGGCACTGGCCCAGCCAGCTTCTCCCACAGAGGAGACAGCAGGGTCAGAATGGAGTGAGGCATTATCCAAAGTAAGAAGTAGCAGCTGCTCCTCAGAAACAACTGGATCCTGCACAAGCAGGTTCCCATAAAATGAACTCATAGACCTGCACCAGTTCATGATTGGACCTGAGGTCAGGGACACAGTGCAAGGTATTATACTTCATCCATTATACCTCACTCCTGCATCAGGGGTTAGCCTTGAGCTAGTATAACAGTAAACTGATCCTGTTTACCTTCTGACAAGTAATAGCTGTATCTGGCCATGCCAAAAGGACGCACCGTTTTCCAAAGCTAGGGAATGTAACCTAGCAGAATGGTAAAAACTGCTCCTTGATTAAGAAACAGTAAGTCCAAGTGGCTCTCACAAATAGCTCTGTGCTATAAAAAGAAATTGGGGTGCAAATATGAGTCAAATAGAGGCATAATTTTAATTTCTTCTCTGTTTAGTCATCTCTCCAAGCTTTACAATCGTGTGGAGTTTCCTAAATAAACATTAGTATTTTCTTTCATCTACCATCAGAAACGCAAAGTAAAGGACAGCAATTGATCATAATCCCCTCATTGGCAAGGTAACCCGTAATCAGAATTCTGGTCTAAATAGAATCCAGTGCATTAGAAAGCTCTTCCCAGAAATCCCTGTAAACATAGTAACAAATCTAAACACTACAGAGAAAAACATGGTACACACTAAAGATCTTAGAGGAAACACTGCCAGAAATTCTGATGATGACAGGTGTCATCTTTGCTGACGAGAGCGAAAAAGTGCCTAAGGTGTCCAAAAAGTTGTCTGGACCAGTGGGCTCAAAGGCTACTGGCCAACAGTTCAAAGTCCTACTGACTGGCAAACAGAAGAGCCATTCAACATGAGTCACTTCTGGGGCTGCCATTGCTTCCCATCTGCAGCAACAACCTGATCAACAGGACAAAAGAACCTGTCCTCAGGAGCTTCTCAGGTGACACCAACTCAGAGGGAGCTCTGGCTGCTGGAAGGCCCCAGCCCCGCAGAGGAGCTCCTGGCACTGGTCCCTCCCTGGCACTGCTGGCTGCAGGGGTGACCTGCCAGGATGCCCAGGAAGCTCAAGGCACAGGCTGGGGCTGGAGGCCAGGGGCAGCCCTGCAGGGACGGGGCTGGAGCCCAGCAGGTGAGAGGGACAGCACGAGTCAGGAGTGGAGCCTTGTTGTGCTGGAGGCCAAGCACATCCTGAGCACGAGTGTGGCTGCCAAGTACGGGGAAGGGGCTGTGCCCTCGGCTCAGTAGCTCGTGAGGCTTCATGGGGAACACCCAGATTGGGACCTCCTGGGACAAGACCAGTCTTGATAGCCAGGAGAAAATCCAGAGCAGGGCCCAAGGGTGGTGCAGCATAGGAAAGAGCAGGCTGGGGGGAGGGAAGTTTTCCCTTCAGATTGCTGCCAGGAGCCACAGAGAAGACAGACTCTTCTCAGAGGTGCAGAGAGGAAAAGGACAGGAGGCAACACGTTGGAGCAAGGGCAGAGCTGTCTGGGAATTGGGCAACAAAGGTTTCCCAGAGAAGATAAGCCTTGAGTCAGGCTGTTGCTACCGAGGCTGCAGAAAATCCATCTGTGGAGACCCTCAAGACTTCATGGGCAAAGGTCCTGTGCCACCTGATTGAGCTTTCGAGGTAGCCCTGATTTGAGCAGGGGGCTGAGCAGAGGCTTTCAGGGGTCCCTACCAATCTGCATTCCTCCTTGAGTCTGCACTGGGCTGGTTTAAGAGGGTGAGCAAATATGGGGCTGGGGAGTTGGCAGGGGAACCTGTGAAGCTTTTTGCTCTGAAGGAGAGGTGTCTGTGACAGGTGCAGGCACAGGCATGAGCAAATGGATCCATGTGAGAGAGGAGGTCTGTAAACTCCGCCAGCAGTGCAAATATCTGTTCTGTCCAAGAATCTGGACACCTCTCTTTATCTCTTGCTATTTTCTCAAGGAACTTCCTTCCTATTTCCAAGACCCTCCTCCTCCCAAGGCTTCATGTGCCATTTGCATAAGGGACTAATTATAACCAGGGCTGTGCAAGCAGCAAAGATGTGGGTAAGGGAAAACCTGTTTGATCATCAAAATTGCTCACTTTGGAGAGGAGGAGTTTAGATGATTATACATGCAGATGTGTATGCATACACACAGGGGTTATTTTGTTTTGGCTTTTAATATTTACTGTTATCATAAGGTCCTTCTCAGGCTTCTGTATTTAGTATAATTATTTGCAGAGTGGTCCCATGACTAGAAACTTTCAGAGGTCCCTCCCAATGCAATATTTTCCCCAATCCC
The DNA here is from genome assembly GCA_020086605.1 of Lanius collurio. Lineage (NCBI taxonomy): Eukaryota > Metazoa > Chordata > Aves > Passeriformes > Laniidae > Lanius > Lanius collurio. Next base: position 14,056,486 of record JACBWW010000015.1, read on the forward strand.
ATCTGACATTAATCCTGTGGATGCTTACAAACACAAGAAAAAAAACACTTCAGTCATAACAGGCCAGAAGCCAGGAACAAGCTTCTAAACCTGTTGATAGGAGACATAAGGTTTCAGGTAAAATTAAGAAAAGGAAGCCTTTTCAGAGTATCAATCTTCTAGGATCAACCAGTAGAAATTTTAGAGCAGTAAAGATGAATGGGCAAGTCCTTAGCTTCTCTGTCTTGCTGATAACAAAAAAAAAGATCCAATAGACAGTTCTTTCCGAACCCCAGAAATCACAAAAACATGTGAAATACTACAACATTTACATTGGCAAGGCCAGGAGATTAAACAAGCCCCAGTTACTTTAACAGTATAACATTTTACAAGAACATACAGAGTTTCTCCTTGTATAGCCTCAATTGACAATGGCTGACTTTAGAAAATTTCCCTGAATCCTTCTAATCCCACATATAATTCTCATTCCCTTTGAGAAAATGAACATGGATACAATTAGTCCATTCAAGAAGAATTTAACAGAATATCAGACTTGGTACAATAATAGCTTCTCCCATTTCACCAAGGCCCTATCCTTACATCTTATAAATGCCAAGGTAATAGCTGACAAACAAAAAATTGTTTCAATTTTTCCAGTTTGCAATATCCAAGAAGAAAGCCAGACAATGAAGGGACAAGTTTCACAACAAAATCCATGAACTTTATCGTTTACATGGATCAAGTTGCTGAAAGCTACAATTGACCATTTCAAAAAAATTACCTGGTCCAGTGATTAAGCCAGACTCAACAGCAGATGCCGAAAAAACCCATCAGCCAAGTCACAAAACCCTAGACCAGCAGCTGCTATCTGCCTTATTTAATAACAAGGATTGCTACCAAAATCCACATGCTTCTCCCTGGTCACATTTCTCTGTGACCACCAAGACATAAGCATCTTAAACCCAGTAAAGTCCAGCTATGACAAGCTGTCCTTGACACCACACCATGTCCTAGATTTAATATAAAAGATAAAAGACATGGTGAGGCTGGCCCGAGAGAGCGAGAGAGTCTGCTAGCAACCAGCCTGATTAGCAGGAACAATACAACACAGCAGCCTAATTGAGGCTTGAAGCATTGCTGTTATTTCATTCAGCAAAACTGTTTTCGAATGTGATAGCTGAATAACTGGGTTAAGTACATTGCCTATGTTATGAACCTGACAAGAGGAACCAGCTGGAAACTGAGCTGGAGCTGAAGCTCTTTATCATCACAAGTAAAAAATCTAGATACCATGGGAGACAAACTGTCACAACAACAGAGGGACTATGAAGATCAGATAGTAAAAATGTTTGCAGGTGTCTTTTGGCTATAATCCACAAGATTCAATCTAATTAATCATGAAAACTACAGTAAATCCACAAACTTACCTGCAACTCTATGCAGTCGGTACATCAGAAACTAAGGATTATCAGTGAAAAAGAAGGGGAAAAATATTAGTAAGAAGATAGAATTGGAAAATGTTAAAGTTTCCTCACACTGAGCTGGAATGGAGCAACCCTGGATGTACACACAGACTGCAGAATGAGAGGCTGGAGAGCAGCGCTGCAGAAAGGGCCCTGGGGGTCCTGGTCCATGGCAAGCTGAACATGAGCCAGCAGTGCCCTGGCAGCCTGGAGGGCCAAGCGTGTCCTGGGGGCATCAGGCACAGCATCGGCAGCCGGGCAGGGGAGGGGATTGTCCCGCTCTGCTCCGCTCTGGGGCGGCCTCAGCTCGAGTGCTGGGGGCAGGTCTGGGTGCCCCAGCATAAAAATACATTGAGCTGTTAGAGAGTGACCAGAGGAGGGCCATGAGGATGGTGAAGGGCCTTGAGGGGAAGCTCTGTGAGGAGCAGCTGAGGTCACTTGGTCTGCTCAGCCTGGAGGAGACTGAGGGGAGACCTTGCTGCAGTCCATACTTCCTCATGAGGAGAAGAGGAAGGACAGGTATTGATCTCTTCTCTGCGATGACAGGATCCAAGGGAATGGCCTGAAGCTGTGTCAGGGGAGATTTAGGTTTGATATTAGGAAAAGGATTTTCACCCATTGGGTGGTTTGGCACTAGAACAGGCTGCCCAGGGAAGTGATCACTGGTCCTAGGCTGACAGAGTTCAAGAAGCATTTGGACAGTGCTCTCAGGCACATGATGGGGATGGTTCTGTGCAGGGCCAGGAGTTGGATTTGTGGGTCCCTTCCAACTCAGGATATTCTGTGATTTTGAGATTGTGCGTATATGCACAGCAGGTGACAGTTCAGTTCCTTTCCTATGACTCATGCTGAAAAGGGCCCAGGGAAAGTTCAATAAATAAGTAAATCGGTTTCTATCACATGAATTGAAAGACTGGTTGAACTGATTCCAGGACTCCAGAAATTTTTAACATTCTCAAGGCCTAAGCAAGTTAAATAGGAAGTCATCTGAGCTTCAACCACTTTTCAGAGGATTAATACACCTTTATTCTCAGAGTCTGTATGTTGCTCTATACTTAGGACAACATCAAAATTTACAGTTAATTCACATTCAGGTTTGAGTTCTGTGACATCAATATAAACACCTCAAATACTAACAAACCATAATAAACATGATTAAGTTTAGGACTCCTCTCAGATGGAAAACAAAATCATACTTGAGAACAACATATAGCAGAACTAATGGATATGCACTTTTGCTGTTTTGAACAAAGCTGCTGTCTTTAATAAATCTTATAACTAGAGAGAATTACACTGATGTATTATTTTTTAAAATAGTGCATGGAAATGAAGACAGATATTTTATTAATTTTTCTTACAGGAAACTGTGTGTAGTCTATATTACAGTTACAATTTCAAGTCAGCATTGAAAAACAGAGCACTACATCTCCATATGAATCAGCAATGAAGCCAATCATTGCTGCAAGAAGGTAAAATCTGAGAAATAGCATAACCTGAAGAGAGGCTCCAACATTCTCAGTGCATTCTGTCAAAGTACAACAGTTGCCCAGCTGTGTTCTGGTTATGTACATAAAGACAATGCAAAAATTATATACAAATGGCTTCCTTAAGTTGATCAGCTCACTCCATGAGAAGAAAATTCAATAGAAAACAGCACAAATGAATACTTACAGGAATAAGTTCAAGTACCCAGACTTCAAACAAGCAACATAACAGACATGCCCACAAATGGATAAAAAGTGATTTGTAATTTGAAACAAGCCCCTAAGACACAGCAAAGATTTTTATTTTTGTTTAACCCTGTGCAGAAGTACCTATAACCAGAATATTCTCACAGTTGTGCTGAAACATGAAAACAGAGACTCCTAAAAATCACACTGAACAAGAACATGCAATCAGAACTGGAGACTTAAGTCTGGAGGTATTTTCCAAGCACTTTACAAACAAGCACACTCTCCCTTCCTGTCACTAGTCTACAAATATTCTCTTTTCTGAGATAATCAGCAACTGAAGAGTCCATAATTCTTTCAACCCAAGAGGCCAAGCAGGCCCAACTAGGTGAACACCACCATGTTGCTTGGTGCAACACCTACAGTACACTAACTCTTCTCCATCTCATCTTTCACAAGTCACCTGTCTGAATTTACAATACTGAAACATGACTGACACAGCAAGTGTGTGCTTCGGCATAATTTAATTTCAGGTTTCTCTGTTCAACAAAAACTCTGGCAGAAGGGCATTATGTGGAAAGGTGAACAGAGAAAAGTCCATTTGTATCAAATGTTTACAAAGTTTATCTCCTTAGTTCAGGTATCTCTATGAAACACCAACTCATTGGTGTTTCATAAAATACCAAATACCTTCCCTTTAAAACCCATTTCTTGAATTAACACCATTCCATGACATGAGAGTATGATCTGCCACTCTTGGAGTTACCAGTCTTACATATTCATTGTGCCTCAGTTATTAAAATCAGGCATGGTTTTTTTTTTTAGAGTTCATGCCATTCACTTGTTCACCTCAATTTTTTACCATAAGCAGAAGCCCTAAGAATACTGAACTACTTAAGACTGTTTGTAAATTGAATATACTCCTATTTACCAACTACTTTTGTTACATTTGCCCGGCATCTCACAATGTTACAGGAGAATAACCTGCTAATACACTGCAGACTGAGTGCATGGGGAAAAAAACAACAAAGAAAAATCCACAAGTGACATCTATCATCTAGGTATGATTTCTCTCTGTGTAAAGCTAACAGAATCATAGCTACTATTGACATGGAGCCAGCTGAAAATGTGAACTGCAGCAAGTGACATAATGCAGATAAATGTCCCTTTTTTGTGCTTTAAAGAGTTCCACAGGCTCTTTCTTCTAAATCCTTTCATTAATTACACTGTCTAGTAGAATCCAACATATTTGGCAGAGGTTAACTTTTTCTTGTCACATATTGAGCCTGCTTTCCCCTTCCCCAGCCCCATCAGCTTTGAGAGAGTGATCATTCTGTGAAAGAATAGGGAATCTACATCCAGACACATGTTCTGGGCGGTAAACAAAATGACTGTGGGCAACAAGTTGTACCTAACAAGTTGTTACACAGGAATTAGTTCAAACTTCTCAGCATTCAAATATGCATTTTTATGTAGCAGTACACTGATTATACTTACTGTTACCATCTCCTTCCAGAGCTAGATTTGCTGCTATTTTAAGGTCTAGTTGTATGATTACATCTTCTGACACAATGAAATCATCATCACTCAGTTCTTTTAAGCATACACATTATAGGAAGGTACAGTAAGTACAGCTAGGCTTCATTCATGTAATTATTGAGGATTTTTGGCATGGTAGTTTAGATACAGATTCTAACAGAGCAACAATAACTTTGGGAGGAAATATTCCGCCACCATCAAATTCATTTGTAAATGGAGACAAGTGCAATACCATAGACACATGCTTGTTCATAAGCAGAGCCTTGCTCAGCTGTAGAAAAAAGTGATGACAACTTTTACAAGCAGCGGGGGCTAATCTCAAATCTGGGGATACTACAACACTCAGTTATAAACAGACTTTGCTGCGGTGAATGTCACTATTGCAATGGCACAGGACTGATTTTGTGCTCACTGGAGCAGCAGTTCTTCAGTGAAGGGAACCAATTTGTTAAACATCGCTGAAGGAACACGGCAGAGATGTGGGTGTTCAGTGCTCTGATTTAACAGTCATTTGAAATGAGTATGAACAGACAGCATGACAAATCAGCAGGCTGTGCCTCAACTGAGGAATTAATCAGTGTGTTGTGATTTCTGGAAAGTTGCACTTAGTTCAGTGGACAGAGAACTGCCCCAAAACAAAAGGATGTAAGAGGAAGGGAAGGGAGAACCTCTGTAGACTAATGGCTCTCTTGTTGGTCACGAAGGAAAATTGATGTTATTTTTATTCCTTTAGAAGTCTTTCAAGTAATTAAATCCCGTTTACTTTGGTGCCAAACAGTGCTTGCTTGAGTCAGGCCTCTTCCCATGCAAACAGCAGTACTCTTTGGCCTGCGAGTTTCAAGGTCACATTAAACTTGCAAACATATTGGCACAAACAAGGTAAGAGATGTTTTGAACAATACATCTTCCTGAAATAATTCATCTTTTAATTTTCATATTCATTAAAAAATTTAAATTACTTTTAAATGTGTCATGACACAAAACAGAGTCTATAAACCTACACGTTTCTCAGTTAGAGAGAAGTTATTCTTATCTGTGAGCTACTTAGAAATATGATAACTAAAATAAGTACTGTCATTTGACAGAAAAAGAAACCCAAGACATACAAATGAAAAAATCTTCTACCTTAAATAGACAGAAGACATGCTTGAACTGTGGAGTGTTCTGGGATCTGCACAGAAGGCACACAGTCCTCTGTCTTAGAGGGCCCAGTGCACAAAGTTCAGTACAGTGCATCTGAACAGCAGCCAGCTCAACATAGTCTCTTTCTCAAGCAGTCATGGTTTAAATGCAGATTTATGTAAATTTTTAATGTAAATTTCTTTTAATATACATTCAATACTTCCTTCTTCTGTACTTTCTGTGCCCCTTGTAGTGCAAGTAAATCTAACTAAACCCATCTTCATTTTTTTTGGCATTGTGAGGTCAGCGACTATGAACTCTAATCAATGATTAACAATTATTCTTGAAGCGAAGTGAAACAAATCAATTTCAATAATTATAGCTCACAGAATTCAGTAAATTTGCCTTGTCCCTTTTCAGTGCAGTTGATCAAGTTTTACTTCTGTTTCCATGTTAAAATAAATTGTTTTGATTATGTACATTTGGGTTATTTTCCCTTTATTAAGTGAATTGTAGCTATCTAGAAATCACTGAATCTTGAACCTGGAAAAACACAAAACAACAGATTCCCACTTCTGTATTCCATTGGTCTTTAGAACAATTAAAAATTACTTCTGTTTTGATTTGGTTGGTTAATATATTAAAATAGCACTTCATTCCACAGGAATAGAGGTCACTGGATAGAGGGCAACTTTTTTGCTTATGCAAGTTGTTTGATACTCAAAGCATTTCAAAATAGTTCCTTGCCCAGGAGGTCTGGGATGAAAAGTAAATTTTTATAAATATGTACATTTAACCTTAAAGTATTGTGGATGAGAAGTGTATACAACAATAAAAGCAGGAAAAACAGTTTCCCAGTTTTAATCTGGACAAGACAAAATCCTACTTGGCCTCCAAAAAGTTAAGTTACCCAATTTTTACTTATATTGTGCTCTCAGGGACTTCTGTATCCCAGAACTCACTACTGGTCTGTAGTCTGGGGAAAGAATTCCTCCAGAAAATCCCAAAAGATGGTGTGAAAAAGGGAGAAAAATTTTAACCAAGTAGAAAACATTGCAAGAAGTATCACAAATACGTACAGCTGGGCTTGTGTTTTTAATAAACTAGAGCTGGCCACTTTGTCTGCTTTGCTCAGTTCCTTTTTTATCCTCTCTCAGCTTTGCAGCTTTGGCTCTTTTCCTATCTACTCCCCAAACTAAGGCTAAATGCCAGTGATATTTGATAGCTGAATTGCGGTTCCCAAGGGCAGTCTGGATATAAATTCAGATCCAAAGTCCAACCCAAAACAGTAAAAATCTTTCAGAAGTCTCACAGAAATAACTCTGGTTATTTCTATGTCTTTCCCTTCTAACCCCACTCTTGTCATTGTCTGGTAGATTCATTTATGTTTACCACTACTCTACTATTAATATCATCTTTTGTTGAAGTCCCACACAACCCGGGTTCCTCACAACAAAGCATCAGTCAGTATTTTCTATACAACATGTGGGTAGTAAGCAAAATGAATATTACTCTGAGATTTTAGAGACAGAGAGGTCCTAAAGTTAAGGATATTCATGAAGATTATACACAGGAGAAAAACAGGCAAAAATTTCTCATTATTTAGTTACAAGGTTGCAACCTAGACTTGTATTCTAAAACCCAGAGTCTTCATAGTCCTTAATAATCTAACTACAAACAGTGTTCTTCCAAACACGATAGAGGATAGTACAAAGGACTTGATTCAGGTTACAATGTAAGATGCAAGCAAAAGTATACATTCTATCACCATCTGTTAAAAATAGGTGGGGCAGTGTTCTTTATCTCTTCTGTGACACATCCCTGATAACTCCCTCCAGAGGATATCTTCTGTTAATGGGCCACCCAGCCTCACTGCATAACTCATAATTGACATTTTGAGATGCTCTGCCCAGGGGGAGGAACCAAGTATTCCATCCTGGATATAATCTGAGGTTTGGAACACCACATTCAGCCCTTACCTACTGGATTCCCAGAGGAGCCACCACTGGACCTACAGGTGAAGAGCAGGATCACTGCTTCAACAGGACCACTTCATCTGGACTGCTACCACCACCCTGACTAACAGCATGTCAGGTTCTATCCTGACTGTCAGTGTGCTTGTACTATTGCATTTATTTTAATTTTCCTATTAAATTATAATTCTGACTTGAGAGATCCAACTGGTTTGTTTCCAAATGAGTACAGGGATGAGAAAGAGAAATGGAATCACTCCTAAGAAAGACCCACCCAAGGCAGGAAAAAATGTCAGGAGTTTTCTTGCAGTAGCTTCAGGAGTTTTTGTTATGTGCACATTTTCTTTGATTCATCTATTCTAGGAGAATGATGCACCATACAAGCAATGCCGATGTTTTGTTTGCCCAATATTGGGTCAAACAAATGTGCCTGTGTGGAGTTTTTATTGAAAATCTCATGTAACTAAAATGTTTGCATGGCAGCACAAAGATACAAGGCTGAGTAGAGATACACACTACAGTTCATTCTGCCTTACTAACCAAGTACAATGAGTAGATTAAGGAAGGATTGTTATATAAGAATATGTTACTCTCTGTTATTAAAGTAACTGTCCAAAGTTACATATCAAAATTATTAAACAAATAGTTTAGTGTTACAGTCTTACAGACTCAGAAAATTACATAGTTTATCCTAATAGACCAGTTTAATTTTTAACTATCAAAAAAAAGAAAAAAAAGAAAAAAAAACCAAAAACTAGAAGACAACAATTAGATCAAATAAGTTGATTACTCAATAGTTGGTAAAGGACTGAACAATAGTTTTTGTAATTTGCCATTTTGAGCCTGGGCTAGACAATTCAACTATTTGGGTTCGTATATCTCTTGTCCTTCAAATAAATTCTTAAGGAATTTTCCCCATCATTAAATTTCCAGCTCACATTTCTCAATATTTTCCTCTCTCTCATTACTATTTTTTTCTATATAAAAGTATTAAAGACTATAATAACAGAAGAAACCTTGGCAGACTTATTCCTTATCATTGTATTTAAGTCATCATTTGATGGCTGTTTTCTATAAATACATTTAACTCATGCACATAGCATCTCCCCTCATTTCAGCACACTCAAATTACTGAGCTTTAAAATGAGGACTGTGATATGGGACAGTCTAGCTTTAGCTGAAAAACCATCATGTCTTCTTGAATAAAGACATTGCAAAACATAAAGAGTTACATTGCTCCTGATACCTGTTGGAAACATGATCCATGGCTGAGCTCTGCACTGAACTAACTACTAGTAACAGGTAAGTTCCAGCCTAAAAATGGTATCACAGTTTTCATTAATTCTTTGTCAGAAGAAGAGATTAGTTATAAACAGAATGCACTATAAACATGATGGCAAGCCATGAAATTCTTGCTGAATTTCTCTTAAGGAAAAATGTTGAGCTTTAGTAAGATTTATGAACAAGCATAAACACAGAAAAACATAAATGAAACTTCCAAATTGAACTATGCACTGATTTTCATTTTGATGAGGACTGAAAATATGCCTCTTTCTAAGATGTCAGTCACTATTTTGTCAGCAACATAGATGCTCTGCAGAACCTAGAGTACAGTCAGTGCTATTAAACCAAGTCCACAATTTTTTTCAGTGAGCTACCAGTTTAGGCAGAGAGACTGAGAACTGCAACATGTGGCAAGAAACAGACTCCTATTTGTGAGTACTCCTGTAAAAGTTTTGATAGCATTCAAAAAACATGAAAAAAATCTTCTGCTTTATGTCTGATTCAGGTCACGTTATTAGGTTAATAATTTTTATGGGAATCTTGAATGGTCTTTGTGTGTGTCGGGATTGCTTCTTTTGTGTTGTACATACAGTGCCTTTGAGGAATGCCTCATTCACTTGAAAACATAGTTCTAGAAACAATGTCTTGTCTCCTCTGCCCCTTTTCATGCTGCTTTAGAAGTAGAGGAGGAGAGCTGATTCAGACAGGGATAGCTTCCTAGTACATTTCCTTTTGATTAAAGACAATATTATTCCATTCTATGCGGTAGGCAAAAAAATTCTGCTCTATTAACAGTCTATAGCACCCTAATGAACTCTGGCAGAACACAGAAGGAAAACCACGTCCCTACTGAGTTCTCTGAAGGAGCCCTAGTCAACCAAAGGAAAAACATGGGCAAGATGTTAAGCAGGAGAGTGCAGACACAAACCTGACTACAAAGAAAAATGAAAAGCTTATTCTAAGGGGGAAAAGTTTTCTATTATAAATAATAATAGGACACTTTCAGTGAAGGCTTATTAAACATGTTTTTTCTACACCATTTGTGAGTCAGACTCCCTTGTCTATTATTATAAACAGTGTCACCAGTTAGTTTTGCCTAAGTAGCCCCCACTGGCTTGTTTAAACTGGAGCATTCCTTTTTAAAGACTCATTTCTTTTTTAGTTACTTTGCATGCAGTGCGAAACAGTGCATGCTCTGCTAAAACAGAGCTGCACAGGAGGAGGCCAACTGCATAATAATTCTTGCAGAGACTGACAATAGCTAGAATTAAATTATGCTTTCATTTTTCTTATTTGTTTCAATCTGATTTGTCTTAATAGCAAGTTTGCAATGTGTTAATTATCAGGACTTGACACTGTGCAGTTGGTATTTAGTAGAAGAGTGATTTGACTAGGAAAGTGAAATCATCTAAATAACTTATATGCATACAAATGCTTGGCAAAAAAATCAGATTTGCAATTAAGCAATTTTTACTGCATTACCTACAAATACAGAATTTCTAAAAATGACCATCATAAACCACCTGACTGAGATATCCTTCAGTGTCTGAGATAGCCTTTCATTTGTCTAGCGGTCCTACAAAATAACAACAGACAACCTACACTGCACAAAAATCTACCCACTACATAAAAGCCAAATGAACAGTTAAATACAAAAAATCTGCAGAGAAACCTCCAAGCTGAGCTGAGACTTGTTACTGTGCTGTGTGTAATCCTATCCATTGGCCAGTCAATGGGAGTGATACCCCACACCAAAAGCAGCACCAGCTTTACTCTGAAGTCAGTGCAGCTGCACCTTACTGCAGCTCTGAGTTTGGCTCATTGAGGTACAGAATGCACCAAGGAGGTGACAGGAGCAAATCTCAAGTGCTGAAAGTAACATATTCATGCATTCCTCAAGTAATCAGAAATTAGACTAAAATGTTATTTTAAAAAAGAAGTGAGAAAGAACTTGCTGACATCAATTTGTCCTTGAAATATCTTTAGGTAACATAAAAGGCTTCCCATGATACTTCTATGAATTGTGTCTCTCACCCAGATGCTGGTTATCAACTAGCCTCAGTTTCAAATATATTCCAAATGAAACACTTTGCACATCTTCCCTGAATGTGTTCTTTTTGAAGTGGGTGTGCTGGGCAGTTTGGCAGAAAGCATTCACCATAATTAGACAAACACTTCAGGAGAAACAGCTGAATAGGTTTTCAAGGAACTGCTGTACCTACTTAGATTTGTGCTTCTGCTAATAACAACCTCTACCAGCTTCAACCCTAAAGATCAAAGATGCAAAAGACAGCATGAATAATTCAGTGAGCACAGGGTCCTGAACCCACCTTTCCTCTCATAAAGAGAGAAGTAATGCACCTCAGGTATAAAGTTTTACTCTAACAGGGCTTAATCTTTCTTTCTCTTTCAGTGCTTTGTTACTAAGTGCTGTGTAGGTGTGAAAAGCCTTATTACCATGTAATTTTGTTGGGATCAAACTGGTGTTGGGTTCCAACTACCTGCTTTGCTTTGTGTTCATTTACACAGAATGATCAAAATCCGTTTTATTTCCTAACAATAGCAAATTTTGCAATAATTATTTTAAAATGGTAAATTTAAGGAATAGCGCCCTGGTTAATTCACACATGGCACCTATCCACACATGAATAAAATACCATATTATTTACTACCTTTCTCATAATGAACTTTGTAATAAACAACTGAAAAACTAATTTGTTTTTTGACAATGCCGAACCTTTGAATAGAGAAAATCACAGAGTCGAACACAGAGTGCAGTCCTGTGTGGTAAGTGGTCTCCATAGCAACCAATAGATTTTATGCTAAGTCTGGCCTTTAAAAACATTTCACGTTTACCACTGAGAAAAAGATGGCCTTGATTTAAAAATGATACAACAAGTATCTTGAATGTGCATGCTTTCTCTTCTCTCCTGCAAATAAAATTAGCAGACGTCCCTTTAACACTAAATCCTCTGAGAGCTGCGTGTCATCATTGACGTATGTGTGGGCCTCCTTTAGGCTTGGAAATTTTTTTTCCTTGCATATCATTGCAAGACTTGAAGCCCTTTCCCCCCCATTTCCCCCTCCTTGTTTTTCTCTATCCAGAACAAAAATAGAACATCAAGTTCTTATCTCAGTCAGTGATCATGGTGACAGTGAAAATATTATTGCATGCTTATCTATAGCAGTTTCAATCATACAAGCTTATAATAACTTGCAATAATGGAAGAAGTAGTAACTATAGCTGCAACGCTTGCTAGAGCCTAATTTACTTTCACTCCACATTCTAGTGACTGAAGCCCCTAAAAGGAAATGTATTTTTAATAAAGAAAGCTTCCAACTTAAGAATGTGTGTATGTAATTACTGACCACGATATGCTATAAAGAGTTGTATGATTATAATCATTAGCACTTAATGAGAATTTTGTTTGCAGCACTGAAGTTTGCGTAACAGGACATGAGGGTATATGTAGAGAACTATAACTGAATTTATCGTTATCTTTTCAATTCTTATAACCTGACAATATAGGGCACATGGCTTTAACATTTAATCCAAAGCAGAGCTTGCATGCTCAGGTTATTCCTCTTGGCACGGGTGTGGGATGCCTGCTTTTCGTTGATTAGGAATGCAGCCTTGAGAGCTTTGGATGAGTAGGAGGGGAAGATACAGAGATCATTTGTTGCTATTCCTGTAAAGGTAATTTCAACATGCATTCAGTCATCATCGTGACAGTAATAGCACTTCATACATAGCCTTTCACATCATCGAATGTTTGGTCTCTGTGTTTCCTTCCATCACAAATGCAGTGAAAGCATCACTCTCCAACCACACTGATTGCTTTCTCCACAATTTCCTTTGTCCAAAGTACACTTTCTTTTCACTCTGACTTTAGAAAGGTCCTGTGTTGAGCCTCAGTGAAGAAGGAATCAAAGAGTCAAGTTCTGTTTGCCATGAAGTAAGACAATATAACAGAATTTATTACCCTTTTTGTTTCTTTCTACTATGTGCTATTAGACTTAGGTTTCTCCAAAGATGATCAGTGCAGCAACAAAAATTAGAGCCTCCACTGTGAAAAAAACCAGGCAAGCAAACAGAAGCTAAAAGCTTTTGTATGAAGAAGCATGATCCCCAGTACATCTCTAGAGAAGACAGAGGTTTGCCCCCTGAAGAAAATAAATATGCTACACATCTAGTGAAGATACAGACAGCGTAGCCACAACAAGGCCAAAGAATTCTCAGGTACCATGGTAGGGAAAGGCAGGGTAAACACTGCCTGTCATTCATTTTATTTCTTGCATCAGGATCCATGAAGCACACGGAGGGGAATAATTAATCACAATAACAATGTGTTACAGTATGCCAAAGAAATCTTGCTTACGGTGAATGTTGTAGCATTAGTGTATCCTCACCACTGCCACCACCCCCTCCTCCCATGCTCTTTTATTCCTCACAGATGGAGAAACACCATGCCAGAGTTAAGATTAGCATAGGGTTGGAGTCATCAGAAACAACTGAGCAGTTCCTGACAGACCACTTTTCTTACTTAGAAAAGAAATCAGAAAGATGCATACTGCAACTTCATTGCAAAAGGGTGAAAGATGCAAGCAGAATGCTCCAAGGGAGGGTCCTACCTGCCAAACCCTTCCCTGGTTCCTGATGTGCAGACTGACCTCCATGGAACTGATTAAGAACCATGGTGAGAATCTAAGATGTGCATTCCAGACCTAGCAGCACCACAATTTCTCTGGGAGTTGTGATCCTATAGCCTGCCTTCATGTCCTGCTTTGAAGGGAAAAAGCAAGTATTAATGCCATGGGATGCAGCACTATTTCCAACAAGTTAGAGATACCACTGCAAAAACACATGCACAACGCAGGATAAAGATGATGGTATTGTATTAGCAAGCCTCCTACCCAGAACCTCTTTCCTTCACATACACCTAAAAACTAATTTGTTTCATTTTGGGTTTGTTTTTTTTAAAAACCACTCACTCTCTTATCATCATATGTACTTTCAGCATAATATGCACTTTTCCCTAGTTCTCTAAGAGAAAAAAATTTCACATGGCCAGTTTAAAAATGGAAGAGAATTGATGTGTTCTGAATTAAATATCTGCTCTTGTTTTGTATTATTTAGAGATACATACATACCAGTCAGAAGTGTTCCCCTAACATAGGAGTTTCTAATATTGACTCCTAGCTATTCTAGTGAATAAGCTTGAAGGTCTGTGTTTGGGGAAAATGAAATGGGTAAAAAACCTGAAGTTCTTGTAAGGCAGATTCAACAGCCTTTTTTTTCCTTGTTTCTAAATGGAGACACAGAAATGAGATCTTTTCTCAAGCATGGCAGCATACTGATCAAATTTGAAAGTGGCAACTTGTCATTAAATACTTGTCAAATATTCTAGCTTCCACAGTTAATTACAATATAATATTCACTGCCTTCAGAGAAAAAAATGTCAACAGAAATTTGAATTGGGGGGTTAGAGGGAGCAAGACAGTAGGCACAGCCACCAACCTTCGAAGCCTACACACCAAAGGTCCACCAGCTGTTGTCCGGGATAAAAAAAGTCACTCAGAACTATTTTGATAGATATTATAGAACCTTGTAAATGGACTCAACCTAGAGGTTCTATTTTATTATGACACTGCCTCTTCCACACAGAGAAAATGTGGTTGTTCTAATAAAAGCAGTTGATTGTTTTACACAATGAAATATCCTAGACCCTATCAACTTTTACATATAATCTGTTTTCATGTAGATGTGTCAGGAATCTGAAAATAATGCCTAGTGACAGCTCTAGGATTAAGCTCTTCTCACTTAGTTAGAATTGCTAACTTTGATTGTAAATTGCTTTTAAAGAGCAAAGCATATACTGTAAGTCCTCCCAATGCCTCCTACTGACATCAACAAGGCATCTGGGACAAGTGTATTCTAGTAATTCATCTTAATAATCTGTCAGCAAAGCTGTCCTAATAGGATGTGTCTTTCATTTTGATTAAAATGACCCACTGAAATGTGGTCCTCATAGAAAGCTGACAAGCAGAGGCAAATTTTGAACAGTCTGACACTTCTAATTTTATCTCTGGAAACTGAAAGTGCTGTTAAATACTCTTACATAACTACTCCCTCTGTTTGGGTCTCTTTGCTTAGCTTCCACATGAAAAATCTGTTCATACCTCTTTGATGATCAATAATAAATAGTCCTCTTTGGTCTGTGTGACAGTCTTCTTATTTTTTATTTTCTGCCTCCATGGCATGATTTTTAGCGTGACTTGAGATTGTCAGTAATTCAGTAGTGGAGTTAAATGAACTACATGTTTTCTTAAACATATAGCCATGCTATGAAAACACTTCTCATGCCATCTGGAAGGTTTTAATCTTGGGATTTTTTTAATGTATGAGTTGATGGGGTATATCATGTTGTCCCAATACTCATACACATTAAACTCTTTAATATCAGATTTTTACTCTTGTGCCATAACATGGTATTTCTTTAGGAATCTCGTATGTCCTAGGACCTATAATCTTGAATTGGTACCAAAAACAGATCTAACATTTACTGTGAAAGACCACAGATTTGACATTAAAGTTGTCAGCAGAGACTTTAATTAAAGTTTTCTTGTTATACCATAATACATTTCACTTTATGATTCTTGCCACACATAAAATGCAATTTCAGTATTACTCTTCTAGGTCAAGTTGTGTGTACTTTAGAAAACATTGATAGTACCTTTAGAAGCTAGCTTTAGGCATCAGGTAGACCAAAAGTTGCATCACGCAAAGAACCCTGACTTGGAAAGACAGCTGGGGAAAGAAAATGTTGCCAGTAGGCTGTCAGTAAGAAGACAATCACTGAGTAAATAGTAACACCAGCTAAAAAATCCATTTTAAAAAATCCACCAATTTTTGGCTTTTCAGCTACCTCTCACAAATTTTTAGAGAGAAAAAATAGGTTCTAACACTTCAGCTAGCTCAAATGGGGAAAAAAAAGAACAAGATACACAAGTATTTTTGAGGGGTTTATGCAAATTTCTTCCTCCACAATTTTGGAAGGGCTAGTTGGTAATTTCATTCATGCTCTACTTAAAATAATGGGAGAGTTTGGGCACGTTCCAAGACAATGTGATATAATGCAAAACATATGTTTAGTCTAAAATATACACATGCCGTACTCCCTTTTTCACTTTTCTAATCCCATACCTCCATCCTGCCAGCATCAGCCTCAAAAATAAAAATGATGAGACAAAACATTATCCCACAAGTTCTGATTTACTGTCTTTGCACATGAAGACTAATGATTAATAAGATTTTGAATAATAATTCAATACCAGGGGCATAGAAATATGGGAGAGAAAAAAAGAAGAAATACAAAAGTTCAGGTAGCAGTATTAGCATGATTTGCCTTCCTAGACAGATCAGCTAAAGCCAGCTTGAAAACACTTTTGCTCCCTCTTCCTGTTCTAAAACTTGAGTTGTTCTCTCTAATGTGCAAGACTATTCCTTAACCATCATTTCATATTTGGGTCAACTGGAAAAGGATTCATATGTATCACATACAAGAAGTTCCAGATTCCTCAGCCACATATTACATAACCACATGTGAGTCCCACAATCAGGCTTTGTACACCTCAATCTTTTACTACAATAGTAATATGTTACCACTCTCCCATAGTGTAGCTTTCATTGGTAAAGGACTGGGACCTTGGGCTTTAGTTCTACATAGCTATGCAACAAAAAATGGGATTTTGTCAGAAAGCAAAGGAAAAAAGTATTTCCTTCCATCTCATCCAGATTCACCTTCTTGTTGTAGCCTCCACTCTGCCCCTTCCTTTTTGTCAGCCTTTCAGGATCTGAGCCAAAATATGCTGGGCAGGGGTGGTGCAAATGTGGGTGTGTATGGGGGTTAGTTCTAAGGACAAATAAGGGTGTTCAGCACCTTATAGTCAGAGATGTACCAATTAAAGGAAAAAAGCTGGAAACACAGCCAAGGTGAAAGCAAAAGCAGGGACCACAGCCTGTCACAGGAGCATTCACAAAACTGCACCAGAGTGAGCAAAAGAATGGAGCAGAAGAACGCATAAAACTTCCTTTTCTATGTTTTGGGATTTTTAATAAAGGTAGCAGTCTGATATTAAGCTGGATTTTCATATCTGTTTCCAGTCTTCCAATTCTGAATGAGTGCTAGGATCAGATTTTGGATGAAATCCTAGAGTATTCAATAGAATGTTCTGCCCCTGCATGGATTCCACTTCTTCTGTCTGGCCTAGGATATCAAAACCCCTCCTGAACACCGTGTGGTACATTTCTTGTCATAAATCACACACAGATACTTGAAGCAGTAAACCAATATTGTTCCTACCCTAAGGAAGAGGAACAGGAGGCTCACCCTAACCCGTAGAGCAAAAGGGGAAACCTGCCAGCCTGCCCTGAACAGGACTCCGAAGCACAAGATTCACAGTCTCTGCAAGTTTCCTCACTTGGCAGAAATTAAAAAAAAAAAAGATGCTACTTCTACCAACACTTCCCCTCTCCACAGAAATTGTGTTTGTAGGATGTAACTTTCATAGACTGGCATCAACTTTCCTGTTCTTCAGAGAAAAAGACAGGTTGTAGGAAGAAGTAGACCACTGAAGGAGCAAGGGAGAAGCCAAGTGTGTCCTGCTCCAAAAGGCAAAATGGAATTAAAAATTAAAAAAAAATAAAATTAAAAAATGAGCCACTGATTCCACCTTCACAGATAAACTAGAAGTGCTTGTTGTCACAATCACTCCACAAAAGTAAAAAATTTATGAGGGAACAGGCAAAGCAGCAGAATTTATGTTCTCTGAAGTACTCAGTCCTCCAAGTATCTTGCCAGTAAGTTAAGCAGAGCTGTGTGAAATTGTACACTCCAGGTGATATTTAGCAATACTGCGTCATTTTTCAATTTAATTTCATCAAATAGCTTAAGGGGAAAAAAGGATCTTAAAAAAAAAATCATAAAAGCCCAACTGTTTGAACAACATTTTCTATATATATTTTTAATTATTATTCTGATTTACTTATTTTGAATTTTCCTTCCATTTATATTAAAGAAGACCTTCAAATATTAAAAACCAATCAAATGAGAAATAAAAATATTTATTAAAGGCTCATTTAACCCCCTAAATAAGCGAGATAGATTTCAAAATTGCAAAGAGATTAAATATTTGTCATCATTCCAGCTCCAGCACTGACAGGCTAACACAACTTTTTTCTTTCTCTTCTACCACAGAAAAGCTAGAAACATTAATCCCTGAATTGTATTAGCAAGAAGGTGCTTGGTCCCCAACCCCAAAGGCACAGAAACAAATTGTCATTTACATTTGAGAGGCTGAATCCTAGGAGAAATATTGGCTCTAAGAGCATAGCATGTGAGGGCAGAGACAATTCATGTTTACTTCAGAACAAAGCATGTAAAGAGGAAAGGAAAACCTTTTCATCAAATAGAATGAGCCACACTGGAGCTCAGAAATCAGTTTTCTGGTTTTTGGCTCTACCTTCCTGCACCCTGGGAATATGGGCAAGTTCTTTCAATTTCTGCCTGCTTTGATTTACCCCCATTAAAAAAAAAAAAAAAAAAAAAAAAAGATAATTCCTTGTTGAAACAATGCAAGACGTATAGATGAAAAACTCTGTAACAGATACTAGAAGATTTTCTGCATTTTGCCTAATATCCAGAGTTTTAAAACCTTCTTTAATTCACAGTTCAGTGAATTATCTTGAAACATAAAAGTCTTTGGATAAAAACATTTGCATTTAGATACATTTAACCTTACATTAAAACCAAAAGATGAATAATCCTTTAATGCTCCTGTCATATTTATTAGCTCTGCTCAAGGTGAGCAAAAGCTCTTGGGAACAGCTGTGCCAGACATTCTTTCCCTTCCCCCATTCACTATTTTTTCCCTTCTTTAACTGCAGGAGTTCAGTTCTATCACTGTTTTTTCATACTTGGTGTTTTCCCTCCTGGCACAAAAATCAGAATGCAGCAAAGACATAAGGGATGAAGGATAAAAGAAATAAGACTTACACTAAATTAACTGTATACAGAGTGAAAGAGACAATAAGCTCATTGTTCAGAGATATATTCTGACCTACTCTATCATGAGTCTCATCACTTAAATCCATAGATTCCCTCCCAAAGCTCAGCCCAATTATTGCTTCTATTTGTGTTCACAGAATCATTTAGGTTGGAAGGAAGCTCTTGAGGGCATCTAGTCCAACCCACTGCTCAAGCAAGGTTACCTGGAGCAGGTTGCTCAGAGAGGTCACATTTTGAGTATCAACAAGGCCAGAGACTCCTCAATCCCTCTGGACAACCTATTCCAATGTTGGACCACATGTGCAATAAAAGGTGTTTTCTTGTGCCCATTGTCACTTGTTGTATCACTGGGTGCCACTGAAAAGATTAACTCCCTCATCTGTATTCCCTCCCATAAAGGTATTTATATAGGTTTATGAGGTCCCCTCTGAGCCTTCCGTTCCCCAGGCTAAACAGTCCTGCCTTTCTCAGGCTCTCCTCACAGTAGGTCACCTCCAGTCCCTTATTCATCTTCACAGTTCTTGCTAGACTTGCTCCTGGAAGTCTGCATCTTTTTTGTGTGAGCAAGCCCAGAACTGGACACGGCACTCCAACTCTGTAGAGGGGAAGCATCACAACCCTTGGCTTGCTGGCAAGAGTCTTCCCAACACAGCCCAGGATTCTGTTGGCCTTCTTTGCCCCAAGGGTGCATTGCTGGCTGTCAGCTTGCCATCTATCAAGACCTCATGGTCCACTCTGCTGCAGAGCTGTTTTTCAGCCAGTCAGCCCCTGCATGTGCCAAAGGCTGCTGCTTCTCAGATGCAGGCCTTGGCACTTCCCTTTGCTGATCACAGCCCGTTTCACCAGCCTACTGAGGTTCATCTGAATGACAGCACCATCACCTGGTGTATCAACCTCTCCTCCCAGTTTTGTGTAACCTACTAATTTGGAAGGAGTGCAAATTTGTCCTATTGCCCAGGTCATTAACAAAGGTGTTAAACAGCATTGACCCTCATACATGTCCTAGGGTCCTTCATGCTGCTGATTGCAATCCTCTGTTCAACCAGTTTTCCACTTCACTTCCCATTTATCTAACCTGTACTTTGCCCACTTTTCCACAAGGAAGTTGGAGGAAACAGTCAAAAACCTCACTAAGGGTAAGAGAAGGGAAACTGAGTGGGAGAAGGGTCTGGAAAGTAAATCATACGAGCGGCTGAGGGAGCTGGGGGTGTTTAGCCTGGAGAAAAGGAGGCTCAGGAGAGACCTTATAGCTCTAGACAACTACCTGGGACTTATTTGCTCAAAAATCTCTCACCCACCATGATTCCTAAGTCTTGATGGTGCTTTAAAAAGCACATCTGGTAGTTTCATGAATATAATTATTGAAGGAAAAACCAGTTGTGCCTCTGGAGTTAAAAAGAGATGAGTAACCAACATTTTACAGTGCATTATGATACTGTGCAAGCAAGTGAAAAATGCTGCTACATTACCATGGCACACTGATGACAACATTGGCACAAGTGATTCGACCAGCTCCAGGAATCCATGAAAGAGAGCCTTAGTTTGAGTCTCATGCTGCAATATTATGCAAGTTATCACTACTAAGCTCTTTTTGCAACAGTGAAACCAACTTGTCTGGGGGGTATCAACATCCAGACAAGTGTTTCTTTTAGGAATTGTACTTGTTAATTGATGCAGTGAATGAGAATACTTGGAACTGCAATGCACTTTCCCATACTCCTGAACATCCACAGACAGGATACTGGTGATGCACCGCTCTGTATATCTGCTGGCGAAAACAGAAACTGTACAAACAATTGTCAGAAGCTGAATGGCAAACTTACGTATCTTGAAAAAGCTACATCATAAAAGTCATTGAGAAACAACCTATGGAGAATGCATAGACACTCAGGTTAACTTTATTCCCCTTTCACAGGCCTCAGGATACATTCTAGGGAAGAGTCTGCTTGTTCCATAATATTTACCTGAATCCTTGCAAAGCTTTATGCATGTCACTACAACAGAAGGGAAGGAAACACAGAGTAAAAGAAACAATTAGGAGATTATACTACACTGATTCATTGCTGGGCAACAGCTCTGTTTATGAAAAAGAAGTATTGAGGAAAAACATTATGAAGAGAATGTGAAGAGGAAACAAAATGAGAAAAAACTGTGGTGGAAGATGGAAGAATGAGCATTTCACCAGCATGAGAAAGGAGCAAGGACAACTTACCATCAGCACAGACTGTGCTCTGGCTGTGATCTGCTAAGGTCTTACATCTTACTTACTTTCCAAAATCTGTTCTTTTATGATGGCTACAGATGACTGTTAAGACAACATTTACACCAAAAAGCCCTCAAAATACTCCTCATTCTTTCTCATTTTTCCCTTCTGTTTAGGCTATTAGAGATGCACTCAGAGTTTCACAGCACAAATGCCTTTGGAAAAGTAGGATCCCATTCCTGACTGCAGAGAATATACAATCTTCAACCAGAAGTTTTTCATCAGCTATAGTGTACTAACATCCATTATGACTAATTTGGTTCTTTGTATCAGTACTATAATGAGGGTTGAAACAGCCCTGCAGTTTTACTGCTGCTATTGCCAATCAAGCCAGTAGTCTGGAGCATTGTCTCCCATCACAGAAGCCCATCTGCCTCTAATCTATTACCAGAAATGACTAATAACTGAATGCTTAACACTATCTACCAAGATAATGTTAATTGAACACTGATCACCTTCAGGCTTTCCCCAGGCTGCTCATCATTGTCCCTACCCCCTTCCCACCATCTCCTTTGGTAAAAGGTATATCTTCCTCAGATCTGTTGGCACAGTTGTACATTGAGTTGCTTCCTAGCAAGGCTGTACTCCAAATTAGTTTTTCTATTTTGAATAATTTTGACTGAAAACCACTAAAGAACATTTACCTGTTCATTCACGGAAGCTGATCAGATAGGATTGAATCCTACTAACCTGTCCTGAATTCAGTAAGAACATTATATCTAACTACAATCTCACTAGCAGTAGTAACCTTCTACATTAACTCATCCTTACCATCTGCTAGACAAAATGAAAAAAGGAGTTTTCTAGCAAGTATTTTTGTGTGATGGATAATGGGCATTTAACTTCTGCATTCCCCCTGAAAGCTCATTCTCTGTATAATGAGTCTAACTTCAGCATCTGATTTGCATATCTAGACTTAGTATGAGTATTCACCATAACAGATCTGTTATAGCTGTAGCATGATTTCACCTTTAAACTTAAGATGAAGAGAGCAGCTGGTGGCATACTGGGTGTACATACATAGCAAGGTGTTCTGTCATTATCTCAAAACTTTGAGTGTTTTCATCCTGCTGCTGAGAAAGGGGACAGAAAGCATTTAGGTGGGCAGCTGGCTAAGGGCAGCCTGGCACTGAACCAAGACTGGGATGGAAAACACGATGATGATGATGATACCAGAATTTGTAATTCATACTAACAAAACACTGGCCATACAGCTGAGCCTTGACTACATGCATTTCAAAGTATTAAGGAGTATAAAAAATACTTTTCATTACAACTGTACTGCAGGTCTATTGTTTCACATGGCAGAATTCAGAGCTTGCTCTTTGGTAATAATGTTTGTTTACATAGCATCATGAACCTCATCTCATTGGGAAACACTTTTGAAAACTTTCATTTGATGGGAATTTATTTCCAAAAAAATATTAATGTTCATTTCTGTTCTGGTCAAAGAAGCCAAAAACTTAAAAGTGAGCAACATGACTAAGACCTACTCTGAGGCATGAAACCCTTTCCAGTGAGGAATTTATAGTAAAAAAAAAAAAAAAAAAATATTAATATTTTTTTTTATATATTTAAAAGTTTCTGCTGCAATGGCAAGTGCAAAGAAAACAAAACATGAAGCTTGCCTGTTACCTAATGAATATGTATTCTACTCTCAGTTATGTTGCTGTAAAACCAAACTAATCCAATAGACCAGCAATGTTTCCCTGGCATGGTGTACTGGTACAAGAGGGATGGAGGGGAAGAGCAAAAAGAAATGCAGAGAGATGGCCAAAGAGTATCATGTGACTTCAGGCCAACTCTGTCCTCCCCACACAGAATAAGATTAAGAGATACAATTTTTATGTCATCAGGCATTAAGTTTAACTACACAAATTTTAGTAGTCTGTTTTGCTAGTAGAGTCCATTACTGTTTTTTGACATACACAGTGGAAGACATTGAAGGCCCTTTATTTTTTTGGAAGCAGCCCTGCCAGCTGTATTATATGAAAGAAACCCTTTCATGAATATTCCAGAATGAATTCCAAGTTTGCCAGTCCCAAATTTACCAAATATTTTTTTCCATTTGAGTATCAAGAGGAAAGCAAGACACACACAGAACACCAAATAAAAATAAAGAAGGCCAAAACTCAAATCCAAACCTAAAACATTGCCATAAAACCCCAAGTCCAAGGTTACTACCCCTCCCACGCCCTTTTCAAGAGGATGAAGCATCTTTGACAGTTTCACTGTTGCTTTCTTTAAATTTAATGTAGTATATGTTTTAAGTTGCATCAAGCTGATCTCAAGAGGGATGACATCAGGATTTCTTTTCACATTTTGAATGCTACGTGTAGCCACCTCTGTGAAGCTGTCTAACAAAAAAGAGACTTTCAGAGAAGAAACCTCAGGCTTATGCTTAGAAAAATCTTTGAGGTTCACCCAGTATTCTGTGGCACAGCATACTGTTTTACACCTGAGACCTCAAATACTGGAAGAATGCAAAAAAAAAAACCAAAAAAAAAAAAACCAAAAAAAACACCCTAGATCTTACAAGTGATCTCCTCTCCTGAGCAAAAAAGTGTGGTTTTCATGGTATTCTCCCACCCTGGAATGTTTACCTTTTAGAGAAGTTAAAATGGAGGGAAATGAAAGTTGTCTCCCTTTCTTAGTCACACATACACAAAATAATCTATTCCTTCCCTCTGTTCCCCAAAGGCTGTGAATAAGAAAAAAAGTCTAGTAACAGGAAAGAGGAGGATATGTTGAAGAGACCTAATGAGAATGAAGAGTTGCAATCAGGGGGCTGCAGTTGCTGAGCACAGGCTCCACTGCACACATATCACTGGTAGGTCTTACATTCCACTACTCACAAAGCAACTCCAGCATCATACAGGAGGTGTGGACTCTGTTGCCTCTGCACAGGCAGTCCTAGCAGAGGGCTCGTGTCAGAAAATTACCTTTGCTAGCACAGAAAGCAATACCCCATTCTGAATATACTTTCAGGGGTTTCTAAGTGCATTACATCTCAATATATACTAGAAGTCCTTGCTTTCTGATAGACCTATGCATTTAGCTTAGTATTTGAAAGTCATGCTAAAAGCACGTTAATTGTAATAATAAGGTGCTTTAAGTGGTGGGAAGCTATCACCTGGAAACCTGTCTGCATTCAGTAGTAACCCTGGTGAGCCTCATAAACATTCAGCTGATCATCAGGACACAGGACACTGAACACACTCCAGAAAAGCCCTAGTGAACAGCCATGCAAATTTTACATTTACTTCTATGCACTCTCTAAATACTGCTGAGACTTAGTTACCCTACCATTTAATGAACTCTGCACCTGAAGAATTTACTGTGCTCTTGGGAATGGTATCTACACACATGATCATGTCAGTCAGCACCCTAACCTATGCCAGACCACAACATTCCAGTATTGTAATAATTATTTCATTGGTATTGCAAGAATTATTTCATTTGACCATACCAACTAACAGTTTCTAAAGCTGTTAATAACATTAATCAGCAAAAAATGGAGTCTTCGTATTTCAGGTGGCACGGTCTAAAAGATGAAGTTGAGACATTTTCTTTTCTTAGTTTAAATCTAAGAAAGAAAATTGTTTAGCAATTTTTTTTTTAATAGTAACTTTTGAGATAGCGTTTTCTAAGGATTAGTAACATTTTTATGGTGACAGATAAACACATACAAGAATAATTTACTAAGTTATTTAGTAACATGGAAATTTAATTAATCTGTTACAACTGATCTTTCACCTTACCATATATTTAACTGTCCTAACCATTTGTAACCTGATGAAATATTATCCAAACATCGAGTGCTGCTTTGGTGGATGTTTTGGCTAAATAGCTGAGGATACTGTAGCACAGAATTGTATCATATGTCCTGTTTACTACTGCCCAAAGACAAAATTACAGGTCCTGGTATTTCAGTTATCTGGTATTCCTGTGCTCAGGAATTTTCCCATGGCTGTTTCTAATACAGAGAGGTTCAAAAGACAGTCTTTAGCAAGTTGGCCATACATTACTCTGGATGTAACTACGCCAAGTCTACAACTTTGGCACAAGAACTTAAAGTATCTCCATGGCCAAATTTTGGGCAAATTCTGAGGAGAGTGATCACATTATTTTACTAGAAGCCTGATATAACAACAGAACCCTCACACTCGGCTAATTGCTCAGCAACCCTGAGCAAATTAATGCAGTTGAGACCAAAGATTCTTGTTCTTCTACCGCTTGCAAGATATGTTATTCTTCAAGTTCTCACAAACTTATACACAAATACATTGTGTTTTGCTGAAAGTTACACATTATAGCAGGAGGGAAAAGCATGTTCTGAGACACTTCAGACAGATTAGTATCAATTCTCCTTCATAAAGAGTGACATAAAGAATTAGCCTTAGCAGTGGAAGAAGAGAGAATTTCTATAATATTTTTCTGCTTCGTGAGCTTTTATTATGGATCAGCTGTGGTCTGTGATCTTTCAGAAGTATTTCACACATGCTGTGTGGGTATTAATATTGAGGCCAACAACAGAGAAATGCAAACTGGGTGCATACTTCACTCTGTGTGTCAAGCCAATCTAGAACACACCATGCCAGCAAAACTGCAGTTTCATGAGATTTAAATTGTCTATATTCTATAATTGCACACACAGTTATTTAATTCTAAAATAAAATGTTCCACAGAAGAAACCAAGCCTCAGCTGTGAGTGTGACATAAATTTATTTTGAAAAGTAACAATGTCATATTTTGAATCATAATTTCTAAAGGCAGAGCTGAATTCATCTATACATGTCAGAATTAGTCAATATGAGGAGTTTGCAATATTTACGCAAGAAAATCAAAAATAATCAGACACGTAAAGACACAGGAGCCATACTGTTGCCCACAAAGCAACCATGGATGCAACAGCTATTTGATTCAAGCCTTAGTTTTACCAAATTGTTTTGTTCTTTACAAAAGCATCAGGCTGAAACGATTAACCAAGCCCCTTTCTTAACTATTTGGGTGGCTTTTCATGGGAGGAGTTTGAAATCATGATACATTGTAGCTTCCAAAGGACTCGTGCATTTAGCGTACAAGGCAAACCAAGAAACACTGTAGAAGTTTGGGTTATTTTTAGTCAGTTATACTCTCATACTGCTATAAAACACTGCTAATAAACGAAGAACCAAATATGCTGCATATTACGCAGAGCTTTCATGTTTAAGAATTACAATCTATAAGACAAGGTGCAGATGATCAAGGAGTTACAGGATCAGTAGGACACCGGTTTAATTAGCAGTGCTCTTGGTTCTGTGAGAAAATGTTACCTCTTTTTTTTTACAGGCCTCCTGACAGAGAACTTCAGTCAGGGTTTGAAATATGATTAGAAGGTAGCTTTATGGATAATTATATGAAGTACCCTCTAATCACAAGAAACACTCAGAGGAAGCAGAAATGTGCTTGCGTAGAAATGAACAAGTGACAAGGCAGACCAGCAGCACCAGACAACAGGTGTCTCAAAAACCAAATTAAATACAGTAGATAGGGAAGTGGATAGCCCTGAAGGTCTTGAAAGCAACAACTTTCAGGAACAATCTGGAAAATTATTCTCTAAGTTGGTTCTACCAAGAAAGTAAGGTGTTATTTTTTCAGGGAATTACTACTTCAGCTGCACAAAATTCTGTAAGAGTATTACATAGCTTTTTCTTTCCACACATCTCTCTTCTTTAAGAGGCTTAGAAAAGAGAGATAGCCACGAGTCACTCACTTTCTTTATTGAACTCAAATCTTTATGATTTAAAAGAGAGATAAATGGAAGAAAGCAAAAAGTAAAGAAATCTCTCCTGCCTCTAATGACAGCAGTTAGGACTTTTGAACAGCTCAAGTTGCTGCAGCCTCCAAAATGCACTTCTACAATCACCTGGTTTGACAAGATATAGAGGTTTAAAAAAGAAAAAAAAAAAAAAGAAAAAAGTAAGAAAGCATAGCATAGCAAGACAATTCTCTAAAGTTCTGTTATGGCTGAAAGACAACAACAACAACCATCACTTTCACACCTGTTTTATGTCTATTGCAACAAGAACAACATGTTACAGCAGAACTCAACTGTGTTGAGTTGTAAGGATGCAAAGACCTCCTTACAAAATAACTGCAACAAGATTTTACCTATTAATATCTTACCCATATTCCAAGTAAGTTACAATCTAAGCCTACAGTGGGACAGTATCTAACACACCAAACCTTCCAATGTACCAAGTAATTGCACTTCAGTAATCAATTAGTTTAGATAAGTCTTGGGGAAAATATGGGATTGGGTTTGCATGGTTTTAGAGATTTTTAGAGTCTTTATGTTGCTGTTTCTTTGCTTGGGTTTTGTTTGTATGTTTTTTTTGGTTGCTGGGGGTTTTCCATAATTTTAAATTTATTGAAATTATTATTTTATTTAAGTGGCATTGCTGGTTTTGTATTGTGAAATTATTATTTTATTTAAGTGGCATTGCTGGTTTTGTATTTTGTTTTCTACAAGATCAGTGGAACTAAGGCAAGACTCAAAGTACCAACAGCAGGCACAATCTTTATCCAAATGAACAGGAAGTAGGCATTAAATATATCTGCAAACACACCATGGGGTATGGTAGTGTGTGCCCACTTCCCACGAAATAATGTCCGAGGAACAATATTTGAAAGCTAAAAACCCTGTCAACTAATGCTCTGCACCCAACACCTGCAAAAGGAAGCAATGATGAGAGGTTTCCTCCCAGGAATTAAACCAATTATTTAAGAACTTCCAAAGGATTACTAGAAATTATCTATTTTGTTTGGGTCTTATTTTTCTTTAGAAAACTTATTTCACTACCCTTAGAAAATAATCTAGCAGCAATGCCTCCAGATGGGAATACCAGTAATTCATACACTTTTTTTGTTTATCAGTAGAACATTCTTTATATTAATGCCAAAAGATTTAATAACAAAATATATTTCCAAGGAATTAATTATCCTTCAAGTATACAGAATGAATTAAGAGGTAGCATGAGTTTCAGTACTGACAGCCTAGTGAAAACCAGTGGTCACAATATCCTCTCTTGCTTATCAGCTCTCAAGGAAGCCCCCACAGCAGCACCCTTCTTATGTATTAATGGTTTCTTGTTTTCCCCTGTTCGTTAATGGGATCAATGTGAAAGCACCTATGCTGGAGTCTTAATTGCTTTGCTTCAAAGCTGAGAACAGATCTGGAAGTTTACCCTTCCTGAAGGTTTGCCAGAGTTTCCTTGGCACAGATGGGCAGGACTTGACATGACTGATCGATCACTGTTATTGATAAATAGGAAAGGACTAATTTAATTTTAAAACGTATTATAAACTTCATTTCTCTTTACTGCAGTTCCAAACTCTTGAGACACTTAATGGCTGGATCTGTGTGTGTGTGTATTATTTTTATTTTACTCCAAACTTTCCAAAAGTAGAAGGTCTAAAAAACCCTCAAAAAACCCAAATCAACTAAAAAAAAGCACCCACCAAAATAGTTTGAAACTTTAAAAAATAAAGGCTTAAATGAATGTGCAATTATTGACTCACAAAACAAATGTTTATTCAGTTTCACTGTGTTGCTCAGTAGCCATTTACTAAGTGTAACAAGCAGAAATGAAAAGACCAAAATGGAGAAATAAGTCTTTTGGGAATTATTTACATTCCAGGGTCCACAGCTAGTTAAAATGCTCATTAAATGTTTAAAGAATAATCCCAAACACCTGACAAAGCACTAAACCACTCTGGAACAGCCCCTTTCCCTTAACACTGATTATGGACGGCTACAGAGCACGATAGGTGAATAACATCCACTGTATTCTCATATAGGTAATTCCCAAGCCATAGGCATTTTGAAGCTGACATTCACATTTCCCTATTTCTATAGTGAAGATATGCTTCTATAAATAAAATAATTTTAATTTAATGAGAGAGTCTAAATTCACCTTCTATCTTTGCTGGAACTGATTTTCTTCAAATACACATCATAAACCAGAACTGAACACAGAGAGATTGACTTGGCTTTGCTGACACCCTTTCTTCTATCACTCGAGATGAAGATAAACATTCAGCATGTTCATCTTTGGGTGATTCTTTGCACAGTTTTTTGCCACTTCTGCACTGTTCTGAAATGCACACGATGAGATTCAAATTTCTTTGTTGTCTCCATTTTCAGGTCTTTACAGATATGTAGATACAAATTACTAAATTACAAACCACAAAACACTTTTGGTCCAAACTATTAGACACATTCCAGCTGCTTTGTAATTTTTGTAACTTGTAAGTCCTGATATCTGGCCCCCTGGAATTTCCTCTTTTGTAGCAGAAGATTACTGTTGGCAAGAGACACCTAGGACTGTGCTTGTAGCCGATTTTTCTTTTCACAACCAGTGTGGAAAAAACCACCAAGTACCTATCTACATGTTTCATTCATCTAGATTCCATCTNGCTTTGTAATACAGGAAGTTTTGGAAAGCATTTTCTATAAGCTAATGTTTATTACATTT
Organism: Lanius collurio; assembly: GCA_020086605.1. Taxonomy (NCBI): domain Eukaryota; kingdom Metazoa; phylum Chordata; class Aves; order Passeriformes; family Laniidae; genus Lanius; species Lanius collurio. The sequence continues at coordinate 14,086,365 of JACBWW010000015.1, forward strand.
CATAAAAAGAGAGATGCTTATGATGAGGGAGAAGAAATGGATTACCAATTATATGCTTTGCAGCAGACCTGTCACACACAACAGCACTGGTCTCAAAATATTGACACTGAATCCATCTCAAAAGGAAATATTTTCTACAGGATAAGGACTCAGAAAAACCCAGGATCCAAGGCTAAGTGTGACTATAACATTCTAAACATCTCAGATTCACAAAAAGTGGGTTTTCAAATCTCAATTGCTCTTCCCCATGACCTTTTCAGCTTTCTTGGCTGAAGAAAACCTTTAGACTGAATGATTTGATCTTCAGGGATACTAGACCCTTCTGAATTTAGGTAACTATAATTCTTCCATTTTCTGCCAGGAAGGTAATTTCCAGTTCAACACACATTTTAGGCACTTTAAAGCATACATGAGCATAAGGCAACACTGTCAGCAGAAGGAACATGCACAGCCTTTTGTGTCACCTTCCTGCATAACTACCTCTCTTCTGGCACACACATGTTTAGGGAGAAGGATGTAGGACCTGTCCTAAAGTAACGTAAACAACTTAGGACATTCGTCAAGTTTTTAAATCCCCAACAACTCCCAGATCTCATCTGTTCCATAGCCTCACAAATATTCATTTATGCACAGAGAAAGGGCTCATGTTTTTCAAGATCAGTGCCAGCTGATCTTTTAAGGTCTGAGAAGAATCAAGAGCTGCCATAAAAAACCCAAATAAAAACCCCACCCTGACAAAAAACCTACAACTTCCTCCAAAACTCCTCACCTCCCTCAAAAAAATATTAAAAAAATCCCAAAAGATGCAAAAAATGAAACAACCAAATCCCTTAAAAACTGGTTATTTTCAAGATATTTGAGACCTACTTGTGCAGTTTGAAGAGTTTTGAACTAGTTTGAACTGCTTAGTCTGCAATTGCCTCTTCATTCTTTAAGCTTTTTTGAGTGAATTAGTAAGAACTCAGCAGCAGCAAATTTGTTACTTTGTATTAAATTAGTAGAACTTACTTCTCTACAAGGCAGAAATAACCATAACCAGGACAAACAGATGCTCTTCTTGCCTACCTTAAAAGCTCTTACCAGTGGTTTCATATTAGTACAGCTATACCAAATAACAAACCCAAGTAAACTTATGTTCAAGATATACACTTCAAGTAAAATCTGTTTTCTCAATTAATCAAAGGCTTTTCAAGCATTCCTACTTATATCACATCTAAGAATCTTTAAGACCTGATTTTCAAAGGTTTGACACTTACACCTTCACAGGGAAAAGGTGAAGAGACTTCAGAGGAGAAAACCAATTCTTGGAAACCTGGTTTTTTTCCCCTAGAGAATTAAGTTCCACCTCAAGCATAAAACACTCATTTAGGAATAGTTTTTAATACCACCACCTTTAAAATTAAAAAAAAAAATAAATCCATATTTGGTTACATAATCAGAACAGAGGCTAAGTATCTTCTCAGCAAAGACAAGGAAATTTTTACATATAACCTAGTCCTATATTTCTTATAACTTAACCATACAGTGTGTAAAACTGAATACTCACAGAAAAAAATAATTAGCAGAGCAGAATAAAACCCTGAAAATTCTTAAACTGTTTTACATTTTCTGTCATATTGTGGAGAGTATCAGATGGAAAGGCCATGAATAGCAGATTTCAGTTTATATAATTTTTTTCCAAAAGCCACAGATGAATTTTGTTCTAACCACAGAGGAACTGAAAGCCTTGCCATTGAGTTTGTATCAGGAAATACTGAGAGCATGTACAAGAATCTCTTATAATACTTCTCTCTGGAAAAAGTGTTTTCTTATCTGATCTATGTATCATAAGAGTAGGCAAAAAAAAAGAAAGAAAAAGTCTAATTCAGTTTGCACGAGCGTATCCAGAAATCTCTTTTCAAATGTGTGGGTAAAAGTTCCCAGACCCATCCAGGCTTTGTGCAGTTCAGCTCTTGTCATACATCACAGCAGAACTGTGACCATCCTCACCTATGTACAGCTGCTACGTGTAGGTTGAACACGCTACCCACATCCTTGGCTCTTTTTCCTATTTCAGTTGCTAGACATCATCTGCAGGGACATTCACTGGAGAATCCTTGGTTGTCAGATCCAGAGGTTTTGGGGCTTATTTCTCAGAGAAAAAGAGGTCTGTCTCTTCTGAACAGAAATACTGGTAACATTGCTCGGAGAAAGGAGAAGACAACAGAGCAAAAATTTACATGAAAAGGACAAGTACTCAACAGTGTCAAAGGAGGAAAGTGAAAAGTCCCAACCAAATCTTGAGGGAGGAGTTGGGATAGTCAATTTTATGCATCTCCATATTCACAATCCTTGGCTGACTACTGCACATTCAGAAGAGTAGCATCTCTCACCACTGTGCAAAACACAAAAACCCAGCCATTTTCATGCCCAACCTAGATCACTACATCAGCAGAAGTTCACATTTTACGACTCTTTAAGGTAACATTAAAAACACACAAATCCCTAAAATACAATACTCTTTCTGTACCAGTACACTACATGAGAAACAAAGATTATTCAACCAAATTTTTGCAATAAATCAACTTCATAGAAACAGATGCAATTTCATACACAGTGAAAAGGTTTCTCAATAGTAACCTTACCCTTTAGTAAGGCACCACCTCCTGTAAATCAACAATAGCACTATGCATTGGTGCAATACCTAACTTTGGGTTGAAAATGGTTATTAAACCTCTATTTTCAAACATATACAATTTTTAACTGGCCTTCAGAATTTATTCCTAGGCACTAATCTACAGGAATAAAACTCAAGGCAAATACTGCAGCCTTTTTACTCGTGCTAATAGATGCTTTACCGAAGAATATCAGCCATGACTCAGATTCACTTGTTCCAAGTAGCAGATCTTAAGTTTTGATATTTTTTAAACCCTGCAGTCATTAAGTTATGTATTTTCTACACACACATGCACACACACACTCCTTTTTTTTCCCGCTGTGTTCTGAAGTGGAAAAATAATCTCTCATCATCAGCAGCTTTCAGATGGAGCTGGGCATTACAGAAACAGATCAACTAAGACACAGTAAGAAAAAACAAGAAAAAGAAGCTAGAGCTGGCAGAAGACAAACTACAAGCTAGACAGCATTGTTTCTGTGACTAACATTTAAACACTGCTAGAGTGTACAAAGGACAGTAACAACCCGCAAGAATTACAGTACCAGTAAACCCAGTAAACTCAGAGAAGTCATTGTTCATGGTGGGAGCCTCACAGCCAGCTCCAGCTTTCTCAGCAAGACACTGCCTCATGCTGAGCTGAAAGGAATTTCCATATTCTAAAAGACCTAACCAAACTATAGTGACTACATGCCCTTTAAACAGCAAACAAACACCTGCACTCGGAAGGAACAGGTTACACACACAGAGAAACGAGCGAATGTCAGGCTGAGCGCTGGCTACACCTCTCCAGTCAGAACTTCAAACATGGAAAGACACTTTAAGAACCTGCCTGGAAAAGAACAGGAGCCCATCTTCCATCCCAGTGCCCAAGTTGAGATAAAACAATCAGTAATTTTAACTACTTGCTCGACATAAATCGCATAAAAGTCAGCTAATTAGACCTAACCAGAATTCGGACATCCTGCAGATGCAGAAATAAATAGAGAAGAGCCATTTTCCACAGGTTCAGAGTGCTGCCACTGCAGGGAGGCTGAGCTCAGCCCAGCTGACAGCATTGCTCAGTGCTGCTACAGAGACCTTTTTTATTGGAGAAATTTAGGACAACGCTTAGAGTCACGACAGCTCTCTTTATTAAGGTCCTCACAGAGATTCATTCAACACAATATATTTTTACCAGATCAAAGTATTCTATATGTATGTTAGGCAAAGTAGAGAGCGTGCTGTACTTTCCTCTCTTCTCTCAGAGTTTGAAACAAAGCATTAAGAATCAAGGTATGAGCCATTTATCTGTCAAATAAAGATCAAGGATGATTAAGAGCCTCTGGCAAATAAAGATCAAGGATCGTTAAGGGCCTCTGACAAAGCTGATGATGCAGTGTGTCCCCTTCCAGCTTTAAAAAGCATTGATACAGAGGCCCTTGCTGCTATTAAAAACTGGAATTTTTTGGAAGCTTGAAGTCATTTCATTCAAGATCCATGAAGTTCAGTACCTGCTCTTCATGCCTATGGTAACTTTTGCTTTTTCTTTTCTCTGATCTCCTGTAATACATGAATTAAAGTGTCTGTAATGGCTGATCAGTAGTAGGCTGATATTAATCACCATATTGCTACTCTGAAATGCTGTGTTCTTGTTATTAAAATGAAACAAACAAGCAAAAAAATCACAAAAAAGTCCCTGAAGGAAATAATTTACACTGCTGCCTGCCTCCTTATGTTTGCAACCTGACCCAAACTCAAATTCATACCTGGAGGGTGTTTAAGAAATGATTAATCCAGCTGTAGATATGGGTAAGTAAAAGCTGATCATAACGAGTTGATCAAACAAACATAAAGCCCACCAACTTTAACTTTTACTGAACACTTGGATTACACTAGAAGATAAACACCACAGAAATGTCTCTGGAGACTGCAGTTTGGGGACCCTTCATTATAGCCTGGGATTCATCAACAGATGACAATTAGACTGATTAGAAGTTACCCAGTTGAACACTTCGCTGTCAGAAAATGTGATCAGTGAAAAGTGAAATAGGTTGTAACTGACACATTTTTTCTAAGAGAAAAATATCAAAACAAACAAGGAACAGAGTTTTGTTTCTGACTTTTTAAAAGATAGATCTCTTAGGGGATGCTTGTGGGAATTCACTGCCTCTTAAGAGCTGCAGCTGTGGTCTGCTGAGGAGGGTGGAAGAAGATCTTCCAATCCTGATAAGATAGAAAGAAGTGCACGTCATATTTAAGATTCCAATACTTCAAGGCACATCTTTAAGTGGAAAAAAAAAAAAATCCGTCAGTATCCAGACCTTTTCTCTGAAATATCTTACTTCACCACTTACTTCTACTGAATGATATGGAGCACAATTTCAGCCAAATCTAATTTCTTTATACAAAGTCAAGCACAAAACCCAGGACATCTCCATATAACTACATTTAGACAATTCTTCATACCTCTAGAGGGAAGTGTCCTTCATTTGAAGGCATTATAGTCACTGCTGCTTAACAAAAAGATAAAGAACCACCCAGTTAACAAGCCTGTATCAAAGTCATGAGCAGCAGTGCTCCTCAGCACAACAAAGTGCTGGTTATTCCATGCTAGAGGAGGAGAAAATTGAATTCCTTTAATTAACTCCATTAAAACAGATGGTACTGCTTACTGCTACTATTACCAAAACATCTGCCATTGCCTCTCACTTCAGACATTTCCTCCAGTTTAGAACCCTTCATAGGAACTGTGCTCTTGAACGTTGTTATTCACCAAGACTTCTTTTTTGGAAATCTATCATAGTCATGACCATATATTGCAAGAAACTTGGGCATCTGAACAAAAATCGTCTTTGTATTTGATCCAATGAATCTTGTTCAAAATTCTCAAAAAGTCATTAAATGACAGTTTCAGACTGAATATAGTGGGAACTCACATCCAAGCAGCAGTTTGCACACAAATAAAGTGCAGAACTGTGCCAAAATCAAGTAGCGAGGTTCTGCTTTACAGAGATGCAATCTTCACTGGTTCAGGTAGTGATGACCTGAATTAGCACCTCAAATATATTTATTATGGAGTGGCTCGGTATTTGTTTGAATCTCTTTTTCCTTTGTCTTTTATTTTCTGGGGTTGGATTTTTTTCATCTGTCCCGCTCCTTGTTTTCCTTTTGCCTCTCATTTTGAGTAGTATTCACAGGAAGAACCACTGATCACGCATGGGAACCAACCTTTAAAAACATTGCTCTGCAAAATCTGCAATGATAGTGTCCTTATGGACACAGGCATGGAAATTAAATTTTGCCATGAATTATAGAATACCAAAGTAGATTGGAGTAGACCATGTGCATCATAATTCACATTATTCATATTGTAACATATTGTGCACTAGTATGAAAACTAATTTACAGAACAGATAAAGGTCTTGCAGCTGTGGAAAGAAATAGAAGTAAATGCACATTTCAGTCATTCTCAAAGAGAATAAAACTGCTTTCATTATATAGACTGTTCTTCAGAGATTTTAAAGTTAAATATATTTATATCAAACAAGTAAATACAGTAAAAATTAAAAGCTTTAAATGAATTCTTGTTAAAATTAACCTTTCAGGCCCTCATTTACCTTAGTTAAGCCAATAGCATAACATTCAGAAATGTCGGGGTGGGGGGGGAGAATGGTGGGGTTTTTTTCACTTTTTTGTTTGCGTTCTTGTTTGCTTTCTTTTTTAACGTGTTATTTTATGTCAGAACTACAAAAGCTTTTCAGGTGCCTAAAAATATAATCATCCAACTGAAATAAAAATTTTAAAATCAAAACCAGAATCTGCAGATTTTGAATTCCTATCTTAAAAGCAAAAAATGCTACTTTTCCTAAAGTCTTTGAAATAAAACTAACTGGCAGGAAGCTTTTCATAAAAAATTATTCTATTTTGTAGAAACAGACAGAAAAACACCTTTCTTGGAGCTGCTGAGACAGCTATTCTCTAGAAGAAAATAGCAGAGATTAAGATAAAGTAGAAATAAAGACAGAAGACAACATAGTGGCTTCTGTGTGCTCTAGATTGCTCCTTACACTGCATACAAGTTTCTTTACATTGCCTTTCAGAGATGCTCTCTTCCTCCCTGTTTTCCGCAACCTTTTTAGGTGACTCAAGCCCCTTCTAAATTCTGTTTCCCGTGCCAGATGTCTAAAAATTAGGTCCTTCAGAAGATAATTGAGCAGCTCTTATTCAAACAATCCATATTTTGTAAAACCAGCTTTTTAAGTGGCAGTGGAGGAGCTACGTTTAGAAAAATGGAGAGGAAGAGAAGAAAGCTATTCAGTAATAAAGCAGACAGTATATGTCGACATTTTGTACATCAGAAGCGACAATACATCTTTCTTCGTCTACCAAAAAAACAGAGTCAATGATTTAGCTCTTTATCCAGAGGCAAAAATGATTAAAAAAATCTGGACACTGCTTAAGTGAAGTAACATTTCACGTAGTGAGCATATATATCTGTAATGACTCAGTCAAGTTTCACAAAGGGCATGTACACAGCTACCAATGTCAAGCAATGATAAACTTCTACAATTCCTTTGGAAATTCAACAAAACGAAACAAAAACACCTTGAGACAGCTAAAATACTGTTTCAATAAATACTGAAGGTTCACGTTATACCTCTGAGATGTCATTTTGTCCAATCAATAAATCCTAAATCTCAGAGGCAAATTAAAACTTTGGAAAAAATGCAGATGCCTGGGACACTCCTAGACTCAAAAGGTTTTAAAGTAATTTAGAAAATCAGAAGTGCTTGTATGTAATACTGTTGCAGTGTCCAAACTGAGCTAGAGAGGAAGTGAATCATAGTGAATCCCTTTGTAACATGTTCAGAGGCCTCTTAAAACACCAGCAGTATCCATAAAACTCAAAAGACATTAACTCCTCTTAGAAAATGGGGCTATACAACTGCAGCAAAATCCATCTCCTAATCAGATAATCTAGTTACTGCCACAATGACTCCATTCATCCCAAGATATGAAATTATACCGAACAGAAAGCCTTGCTTCTTTTATTTGCTTCCTGCCTGCAGGCTGAGATCCTGCACACAGACACACACAGAGTACCAGTGACCTCTCTTGAGCCAAGGCTTGTGGGCTGCTTTCTGGTGACAGGCCATAAGGCAGAGCTTCTGTAGCTTTGAAGTTACTCTATGTCAAATGTAACAGTAAAAGAGGATGTATCTGGTTAGTGCAAATTTAATAAACTAATAGTATTCTGCTGCTGTAAAATTTAGACACATATAAATAACAAACCATTATAGTGACAACTACCAAATTTCTCTGTCTATAGAAAACTGGCAGTTCATAAATATTAAAGTATGCTGTTAGCAACAAAAGTAAAACATATAGCTGTTATTTTTCCTAAAGATAAGGAAACAGTAACCATTGCTGAAAAAATTCATTATTTATAGACCTTTGAATTTTAAAGCCTCATGTCTGCACTACAATATTTTCATTAAAATTCAAAAAAGTATCTGTTTGTTATCCCTTTGATGAATATGCTGAAGGCATGGAAACAAGTAACTATTGCTGACAGATTTCCCAATGATATACTGGTATTTGCCACTTAATCATCAATACAGTGCTTTAAATGAGACTTAATCTTGCCAAATAACTATCATGTAGCTTCATTAAAGCTAAAACATAGAAATGTTGTCACAACTGGATATTGCAATCATGCATCTATAATTTGCATCAGGGTTTGCATCATCTGTAATTTGCATCAAGTGTTACAGGGGAGAAGAACACTCCAAGGCAAACTTCCCTTAGGGCTTACTACAGGGAATTTCTAATGCCTTCAGAGTTAGGAGGAATAACAAACAAATTTTCTACCTAGTCAACACATGCTTTGGAAGTATTATGATGGCTCCCAGAGTCCTTCAGCTAATTTGTATGACTTCTGTGGTCAGAATATTTTCCCTTTCAAATTCAGTGGGTACTACCCACCTTAATTCTTCCTCAAAATAATTTCCTTCTTGTAATGCTATCAGAAAGATCCTGACAGTAAAACATGAATGGACTAATAAAAACATTACCCAAAGTAGTCAAACTAGCTTAGAAAAAAATAAAAAACAGGAAAACTAAAAATATTTTCCATAGACTATCTTTCATCGCTACAATGATTTTGGATGTTATAAAAGACTCTGGTCATACTGGAGACTTTTTTCCATTCAAACTGTGATTCTTGTATGAGCTTTTAAAATAGGGAGTTGGGAGAAAATTTCTTTTATTGAGGTTTGTTAAAACAAGAATTTTCCATCTTATCTGAAAAAATTAGTTCTCCATCAAAGCCCAAGTAAAGTTTTCTTGAGATATTTAATGATGTTAGAGAGATCAGAACTATTTAGAAGACTCTGAAAGACATACTGTAAAAGTTTTGTTGGTAGATAAACTACACTAAGACTCCTTGAGGAGGCTAGAGCAACCCTCAAACGTCTGGATCCAGCATTGTTAGCCAAGGGCTAAGCTTATGGCCAAAAGTGCCAGATCATCCAAGCCTGCCCAACAACCAGCGGATTGCTGGGTGAGGGTGTGTAACTACAACTCTCTTGAATGAACTGACAAAGTAACACTTAAAAAATTCTCAGAAGTTCCAGTCTCAGAACAGAAGTTGTTTGTAATCTCTCCTGGGTGGAAAGCAGAATCTGGACCCAGGGTGAACTGAAGAGGCTGCGTAGTTTTTGGTCACATGTGGCATCCAGAAATCAGCTCTGCTACAGAGAATGGGCACATGTTCTACAGCTTCTAGTGGAGTAACAAAACTCTTATTTCTCCACAGATACCAGGAGAAGACCACAGAGAGAGGGGGCTCCTTCAGGTGAAATAAGAGGGAAAATTGCCTCCATATACAATTAGGATGAAGACAGATGGATAGCCTACTGTTCCCAACAGTTATTCTCCTGTATTTTCACCTAGTGAGTTTTTTGTTTGTTTTGTTTTAGTAAGAGTATCAGTAATGTTCACCTAATAAGGAAAGTCAATTTGCTTTTAGCAAACAAATATGACAGCAACAAAGGTGAAAATTCTCAGTAATCTCTCAACACACTGTTGAGACTTGGAAAATACAGCTTATACAGTCCTTTATGTCAAATATATGAAGTGTGTGCATCTTCAGAAGTGCTTAGAATGTTCTTTTCAAAACATCAAACCTTGTCAAAACTTGCACAATTTCAAATTTTACAGTAACCTTGAATACTAGTCTAGGCTGTCAAAATCCTTTTAACCCAGTTCTGAGAGGATATGTGGTATGATAAAACCTAGGCTTTTGTTTTTGATTTTTGGGGGTGGGAGTTGGGAGATTTTTTTGTGGGGGAGGGGATGGGGGAGAGGGAGGTTTGTTTGGTTTTTTTCCTTTATTTTAATAAAGCTAGAGTTGAGCTCCAAATCCTATATATGTGATTCTAAAAAACTTATAAATTATTCAAAAATGCCAGAGAATTCATAACAGAAATCTAGAAGCAAAATCAGCAACTTGTGGTATATTCAAATGCTGCATTTTGCGGAATCTCCTCTAGTGAAATCTCTGAAATGCTGTGTTACTTGAACCTATTATAAAAATATCACAATGTATGTTGTCTGTGTCCAGATGCACTGTCATGACAGCTAGAGAGAAGGCCAGAAGAAGAGCTACAGCCAGTATAGTACTTCTTCCACATCATCATCTTCCATGTAGATTCACATAGACATCAGGAGATCACTTTCAGGGAGAACATTTCTGTATCTTTCTGAAGGAAGGGGTGTATGGCCTCTGTGTGTAAGTATTTTTATGCTAAAGACAACTGGTAAAGGTCTTTTACTTACTCACAGGACATAATGATGTTCTTCAGTAGCAAGCACAGAAAATTCTCTCAGAATTCAGATTTGTGCTGAACTAACAGCCAATATAAGGAAGATTTACTTGTACAAAAGGCAACAGTTAGCTACTACGAGAAAGCATGATGCCAGTTGTAGTATACACAGCTCCAAAACACAACAGGTCAGAGCACATTACCATTTAAATATCTCAAAGGAATTTCCATAATCAAAAGCAAGAATAAACTGCAGAGTGCGCTTGGGAGACTGCGGTCACTTAATGAAATCAAGAAGAGCCTCTGAATTACACTGCAAGCCTAAGCTGATAGCCTCAAAACCCCTGAGAAAAAATAAAAACAGTGCAACACAAGCACTTCTCCACTTTCCTTGGTGAGAAATATTCAAGATACTGAGTTATATCCATAGCCTGCACTATAACAGGTAAATATCATTTTAGCAACAGAGATTGCTACTTTTGTATGTATTTTATCCTTTCCCACTGTTCAGATCAGCAGCTGATTAACTCATAGGTCTGTTTCCTCTACATCAGATGCAAAGAAAAAAACATGAGGACTGCAGTTTGGTTTTTTTATCTTAGCTCTATGTCACTTTCCTTTAAATCTCACAGTATATTGCAGTACACTACATGCTGCACAATGCATTTGCAGCACAAAAGTGTTTCACCAGCCACAAGCTGAAATAGCATATACAAGATTTACTTTAGCCCTCCCTTATTTCATGCAGAGGTAGGTTTGAGCAAAGTTTCTAAGTCTTGTTCCTCAGTTTTCTAAAGTTCAAGAAGATTCAGAAGAAGGATATTTGTCCTGAAGACATCTCTGATTTATCTAGTTTGAAATTTGTGCAAAATAATTGGCTTTTTTCTCAATCTCTGCACGTCAACTAAAAACACAAGACACACACACACCCCACCCCCAATTTGAGTCTTGCAATTTCTCACTGAATCCCACAACATGTTGCTGTAAGTGAAGACCTAAAAACCTCTGAAGCAAGAGATCGGTTCATGTCAGCACAGAGACAAGCAGCAAGATGTCCCCCAATATTTAGGTTGAAGCTGAAGCTGACAACTCTCCCCAGCTGAAGAAGGCACTCTCACAGATAGTAGTTATGACCAGATCATGTTTGTGCAGGGACACGAGGAGCCTCCCTTCTGCACACTCTCAACACTTGACCGAACAAAGCCCTTACCAACCCGATCTGGCCTTTGCATTGGCTCTGGACAGACCAGGGGGTTTGTCCATTTGACCTCCAGAAGTGCCTCCCAATCTGAATATCTTTAAGATACATTTTCTCAATGCATGAACCTCTGTTAAATGTAAGCACAAACCTGAATGGTGCTGGATGACTAGAGATGCATTCACACATTGGCTAGTTCTATTCTCTGTCAAGATTTTGTGTGTTAAAAGCCTTGCCAGGTACTCCATAGCTGACAGCTCACAACAGACACCAGCATACAAAGAATATTTTTGTGAGTTTAGAGAAGATACAGGACAGCCTATAGCTACACCTAATAGTGATTATACAAACATTACTAATATCTTACCTCTGCAGAGTCAGAACAACTTAGAATGCTTATTGCCAACCCTGATTTCAGAGAAGGACCTTCACTGGCTACAGGAAAATCTGCATTGATGTATCCATGCAAAATTAGCATTCAGAAGACATCTGAGGCTCTCCTAGCTATTTACTGGCTGGCTACCTTTTCCTGATTCATCAGGTTGTTGCAGCAGAGCTTCCCTGACTGTGGACAAAATCTGGTCTGGGCAAACTGCAGATTCTTTGCTTTTCTCAAGGCCAAGCCTGAATTCTGCACCATACATTATGTGGCATAAAAGAAACATGGTTTGAAAATCATCCCTAAGGAGGGAAGAAATCAATAACTTTGATTCATATTTTTACAGAACTTGTGTAAATTCATGTCAGTTAATGAGGCTGAGCTGGTCTAAATCAGATGAGGAGAATCTGGTCCCGAGTGTCTCACTTTCTGAATGTAATGTACCGTATATTTATCAGAGCAGGGCTCCATTTTATTAATGTTTGTTTATTCTGTTACCACAGCATTTAAGAAACTATTTTCATATACAAGACATTTAGTGTTACTGCTTGTTAGGGTGTACGTATAAGGAGCAGTAAGAGAGCTCAGGGTTCACTAAAACTAGTTAGGCATGTTCTGTTATTTTATCAAGCTGCAATCTGTAAGCTTGATTCAAAGAAAGGAATAACTGTATAACATGAAAATACTATAAAATGCTGATAAACTGCTGATAAACTGCAGCTCCATGCAGTGTTATGGCTTTGAGAAAACATCCCTGACAGATTTAATGACATTGTCTCTGATTCTCTCTTTTTCCCCTAAAGATCTTCCCTAATTGCTTTTCCTCAAGATTTCTTAAGGCTGGGTCTTTCACAAGGGGTCCTTTCAAAGGCCAGCCCTTTATGGCATAACTTTCCCAAGTGCTCTAACTGCAAAACCTGCCAGACAAAGGTCCATCGGCTTGGAGGGTGCTTGATTCCACACCACTTCAGATGTCCACCTCCCAGTGGCATACATACATACTTCACTTGCTCTCCTAGTAGCTTCTGTAGTTTGTGACTACTTTTGGAAGCACAGCCTTCACCTTCAGGGGATGTTGCTAAAGAATATCTTGCTTTTCCTACGCATTTACCAGCACGTGAAATGTGAAATTGTGAAATGGCATCTGTAACCCCTACTTTTTGTCAGGTGCCTATACAGAATCCCAAAATCAGAAGACAGCTAACTACTAGGTTGTAAAGTGAGGGAAGGGGACATGAAAGGCACTAGCTCCTCATTCTTCCCAAGTGTCAGAGAAGATCAGTCACTGTCTACTGGAATTTAGAATACTCTTAAAAAAGGAAAATGCTGCCTATGTACCCACAGGCCATTTTGTCAGTTTCTTACATCAGCTATCTGTGCCATCTCCCCTTGCATAATTCTTCCATCTCTATTAATATTTTTAAAGTCTACTAAGACTATTATACAGAAAAAAGAAGAATCATCTTATAATTTAAGACATATAAGTTGCTATGTTTTTGGAAACCAAATAGAATTCATTTGAGACATACATTAACCATTAGCTTCTGATCTTCCTGCAATTACCTCTTCTTCAGAAAACCATAATGAGAGTTTTAATAAAAAGTGGGTCCTATATGCTAAAGCATTAATTCTTGTGAAATGGAAATCACCTTATCCAAAAGAATGAATAGAGTGTAGGACATCATGAATTACCTTTGGCAGAAAAAGCCTCTTGCAAAAGCATCAGGCAACTAAGATGCCTGATGTAGCGTCTGCTATAATATTTTATGAATGGACTTATTCTATGGGTTTCATTTTCTTTTCCCCAGTCTCTTTTATAGCATAGAGCACAATCCAATTGGAAAATGACATATATCCTGCAGGTTTCCACAATTCCTTTGGCTTTTCTTCAGCTTAAAGCAAACAAGGATTAATGGCCCAGCACATCTTGGTGCTCATTTGCATTTTTCCAAGATGAATCCCATGTATATTTTCAGCATCATGTCAATAATTTTGTGAGACACCAGGAAGCTAAAAACAAGTCTGAATGAAAAACCTAATGTCAGGTTTCTCTCAAGTCTGAATATATGTTCAAATTTTTAAACTTGTCATACCTATCCAATTAATCAAAATAAATCCAACAGTAAATTCATGGTAATTCAAAACTGTTACAGATGGTCAGTGATTGAGGGAACAATCTCATGTTCATATAAGGCTCTTTTTGTTTTCAGAGCACAGTCAGGGCTTTCTGCTGCCAAATAGGGCATGTAAAACTCAGAAACAAATTTCAAAACTACAGAAAATCAGTTATACAATTCTATATCATTATTAAGAAACTGTGAAGATATCAAAACTGAACACATGCATGCAGCAAATTTGAAAGCACATGCAAGAAGCATTTCACACAGAAAACTGCATGCTCCCTTAGCCCTTGTAAACTGAAGGTAGTTTACAGTCTGCTTTGGAGCACAAATATCTAGTGAGTACATTGTCTGTTTAGGGTTCAAAGTTATGGGTGTTTAGAAACATAATTTTCAAAGTCACATTGCTTTATGACTGCTCATATGTCTAAAGATTAATTAACTGTGACAAGCTGACCATTAGGGAAAACCATTCATCCACAAGATGACAGATGTTTTAACACAAATATAATGCCAACTTAGTAATATATTAAATACATATATATGACAGGTTTAAGTTTCAATTCATTAGAGATGTTTCAGACTACAGTAATCATTTGCAAACTGATGAATGCTGTTAAACTAGGAACACAGTCTTCCTTATTTTAAACAGTGTTTCCACTCTCAAAATCAAGTGATTTAGTAAGAAGCTATTAGTTCTGTGCACTGCAAACTGTTCCTTTTCTCTATTGAGCCTTGACTGAACAAAGGTTTTATGGCTTTTACTTTCTTTTACCTAGAAAAATGAAAGACAATAGGATGGCAAAACACAGGATTTAATTCCAGATATTTTTGCAACTAGCCATATAAAATAATCCCAAACTTCATAATTCTTAATTGTAATGGCACACAAAATTGATCTTTTATTTCTATTTCAGAAATAAAACCTGGAATATTTGAGGGGAGAAAACCCAAACAAACTACATCCAATATCTCCCTTTCATTTGTATCCTTCATACCAAGGAAATGAATGTGTTCCATAGTATTCATTTATCCTATCTTACTCTTCTACATTAGGGAAGTTTTGCAAATGTGACGTATTCCAAAATGTGGACTATTCTGGAAGCATGAGAACTGTTGGGACAGCCTGGTGGGTATGTGCTTAAGATGCCTCTGACCTGACTGTCACAGCATGGCATCTGAACTACCACTAGCTCAGCTCATGCCATAAATTCCAGTAGCTTTCTAAGGAAGTATTACAGCACCCAGCATCTATTGTAACAAAGTCAGAGTTGCATATTTTCTTTAGAAGCAGCAGCTATGCCCATGTTCAGAAACTACAGGCATGACTGCAAAAATGTCATGAATAGCCTAGGCAGCATTATACTTTTGTAAAGATACACAGGGAGGAGTATTTCATGGCTAGTGCTTCTTGTGTGGAGTACATTCTCTTAGGATGGGGATTTTTTTTGTGGTTTGAGCTTTTGTTTTGTTGTTTTCACTTTTTTTGTGGCAAACTTCCATGTTTTCCAACATGAAAGACTGGCCAAGGAAAATAAAATACAACAATCAAGTTTCATTTGTTGAACCTCATGAATAGACTCCCAGCACTGGTCTGTTGCCATGCCTCAGAACATAACCTGAATCTAACAAAATTGACTTCCAGATTAGTATTTATCCATCCAGATTAGTACTCAGTCATCTCAAGCCTTGGACATACAAGCATTCTATAAGATTTCTAGTCACAAGATTGCACCACAGAAATAAAATTTTGTAAAGCTCCCCTTCTTGCAACTGTTCTTACCTGATAAGAGCTCATAACACCCCCACAAGTGCAAAAAGAAGATCTTGAGTTGCCACACCATTTCTCTTACAGCCTCTGAACCATATCAGATATAGATTATATTTCAATACAACCTAATGGTTTGGGGGTTTTTGTTTGTTTGTTTTGAACAAACGCCTCTAAGATGCAATCCCAGCACCATCTCCTCTACGGGTCAATGTGCAAAAGACAGAGCAGGAGAGAACACCTTGCACTGTGTGAAGACTGGCACAGTGGAATGTATTATTTTAGATCACCCATGGTCAAGAAGAGTAGTTCTTCATGTTTTCTTGGATTGAGATTACTCTAAGGCAAAAGGAAAGAAATTAGTTTTCTCACTTGCTCTACCCCAAATGCACATTTTGTTCAATGCAGTAGCTTCTGCTGTTTTCCCCCCACTAAGTCTAGACTCAACCCTAAAACATTCATGTCCATAGGCACGTTACTCCAAGTCTAGTATATTTGTTCAGGGGTTTAAGCCTGTATCTAAAAGACATAGGAAAAGAAGTTAAAGGAGTCAGCTTAGCCAATATGAGTTTAACCTGTGGTACTTCACACTGCCATTTTAACCCCTATAAAAATTGTTAATTATTTCAGGGTCTGGAAAAGTCAACCGTATTAACATCAATGTGTAGTAAGTAATACTACTGCCTTCTGTGATTTTGTTAGTTCCTTAAATATATATTCCTTTTGTGGAGTCTGGCATCCACATAATAAGCAGGGACTACCTAAGTACACACAACAGAAAGTATCAACCATATTACACAGCAATAATGACAGTAACAACTGCTTACATAGGCTTAAACAATTTTTTAAAAGCCTGATTACAGTGCGTTGTAGTTCCAAACAGAGGCAAGTTGAGGTAACTTGACAACTTCCATACACTGCAGCAGTGCTGAGACTCTGAACTTCTCTTGGAGGGACAAAGACATGGAGAAGCAGAGTAGGAAATGAACAGAATCAGGATATAAGAAAAGTTCCCCTGGAATATTTATTATAGTTAGAAGTTAGTTATGGGACTTCTCTGAGTAGTATATTTTTATCCAGATCATCATGTTTAATAGCACTCAACAGACAGTCTTTCCTAAAATTCTCTCAACCTTTATTCTAACCATTCTATTGTTTTTCTGAATGTTAGAAAACCCTCTGACAATTGATGAAATCTAAAAATGCAACTAGTCATAGTGTAAAAAAAAAAAAAAAAGCAAACAAAACCCACTTCCTTTTGTTTGTCTGAAGTGTTCAAATCAACTGTTTTCTAATTCGTGTGCTGTGGAAAATAATGAGTGATCTTTTCCAATTTTACAGGCTTATGTCATATTCTCCAAGGTTGAGTCTATTCTAGGAAGAGCAGCTTTAGTCTCTGCTCATGTAAAAACTATTCCCTTTTCCTCTTAATCTACTCCAGTTCTACTGCATGTTTTTCAGAGTTAAGCACACTTTTACTTCATCGCATTTCCAGCTCATTCATAAATATGTTAAATGGCAAGCCCTCAGACTCAAAATGCTAGAAGGAAGATTCTCAGTTGCCTCTCTCCATTGTGAAACCTGACTATTTTTACCTCAACTTAATTTTCTGTCAAGTAACCATTCATCCACAGGAAGACCTTTCCACTTACTTCATCAAGCTTAATTTCTTCAAGAGTTGTTTATGAGGGCTCTTTTCAGAAGACCTTTGAAGAATCTCAGCATACTGCACTAAGCAGAGCACACACATTCATGCTCATTGACAATTCTAAAACTCTAGGAAAACAAAATCTACTTGATTAGTGAGGTATAATTTTTCTTCAAGGTGTACGTGGGATAAAACAAATTCCTTTTATAAGCATCTTTAAGCCATGTTTATAAAAGAAAATTTAATTTCTTTTCTACTAATATGATCAGAGGAAAAGTCAGACCTTCTGGGGGGATTTTTGCCACATGTCTTTAAAAATTTGCATAAATTTTCATTTCCATATTCTGAGGCCATTTAAAGTAACAGATTTCACCTCTTCACTCAGTAATTTAATGACTGAGAGATCTCTTAAAACTCTTGACTGGATAGTGTCCACCCTTGAGATCTGTAAATATTAATTTTACCTTTGCTTAATTTATAAAATTACATATTACTGCTAAAATCTCTCTCATTGACAGTTCAGCAGGAATAGTTCCTCAGACCTGCCTCATGTAGGCAAAAGTTCCAGTGTGAGAACATGTCTATACTGTCCTGACAACGGAAGTGAATTTTAATGCTCCTCAACTTGGCTACAGACTCTGGAATGTACCATCATTCGGTATCTTAGATTAAAACAGACTGAACCACTACATCCTATTACTTATTGGGTTGCAGTTTGTTCTCTTTGCTCCAAATGCCAGACTATTTATATTTTCAGTAGGATTTTTTGGGTATATACAGGTTTGGATGGATTTGGGTTTTTTTACCGAAAGCTGATGTTTGGGATTTTTGGTTGGCTTCTGTGGGGAGTTTTGTTTTGTTTTGAGGAGGAGGGGTTTGTATGTTCATTTCTTTTTTTTTTTCTTTTAGACAGCATATTGTATAATACAAACAAATTGACAAGAATAATGTAACCACATCTTCTGACCTCAGTGCGAGGTGTATAGTTTCAGAATAAAATTAACTCCAGAAGAGCTTCTCTGAATTTTCATTGGTATAATTAAGGCTGAAGTTTAGGACCACCAAAAACGAATAAGTTTTTTTTAAAAAGCAAACCCAAAACAAACAACCAAAACCAAACAACAGTCATACAATGAATTCCAAACTTCACATAATCTAATAATTTATATTTGTAGTGAGATGATAGTTCTAGTCTTTTGATTTTTAAAGTATGACTCTCTTGTATCATATCTTCACATGCTTTGAAATCGAAAAACATCTGCTCAACTCCACAGATAAAATCACAATCAAGTGATGTGTCAGTATTCAAAACTGTACTTTACTGAAGGCCTGACAAAATCAGGCTGGGAGAGCTGCGTGGAACTAACATGGAAGTCCTACACCACGGCCCCATTTCAGCCATTAGACAGCTGAAGGCTTCAGAGACTCACACAAACCTTTGGGTTGAAAGGGACATTAAAGATCATCCAGTTTCAACCCTGCTCCCACAGGCAGGATGCCCTCCACTAAGTCAGGATGCTCAAAGCCAATCCAACCTGGCCTTGAATATTTCGAGGGATGGGACATCCACAACTTCTCTGGGCAACCTGCGCCAATGTCCGACCATTCTGACAGTGCAGAATTTCTTCCTTATATCTTTTCTTCCTTTTATGAGGTTTGTAGGTATACTCATTTATTCAGAGCATACATCCCAAGATGACGATCCTTCAGCTACAATTCATTCTATTTTGCACAGAATTAAGGATAAAGAGGAAAGAAGGTCTTGCATACAACCTAATTCTTGACTCACCACTATAAACAAAAGTTATAAACCAAATAGTAGTTGCAGGTGTTCTCCCTCTTGAGACCAGTACTTTCGCTGTGACAAAAACATAAGAATGATCTATGAAGTATATGAGGCACTTCCTTCTTCCTCTAATCCTTGTTGGCATTGCTTCCAATGCAAGAGTAGTGTGCCCTCGGAGCATATTTATTTCACTACTCCTTTTAAATCACTGCAGTTGTACATCTTTTACTAGACTGAGCTCCACATAAACACTCAGCTGTAACCTTTGCATAGACTGCATTAGGAGCAAAATTCTTTGCTAGGAACCACATTAATGAACATCTGAAATTACTGTCAGCATTAAAAAGAGGCTGTTCTACAAATTTCTGAATCACTGCATTAAAAAACTGCATCCCTGTTCCTGTTTTTTACCCATTACTGTTTATATTTTCTAATTCTACCAATTACAAGTCCTTAAAAACATTGTCATTTAAAACACAATTGCTTAAATTCAATTGCATCAGCAGTTGAATGATCTCAAAATTCTGGCGTCAGAGGCAACCAAGTTTAGGTATTTTTCAGACAAATTGGCAAGTGATTAATTATATTTCCAACATTTTCATTTGCTTGTTTTGAACCTAGATAAACTTTTGCTCTTTTCTGTTGACTTGCCTTCCAGGACTCACAAATGGAAAAAGAGGGATCAACATCATTAGGATTCTTTGTACCTCAACAATATATTAACACACTCTCCTTACTGTGTGTACAGAATTTGTATATACATCTTGAGGATTATATAGTAGTACATGATATTTCTACAAGAGTTTTATGAAGGTAAAAGCAAATGAGGGGGAGTGAACATGAGTTTTATTATTGCACAGCATGTCAGGCAATTCTTTCTTTTGTCTTAGATTTTATTACAAAAATTGGTAACAGGCCAGATCCACATCCCATTGTGGCAAAAGCAATTGCCACTAATATCAATAAGAACTGAAGCATTGAATTTTCTTTAAGAATATTTTATGAAAGATCCTTGCTTATAAACATCCTTTTAAATTGTTCCTTATGTATTTATGCTCAAACTTAGGTCAGATTTTGTCTTTTTATTTATTTATAAGATCTACCTAACTTATGTGGCTTTTCTAGTCTGGAATATTTGGAACTTCTTGTCAAATCAGTACTCCAAGCTCAATTTGCAGTACCAGCTGTAAATATTTTACTCTGACCACTACACATATTGTGAGGTCACAGCAATAGGACTGACAGAAGGAAAGGAGAAATTTATGGCCACCTACTATTCTTCAGTTAAGAAATGTAGCTAATTCTGCTTTTCCAGAATTGCTTGTGTCTCTTGTCCTCAGGAGATAATTTCTTGCTTTTCTCAGAAACTAAAACCAATGCTGAAGACTACAGAACTGTCTGAATTTCATGATGCTTGTTCCTTCTAAGGACTTTTCCCTGTGTATGTGTGATAGAGAGAAGTTCTTCCCCCCTCTTTCTCTGACAAGGGAGGCATTAAAAGGCAGTTCTGAACAACTCTTCATATTGGAGAGCTAAGCTTTTTAGCAAAAGAAAAAGCATAAGCAGCTCACAAAATAAAATCTTTAAGGCTAGTGTCTCATTGACTTGGTTTAAAACTGCATAGTGAAAAAGGCTCCCACTGCAGAACATTTTTTACAATAGTGTATATATGTGTATAAATACAGACAAGACAGAAATGTATGTTCTAAAAATAGTGAACTAGAATATTTGGAAAAATAAACGACATGTATGGTCCTCAGAAGTTTTCCCAACAGACCAATATTTTATCAGCACAAATGGCATTACTGTTCAAAAGATGCTGAGGTTGATATTTGTCATTCTCCAATGGGAAAAGAAGACAAGGTTAATTCTTGGGATCTGGTCCTCCACATAAGAGCTCCATGCTCCCTCCACAATGTACTGCCTTAAACAACAGAGTTTATGACCACGTTTGTCATCTCTTTCTGAGCCTGAGTCTTAATCTTGAAGCTAAAAGAATCCTCTCTGCCTGCAATATCTGAGGCACCTACACTCCCGTGCAATAAACCCCAAAATTTACTGCTAAACTTACTCCAGTGCCTGTAAGGATAAACGCTGCTTGGAAGTGGCTGGCTCCAGGGACCTGATGGAGCAATCCCAGAGGAGGGCCACAAAGATGGTCAGAGGGCTGGAGCAGCTCTCCTATGAAGACACATTGAAGTTGTTCAGCCTGGAGAAGAAAAGGCTCCAGGGAGATCTTATGACAGCCTTTCAGTTCCTAAAGAAGGCCTACAGGAAAGCCAGAGAGGGGCTTTTCAAACGGGTTTGTAGGACTAGGACAAGAGGAATGGATTTAAATTGAAAGAGGGTAGGTTTAGATTAAACATTGGGAAGAAACTCTTCACTATGAGGATGGTGAGGCATTGGAACAGGTTCTCCAGAGAAACTGTAGATGCCCCATCCTTGGATGTGTTCAAGGCCAGGCTGGATCAGGCTTTGAGCAACCCAAAGTCCAGTGGAGGGCTCCCTGCCAGTGGTGAGGGTAGTTCATACTAGAAGATCTTTAAAGTCCCTTCCAGCCCAAACCATTTTATATAATTTTATGATGTTACAAAGGAATCAATGGATGGAGTTAAGAAGGACACCTGCAAAATAACTGAATCTGAGCATTTAGCCTGAAGTCTCTCCCTCACTGGAAATGTTGCTAAGCACAGGAGATGTACTAATGTGGCAGGCATAGTCCATATAACAACAATTTTTATCCAATATTTATAGCATTTAGTATTCACCATGTCAGTATTATGCAACTCTTTATGTGTTTATTAGACACAAAAAGTGAATGCTACATCACAAGTAAAACATGATGACTTTCAGGACCTCAAAATAAGTGTCAGTGTTTCAGAGGACACATACAGGATCCCTTTTTCTGTTGCATGCAATAATTCTTAAAAATATTAATATACAGCATATTCCCCAAGAAGGGTCAGCAAAACAAGCATCTCTCCCCTCCTTCCCCCTTTATGTTAAGAAAAGCCATGACAGACAAAATTCACATGAGAATTCTGTCAGCCAGGTGCTAAAAGATCTCTTCTGAATCTCAGCACAACATGGCAAAGAAATAACAGCAGGTCACAAACTGGAATGCCTTCTCTAACTGAACAGGAGTGAGAAGGGGCTAAAAGGCAAAACAGTATTGTACAAAGTCAGGATGCTTTGTACTTACTCTGAGCTCTTCAAGAATACTTGTTTCTACAGACAGTTAAACTAAGAGTATTTTCCATTGCTGATAGTGCCCTTTTCCAGTGCTGTTCAAATCCTTTAAGTTTTCACAGTTTGGCTAATCCTATTTCTTTTTAAATCACATTAAGTCCTTCCATATGTCTTACGAATAGTGAAAAGAATGAACACACACCTTGCAAAGAGAGCAGAATAACTCTCTCACATGAGGAGAAATGAGCTGGCTAGAATTCAAAACTACATTTACCTTCAATACCCAGCAGTGAAAGACATGGTTAAAGGATTGGGCAGTCTCCAAAATGCTTTCCAACTCCATTACTACAGCTCTTGGTTATGCTAGGTCCCATCAACTGCCTAAGCAATAGACTTTGCACAACATCATTTTTCCAGTGTTTTGACATCAGACATAGTAATTCCTTTACCAGTCAGAACATAAACCTTTCAAAAGCCATTGCTGCTGAAAACTAAAATGAAAAAAAAAAATTATAAAACACAGAACACTTGTGGATGTGCTAACAGGTTTCAGTTGAAGACAGTTTTGCTTACCCTACCATACTATTCCAAAGCCATACACTGCTACAACCTATCTCTAATTCTCTTTTTTCTTACATCTAACCTAGCTTTCATGAACAGCTAACACTTGGAGTTTAAAAGCCACTACTAAGACAGAATTTAATTGAGAAGCTGAAAGATAGCCATACTCCATCTCCAAATTCCTACCTACCACTCAAACCTACCACTTGTTTTGTTTTTGCTAGAGAAAGGAGTACCTGCTGTAACTGACATAAGTGACAGAACCCTGTTAGATTTTTCCTGCAGACATCCTCACATCTGATGCTTCACCTGCTGAAAAAACGCTCAGTTTCTGTGCATATAACTTGACTGCATATCCCAATATGCTATTAGCTTTTCAAATACCATGGAAAACTAATTTTCCTAGAGATTATTTTTTCCCTCCCTCTTTTTTTCTGAGGCACTCAATTGGTGTGTATCTCACAGCTCTATTCAAAGCAAAGTAATTTTTCTACATTTCAATATTATAAACTTCTTTTTATACCAGAAATCATCTCAGAAAAGTTTAATGTCAATATGCTAGGACAGGTCTCTACTATTATCTCTTATAACAGTAGCACTCTAGCTTTACTGTCTGCTAAATTCCAACGATAATCAAATATTAGTCCTAGAAAAAGGATGCTCTGTCATTAGCACTTCACTGACTGATGCAAAACAACTGTTTTTAAATAATTGCTTGTATAAAAACCCCTTACACCTATAATCTGTTCTTTTTGAGTTTGTGTGCTGATTTATGTTGTCTGTTGTAAGTATTGCATGGGAAGACATATTAGTTGAGCAAAGAGCATTTAAAGCCACACTTCAAGTTTGCTATAATTGCATCTCTTCAATTTTAGAAATTCCTATCCTCAGAATTACAGAAAAAAAATATTAAGAATTGTAACACAGATAGTAGTTCTCTATGGGCCAAACTCCTCTTAGACCAAAATAAATCTGTTAGTGCAAAGGAAATTAAATCTGCAGAAGGCTTGAACTGAATTATCTCAGCTTATTCCTATACATTTAATTAAAGATTTAAGACATTCAGCACCTTGCATAAGACATTCCATCTCTATCCTGAGGAGCCAGACATTTATTTGCAAACTGAAACTAAATGTCTCCTGGTGAGAAATACTAGTTAAGTGCATGTACTACAAACAAGCTGCTTAGTAAGTGATGTCCATTTATACCTGGAATAAACAATTTAGTCTAGCTAGAATGAAGACAATCTAGAAAAGACTATCAGAAACCAACATATATTGGGATGGCTGGGATTCAGACAGCATAGGCCAAAGCAAGCAATTTTATAATTTACACACATGATCAATGGAACAGAGATGAAATAGAAATTGGTTTATTGAATAACTGCCTTCACCAGGCATAGGTGTTTGAAAAACACCTATGATTTCAGAGATGCCAAGAAGGGAGTTTAATTTATAAACAACAGCCATAGAATAGGTTTTGTTTGCCTGGACTTTATTTGGTTAGAATTTATGGAGCCAGACTTTTTTTCCTCTAAGAAAAGGAACAAGAAAGTGACAAATTAAATACATAAATAAAACAGGGTTTTAATTAATGATCACATTTATTGTCCATTTATTATCTGATATTTAGTGTTGGGCTCTCCTACAGAAAACACAAAACTTGAGTCCATTCCAAGCTTAGGCTGTACAGTCACATTTTCTTCTCTTTTGCAAAAGTTTGCTATTTTAACAGATGCCTACAATGACAAAGCCCAGCCAACTAGAGTGAAGACTGGGGTATTATCTGTATTTTAAGTGTACAGTATGCTAGGTGTTTCAGTTTTACTTCCCCATTAAATTGCTAGTCTAGAATGATGTGGGAAAAACTATAATTAAAAAAAAATAAATCAGAAATAAGACATTCATTTGAAGCAGAAATCTGAACAGGAGGAGGATGACAAGGGCTAGGCCAATAACTGAGGAGACATTTTTCTCTAAGCCAAATAGAGTTACACTACCGTCTTGAAAAAAATTAGACACTGAAAATACATCCTAACAAAAAGGAAGAGGAATGACTGAAAAGTCCCCAGAGTTCCTTTGAGTTTCTTCTGCCCCCATATTGCTAAGGATTAAAAGAAAGATTAAGGCAAAGGAAGTCAAAATATGTCAATAACAATCAGAAATAGGGGTTATATAGTAACAGTCTGTATACCCTCAAGTAAGAAAAATAAAAAAACAAAATCATACTTGCTTTGAAAAAGTTTCAGTCACTCTAACCAGCTACCAGTCTCTGGCTACCAAAGGGAGCAGAAGTGTGGGCCATTTCCCTTAGCACAAAAGGCCAAAGAGGAGGGTTGGGCTCTGTGCCCAAATTCAGCCCGAGGGGAATGGCATTGTTTCACCTAGAGGTGACGTGTCACCTCATGGCTGCACTGAAGAGAAAGTGGAAAGGGAAGGGCATGGCCACTGTGACCATAACCTATGTCAGCCTGCTGGTTGTACCTAGAGCATGCTGGAATCCTCTCGGGGAACTGAAGGGAGAGACTACAGGTTGGATATGGACTCTAATTAGTATATAAATATAAAATTAGCCAAAAAAATTCCCAAATTGCCTAGAGTTTGAACTTCTTCCTCATTTTAGGGCTTTTCAGCAAGTATCCCAAGTTACAGTGGTGAAAATGAGCAAAACCAATACTACCCTGTGTCAACATGAAATTCAGAGGTGGAATGAAAGGGGAAAAGAAAAAAGGAAAGAAAGGAAAAAAAAAAAAAAAAAAGAACAAGCCAGGAAGAAAGCAATTTTGTTCTAGAGATTGAATGCACTGCCAATCAAATCTAAGAGCTCTTCAATCTGAAAATTACTCCATCTAATAGCATAAAAAAGTGCAGAATTAATTTAATTTTTTGCAAGTTGTTATGAACAAAGTGATATTTACTTTTTTCCTTTGAAATATATATATTAGCTTAAGAGTCTTCCTTTCATTAAACAATAAAAAAAGTTGAGAATTAATTTCTGAAGTGCAATAAGCTCCACTCAATTATTTGAAAAAGTTTCTCCATTAAAGCTTAAATTTTTGCAAACATTTTATGATACTGACAGGCAGGCATAACGCCACTATGAGTACATGGTACACACTATGTCCAGGTGACACCTTTTTCAGCTCCATTTCAACAGTAGCAGCATTGCAAACCTTATCTCACCTACACAAAAAGTCTGACACACCTTCCCTTGCCTATAAAAGCACATTTATTATCACAGATAAGTGAGAGATTTAAATCACATCTGGCAAAAGACACTAACAATGCCTCTCCGATTTAGAGTAGCAGATGGTGATAGCATAGATGAAAACACATTTGGCAGGACAAAGAGTCATCTGTCCAGCTATTGAAGCCCTACCATTAGTGGCTAGCAAAATTCAGTTTGAATGTGTGAAATGACATCAAACAACCAATGCTTGGGAATGGTTTGACTGCTGGACTTACTGATTACATGATAGCAATTCTGACTGTTTAAAATTCCCCATAGTATCCTATAAATCCTTCTTTTCTTCAAGATACTGGTTTTCTTTTCACGGTTTATTTGCTTTATAAGGGATAGGTTTGGATGTTCATTCTTGTCATATTATTTCCATTGCAGCAACTTATAAAGGCCCCATTTTACAAGACCAACTTTTTTCTTCATGGGCATCACGCTTATATTGTTTCATTGTGCAATTATTTCTGTAATTATTGAAAATTATTACAGAATAATAATTTTTATAAATTATTATTTATAGAATAAATTATTTATAGAATAAACATCTGTTTCCTGTGCTGTTGTGATGCCTGGGGCTGCTATAATGAACAAAGTTTCTTATAAGAGATTCAAAGTATCATGAAAACAATAGAAGAGTTTTTCTATTGGACAGCATAGCATGATAAAACAAGCTGCAGAGGTATGCACTTTGTGGCATATTGTCTTTGACTCAGCAGTACTTAATTCCATGTAAAAATCAGTAGTTCATCACCAGCAGCTGTCATTTAAAAGTAAAATTCAAACTTACCTTGTTTGCATTCTAACCCATTTTCTCTATATGAAAGAGGATGCTCAGTTGTCAGCAGGATTAAGTGAAGTTCTATCAATACAAAGTGCACTGAAGTTTTAAGTATAGTATTTCAAATCTACATAAAACCAAACCCAAACCTTCTGAAGTAGCAGTGTTATTTACATGCCAGTTTCCCCCAAGAATCTCTCTCTTCACAGCACCTCACACTCTCAAAGCCTGTTGTCTCCCTCTCTTCCCTGTCCCTGTAAATAACTTCCTCAGCTCTCCCTTAACCACTTTCTCTGCTTCAGCAGTTTGCCTTCTCTCTGGATTGCTTGAAGATGAAGGTTTTACAGCACCGCATTTACATGAAGTATTCTGAAGCACAGCTCTCCTTTAACAAACATCAACAAAGCTCTCATTAAATAAATGCAAAATCTTTTTCATTGTAACACAGGCTCAAGTCCAAGCCCATTCCTGGAATGCAAAGTATGACCAAGAAATTATAAATTCCCAAATATTAACACAAATCTGAACCTAAAAAATATGGATAATATGTCCAATCTGGACAAGAATACCACTGAAGGATTTACTTTTACAACTATTACATGACTACTACTGCACAGCCAGGCTAGAGTGCTGATATTCCTTGTCAACATCCTCCTGGGCATGCTTCATGAAGAAAGAATGTGAAAACATTTGGCAATGCTGTTATGATTATACCACATACCTCAATTTTCGTACGTGTTTTGGTATAATTTTTAGGACAAATGACTGAGTCAAAATTCTTACATTAAAATTAAGATAAACTTGTGAACATGTGGATGTCCTGTTTGATGCGATAGGCAATCTGTCCTTCAGAACAGAATGAAACTCTCCCATCCATAAAAGCATACCTTGGCAGTGAATGAAACACTCCCCTCTTCCCACACATGCACAACTGGACATCAACTTTCAAAGTCAGGAACACTCTTTGCAGCAAAGATCAAAGGAACCACATGAACAAAATATCAGGAGATGGAATGAAAAAAATTCTTCATGGATTTCAGCAAGAAATATGAGTGTTCCATCACTATATTTCTGAAAGCGCTTTACTTGAGCACTCAGAGCAAACCACTTTGACCTTCTATAATCCAGAACACCAATTATTGCTTTGGCTTTCAAAAAACACTTTGTCCAGCTTGAAACTCACCACTAACAGTGTGACCTTACTTAAAAGGTAGCCACCACACACCTACCATTGATATCCACATCATGGGAAATGGAGAAAAGCAAGGGCACTGGCCTACAGACTCAGTCCCCCAGCCAGGGCAGCCAGCAACAACAGCGTGTCCCTAAGAAGATGTGCCAACAGTGCCTTTGAGAAATACTTGGAAAGTGAAAAGGCAGACAATCCTCAGCAGACATGTGGAATTCCTGGGTGGTTATATAATTCAAACCCCAAATCAGACACCAAATCAAGTTGACCTGACAGTTCTAGCCACATATGCTTAACCTGATTTATCAGGTTTCCAAAATCATATCTTTCTGCTGTTTCATCTTACACTGCAGAATCTCAAAGTACACAGCTGGTTTAAAACACAAACAGACAAAGAATCAAACTACTAATCCACTGTTTATTTCTGCCTTCCAAAAACTGAAAAATAACTTAATTGAATGGTCTAAAATCCTCCATGGTTGCTAGACAGTTTATTATTTCATGTAGATGTCTTCTCTGGTTTGTTCAGAGCGCATAAAACATGCATAAGCCCTTAGTGTCTATATGCACTCATTAGATAACATAATACCAATCAGCCTTCTCATGAGCAACTAGAAACCTAGCTGGATTTCCAGAGTGAACACCCAATACTGCTAAATGAGAAATCAATACAGCTCAATAGCGTATTCTGCAAGACAAGCGCCGCTTTTACTCCTGACCCCATGTATGTAGCTTAACACAAAGATATCCTACCCGAGCAGAGAATGTCTCACCTACAGTCACAGCAGAGAACATGCTGTACCAGCAGGCTAAAATGTCAGCTCAGTCAGATATTTGATTGCATGTACTTGATAGAAAGACAGAGTTTAATTTCCCTGAAGCAAACAAGATATTCTTGAGAAACTTGAATATGCACTTGAGTATCAGTTAGCAAAGATACTCCAGCTTATATAAAATGAATCACAGTTCAACAATTTAAAACAGGAATGTTCATAATTTTAAAGCCAAATTCAGTATTGTACATAGTAGTTGTTGAAGAAATATTCCTGGAAGATAGTACAGCTAGAAATAGATGTGTGTACATTATATATAAGCCCTGCATTGATCAAAGAATGTTTCTGCACAAAAGGGTTTGTCAGACAGAAGTTAATCACAGTGGTGTAAAGCTACTGATTTTAATTGATCTTTAGAAAAGATACTTCTTTCTTTAGTCTAAGTTATCAATGATGTGTTCTGCTCTTGAGATTCAGTGAGCAGTGTACCAGGGAACCCAAAAAATACACCCAACATGGCAGGTCCAGTCTGTGATGCAAGGTTTTGTCACTGTTTCCACCATCCCAGCATCAGCATCTACCTCTTGCTATGCTGTGCTGAATAAGAACATTTCAGGCTGCAGGTAAGAGGAAAATGCTCATCTCAGTATTGACTCCACAGCACGTAGTTTAGGAGGTTTTTCTACCTTAACAGAGGACAGTGGAAAGGGGAGAGACTGGTTTTATTATATGCTAGAGTCTCTCCAAAATCACTTGACTGTTACAAAATAAAAAGCCTTTAGAATTATCTTCTATTTGTGGTTTGTCTAATGTTATTTTTAATGTCTCATCCTCAGGAACAGCATGTATAACAAATACAGTAAAGGAACCCCCACAGTTATAGCCTGAGTAATGCAATTTTTGACCCTTGCTGCAACCATCTTGACATGAATCTCAATGGAGATGACAACACATGTATTTCTGCAAAGAGTACATGTTCCCTCACAGTTTTCTCCCAAAAATCTTAACTACAGCCTCTCTGGTCTAATATAATACATGTCTTTGTCTCGCTTCAACAGTAACATGCATATGCCAAACCCATATAAATTCTGCACTCTTCAATAAAGTTTTGTATCCACAGTCATTATCTCCAGTCAGGCAACTCCAACATTGCCACTTCCCCGCCTTTCATTGCTCAAGGTGTGACCTCATGCCTCCCCCCTTGCATTTCGCCCCACATGGGCTTTTAATACCGTTTTCACACCCTCATCTTACTTTTCTAAATAAAAATGGAAACTGGAAACTGGAAAAATGCAGTTTCAGAGGGTCTTTTACCTTCATGGGATTTTTCACGGGTGAAACTTCATCAACATACTTCCCTTTTTAGAGGTTACTGTTACATATCTGGAAGAAAAATCTGGGAAAAAAATGAGGATCTGACAGACAGACCTGTTTGTTACTCAGTAAGGATGGGGAAAGAAAAACTCAAGCTTTCAGACTTGCTTAAGTGTTCCTGTTGTAGTACAACAGAAGTACTGGAAATGTCAAAGAAGACAGAGTCAAAGAACAATGCTGGTTTTCTTAAGTTGCTTGGATGAAGGACTTCTCTTTCCCAGTGGGCAGACAGGTAGGGAATGGGGGCCTCCCACAACCTCAGGTCCCTACATAAATAGTACATTTAAGGCTGTAATCACTTTAATAAAGTGGGACACCTCACCAAGCTTTCTTTGAAAGCAAGAACATAGGCAGCCAGCTCAGCAAATTAGGATCCAAAATGATAAAGACTGATCAACCCAACTTGCTCAGTAAAGCCCTAATAGGCATAAGTTTGAGAATGTCTAAACTTTTTATGATATACCACAAGGGAGTATCCCAATAAGGGTCAATTTCATCCCAAAATCCCTATCAGATTAACCCAAGACAGATTTTTCCCTGAGGATTTTTTATTCCTGAGGCCATGCACTTCTGCACAGATCTGACACTGAGCACTTCATTCAGAAAGAGATGTATGCAGGCATGCAAACAGTACAAGGGCTGCTCTATACTGAAGGTCTGGGCTTTGCTACTCCAAACTCAGACTCCTGCTCATACAGGGTCACAAACAAAGGCTCTGCAGTTTATCACCAGGCAATGTTCAGCATTCAGTGTCTAATGCCTTGAGCATGTGAAGAAATGTATAACAAGGCAGAAAAAGGGAAGGAGGAATGGAGGGTCATCTTCAGTCACAAAACATCTTCATGTTATAAAAACATATCTGGAACGTGCTCCTGAATAACTCAGAAACTGTGAAATTGTGTCCAGTATCTAGAACTGTTCTGTTCTAACTGCAATAGAATTGAGTGAAATTTTTGTCTCCTAGTGATCTTGGGATGAAATTTAATTTGGAAAATATCTAGGGATTTGAGGTGAGGTTTTGATGAGGTGAGCTTGCTTTTGGAGTTTTGGGGTTTTTTTTATTTTTTTCCTAACAGAAAACTTTTGTATTTAACATAGAATACTCAAAGCAAATAAATATATTAATTATATATAATAAAATCCTATCTACATATGAAATAAACATTTATCTTCAAACTTCATTGATTTACTTTCCATGTTTTTTGAAAGCTACTTGAATGTGACTCTAGAGCAAATAACAATGAAAAGCTGACAGTAAGGAAATGCTTTCACTGTCTTACTTAGTGTCACAGTCAAGAAATAGCTACACTGGCATCCTTGCCAACTAGGTTCATATGTCAACTGCTACTCAGATTATTTGGAGGCAACAGTCCAAAGAAGCTGTCCTAGTGAGGACTGCGAATTAGTGGATCCTTATTCCTCATTTCAAAAATACTTAGGAGTACTGTATGAAGTATCAAATTAAATAAAATTTGGGAAATACCACTGCTATATGGGCCTGGACCAATGCAGCAGCTAGATCTATCAGATAGATTTCTTGAAAGGGTTTTATCTGAAAACCATACACAAAAATCCTATTAAAAAATCTACACTGAGAAAAAAACTACAAGGTTTGTGTCTCAGCTTCAGCTCCCCTTCACTGCTCTAGCATACATAGGTAGCTCTGTTCATGGTTAAAAAACAAACATGCAGGTTCCTTTTTTTTTTTACCTGTTTACAAAAAAAATCCATATAGATCTATGTAAACTCTTCCACAAAGACTTTTTGAGAGACAGGATACTTTAAATTAAAACCAAACCAAGCTCACGTGTGGCCAGCTCTGACAATGTGCAGGGCAAACCTGAGTCTGTTTATATCTTGCATCTGTCCCAGAGGATGGCAAAGAAAGGAAGGATCAGAAGAAATGCTGTGCCAGCTCCCCCCGTCTCAATTCACTGCTTTTCTCCTGTCCTTTACAGGATCAAAAAGATGCTATTTCAGATTTGACAAAAAGATATGTATATCCTTCTTTTGATCTCTTTGGATTCTAACTTTCAGTTCCTGTCCTCCCACACACACCATTTCTGCATGGTGAAAGTACGCCAATAGCACTCAGAAGACTTTTGCACTCCTACAGACCAGAAGCTAGACATGCATTTCATAAAGGTTAAAACATTGAAGCTGATCTTTGTAGTAGCAAGACAAATACAGTATTCCATACCAGATTTACTAAAATTTTTGATAGCAAATGAAACCCAGTTCCATCCCACCAGGGAAAATAAGAATGAATGTTCTGGGACAAAACCCAGTAAGGGCACTCTTCTAAATTAATAGCATTATGGTACAATATATTAGAAGATTAGCAAGAAACCCAAATACTCTACACAATTGAAACACATGCAAAATATTCCAGCTGAATTTGTCTCAGTATTTAAAGATCAAAGATAAAATTATTTCAGGCAG
Organism: Lanius collurio; assembly: GCA_020086605.1. Lineage (NCBI taxonomy): Eukaryota > Metazoa > Chordata > Aves > Passeriformes > Laniidae > Lanius > Lanius collurio. The sequence continues at coordinate 14,119,268 of JACBWW010000015.1, forward strand.
GATGCCTCTTTTCCAGACAACATGCTTAAGACTAAAAAAAAAAAAACAAAAAAAAACCCCTGTTTTAATTAAGATTTTGGCACTGGCTTTTGAACATCACAAGTTTGTTAATTTTATGTAAAGCAAAATAAAATTATATTCTCAATGGACTTCATCAAATTAAATGAAAATATTTCCAGCAGCTAACTTGAAAAGGGATATCATTAAAGCACTGAATTCAATCTTATCTGTAGTTACCACTTAAACTTCTAGTCACGACACATTCATTCAAAACAAAATAGCAGATTGTAATGTGGGCTGATATCTGAAGGCATTTCATAAGCATACTCATGCTGAAGTCTAAATTTTACATGATCACTAGAGAGATTACCTTTGAACTACTTACAAAAATGTTTAAATGTCTTTGTTCTGTCTCTGAATTAGCATGTGGCATTGGAAAATTCAATATTATTTCTTACCTTTTACTTCCCTTGACTAGTTAGCTAAAATAATATGCAACACAAAACTGGAGATCGTTTTCCCTTCTAATAGGAGAGGTATTAGAGGCAGAAAAAAGATCATTCAGCCATTCAATTTACATAGCTTTCAAATTTACTGTCCAAAAATCCTAGGTTATGGACATAAAGACTGGATATAATTGTCATTTGCTGCATTGGGATAATGATTTCCCTGTTTGTACCAAGTAATGCTGATACTTCAATATGTTGTTAAATGAAAAAATTGCTTTGACACTTGTCACTGTATCTTAAGCTAGAAAATCAGTGTGGTTCTTAATCAGAACAGACAAAAGTACTGTACTGTTTGATGAAAATTACAATTTCTAACTGGCTCTGTGTAAACCATTCTCACCTAATGCCAAGTCCTTAATGATAAGTGCTGCTAGGAAACACTACTGGGCAGCTCCGTGCATGCAGTCAGTTAATTATGACTTCAGAGGAGAACAGTTCATGAGATTATGTACTGTTACAACACAATTAACTTGTTTATCACTTCTTACATACCTGCAATGTTTGTCTGTGTGTGGAGCACAGATTGTTTGCATATAATTTTAACCTTTGTTCAGAGGGGTGCAAATCTATAAGGATTTCTATGCCTTTTCTTTTTAATAGGAAAACAGACTAAATCACAATATTTACAACCAAGCTTTGTCTCTGTCACTTGGTTCTATGATTCCATGTATAAAAATTAGCTAGATCTGTGCTTACTATAGCCACCTGCTGAAATTTCAACACTAAAATAAGATCTATAATTGGATATACAAAAACAGAAGCTCTGAAATTACAGCACAGGCCTAAAATTTGCAGCAGAGGTAGTGAAATTCTGCAGCACTGTTTATATGTGGCTGTCAGTACTTGTACACCCACAGAATCCGCTATTAGCAGTTTTAAAAGGCCAAGAAATAAAAGGATCCCTTGTACACAACCTTCTACTTTTAGCAGGTTTAATTGTCTGTCCTTGCAGGAGCTTTTCCCTCTTCCCTCCACTGCTCTAAAAGGAGAGTATGGACCCCATGCAGCACAGGAGAAATGCATGCCATCTTCTCCATACCATGTTTAGAAATCTAGACAAGGGGAAAATAAGAACATTTAATTCTTCAAGGCTTCCTCAAAATACAGCTGAAAAACACTGTCTTGTAGCATGACAACAACATTTTTAACTAATACATTTTAAACAGAACCCACTTATATTTATTAGTATGTTATATACTTCTGCAATGATTGAAATCCATATATAAGACATAGGCAGAGAACAGTCTCTTCTTCATGTATAGCATCAGTTTGTAGTTTTATTCACAGAATATCTCAGCATTTCATTTTTTAATCTCCCACTGAGTATAACCCCAAAAAAGCTTTTTGTACAACAATAGCAGCAGAAGTAAAGGACAGAGTTTTAAGACTTCAGCTACTACATCACTTAAATTCAACCAAATCTAGTTGGTTGAACCAAATCTAGTATTCAACAATGATAGTGGTTAGAATAATATCAACTACTTTGATTGGCACTCACTAATTGCTACAATACATAGGAGTTTTAGATCCATTGGAGAAGAACAAAATAAATCACTTCTACTATCAAGACATGGCATGGCTCTGGCATGTCATGGCATACTACATTTGATACTGGAGACAATCCAAAGCTCAATTCATGATTTAGATCTTATAGAGCCTGCTCCAGGTGGCCTCAAAACTATGAGAGCAAATGTCAAAATTCTCCAACACATACTGGGGATTTTGTCCAATGTATCAGAACAAATTTCATCACCAATGTTGATGGTAAGCAGAGAATTCAGACTGAAAAATCTAGCAAATATTATGCTGACCATGTAGAGCTCTGGTATGACTCAGAAGAGAAGGACAAATCCCCTGCAAGCTCTTTTGAATTTAAAGCCCTAGTGGAAAACACTATGTATAGATGATTGTACAACCTCTCCTGATAGCTCCTTTTCTTCTGCAAGTAGAGAAATCAGTCAGAGCTGTTAACAAAGCAAGGTAGAACTGATAAAATTATTAAGGATGTTTTCCTTTCTGCCTGTCCAGACAGGGTGGTGTGACTGGGGAGCTGCTCACACTAGTTCCACAAGAACTGAGAACAGCTTTGTCCCACAGAAAACACTGAATGCTCTGGTGTTCTTGCTTCTCTTTCTCTGGCCTCCAAGAGAAGTGGTGGCCCATAGTTGCCTATACAAGTTATAACAGTGCAAGGAACATACGAGATCAAAGAAAACCAGTTAAATTGAGGGGGACTGTGAAATTAAGGTTAGTAAACAGGGGCACAAAAAGAAAATTACACCATCAGTACCTAAGTGAAGCTGCAAGATGCATATGGCAAGGACATATGAATGTGTGTCCTATCACTTAATCACACAGCCCAGAGAGGGCTCCTATAAGCATCAAAAGCACTTCACAGCATCAGAGAGCAAATAACATTAGCTAACTTAGGAGAAGCTGGGAGTTCAAAAATGGAGGCAATTTCATTTTATATTGTTAGCACATGTACCCAGCTTAAGCACTAAGCCAGTCAATGTTGTGCCTGTGAATGTAGGGGACAGACAATCCTGCTATTGACAGGTACCTGTGAGTCATTCCGAGCAGCGTGGTACAGAACATCACTGACCTTGGGAGTTGTAACACTGCAGGTGTGCTTTAGCACAGGCAAATGCTATTAGGTGGTTCACTAGCAGAGAGACTATTTATTTATTACATCACATTTCTGAACAATCTGTTCTTCTGCTTCATGGACCTGTTTTCTGAATTATTTCCCTCACACCTAAAGCTGACCAGATATGGAAAAGTCAGCTCTATCAAGCTCATTAAACTACCATTTTGGTTTCACTTTTTTCTTGACTTAGTAGCATTTAGGTTTCTCACAAATCTTCAGTCATCTTCAGCTTTTATATCATTTATATGGAAGCTTAAGGCTCTAATCTATTTCCTCACCTTTGTATCAGTCAACTGGCACAGCAACTGTCACTTATTAACACTTATAAATGTACATTGTAAGCTATAGTAACTGACTGAATAATTTATGAGTCCTAACATCTTAGCAGTAACAATGCAACTTTAAAAATTATTTTTTTCATTTCTAGAGAAACCAAAGTATTATCGTGGCCACGTATCAAAAACTGTATATTAGCTTAGAGATTTATTACATTGCATCTTTATTCTTTCTCTCACTTTGGACCTTGTTGGACCCCTTCTATGTGTCAGAGGGACAATCAGCACTGTTCTCAGGGCAGAGCTTACAGAGGATGGTAAATTTGCTAACAGCACATTTTCCACTGCACACATTCACATCTTTGGCCTACCTCTTCTTTTGCTGCTTCCATCCTCCAGCCTCACAAAACAGTACTGTCATTCACTACCACAGTGCCCACCATGACATTTGAGCTTCCCAGCATCCTGTACTCATCCTTTTCATCTCTCAGTGGAACATCTACTCAGTTGTCTATTTAACCCATGATCCTGTCCCTAAGAGTGACATTAGGAAATGCTATTTGAAAAACACGAGAAAGCCTAACACTGCCTGCAACTAATTTCTCTGCATAAGAGAGGATAAAGGATACATCCCTGCCTAACCCTTCAGGATCCATTTATAGACCTGTTGTATGTCATTTAATCTAATCTCTTGCAAATCTGCTGAAATTGTCTGCTTCTGGAACATGCTGGAAGGAGCTTGTAGAAGTTCACTGCCTGCTGTGTAAAATACCAGGGCTTCATGTAGTGCCAAGATCCTGCCCTCTCGTATTATATTGACCCCATTTTGCTGGGTCCTATGGCTGCTGCACACTCAGCCAACAATTTCAGCAATCTGTATCAACTGACCCTGAGATATTCCTCTTGTGTTGCAATTGCTTGTTCTGAGCCAGTATTGTGTGGGAATGGTTTGGGTGACTTTTACTTAGATCCATTAGATGACCTTTACCTGTTTTGAAGCTTGATCTACTTCCTTCCTCTCCCACTGCCCCTCCCTCCAGCCCAGCACTTCCTGAGGTCCTGCTGGAGTTCCTTACCCTTAGCATACCACATTCGACTTCGGAAAAAAAACTAGTGACTACACTCTTGGGGACTTCAATGTTTATCTCTGATTCACTGATAGTGATTCCTGAAGATCCCTCTCTTGCCTCTTTTTCAACCAGGAAGTGATGACTTATTACAATCAGACCCCATAGAAACTCAGTTTCTTTGATCATGAGAAACCTTCACCAGGGTCTTTGCTGTTCTTTCAATCCTGGAAGAGCAGGGTGGGAAGATATTACAGAATTTCTTCTCCCTTGTAGATCATGATACTCAGGTTTCCTTGAGCAAGTGAAGCACAGAGCAACAAGACAAAAAACCTGTTGCTTCCCAAGTGAGATTAAAACAGCGAGATTAACAAAGACATAAAACTGACTGCTCAGATACCTGCTCCTCCCTGCACCTGAGGAAACATTACTACATTGTTAAGAAACATCTTTCCCCATCTTTCCCCAACAGCAACTTTGATCATTGGCTCTTTCACAGGCCATGCAATTGAGACAAGTAGAAAAATTGAAACATTTATTCTCATCATAACTGAAACCTTTTCTCCTATTATAAAACTTGCATCAGTCCTCACCAAAAATACTCCTAAGATCACGCAATATTACATCGGGATATCAACCCTACCTCATGAGGGCACATGTGGTAACCACACAGTTCAAGTCCTGACAAAAAATTGGCTTCTCACAGGAAGAAATTTTTTGAAAGTCTAGTCATACAGACATAGCTCTGCATTGCATTCCACAGAACTGAGCACTGCAGTGCCTTGTGGGGAAGAAAAAGACCCTTAGAATCAGGGTGGGAAATAAGCAATCGGGTTAGCATTTATTGCTAGCTAGTAGGTAGAAATTTGTTGACTTGCAAGTGCTAGAAACATGTGGGGTTTTTCCTCATTGTCCTGTACCTATACAGCCAAATCGTACTTGATTCCTTTTCCAAGAGGAATGAGCATGTCATCCAGACAAACATATTTCTTTATTAAAAAAATTTCCATATAAAAGACCAAGACCTTTCCTTTAAGCTCAGAGAGAATCATGCTATGCCAAAGTCATACTTTGACCTTTGGTAAAATAAAACTACAGGTACAATATCCATTGAATGTATCCAAATAATCTCGGCAGTGTTGTTAGATGATGAAATGGCTGAATTCTTTATAAAAATAATGCTTGAAGAAAGCAAAAAAAGAATAAAGAACAGTGTTTACTTTCTTAATGAAATTGTGGCAGAGCCTTCAGGAGAGTGATTATTTTCTTCAGTAGTGTCTCTATCAGCAGCATCATCTGTTTGCTGAATTTGTTTGACTGTTAGCCTCAGTTGGGATGTGCACTTGCTGCTTGACTGGCTTGATGACCTCGGCTACAACAGCTATGGGCAGCAAAGGGTCAAGAGTTTATAATGGCTTGTTCTCTTTCTAAAATGCCAGCTTAAATTTGCCTAGAGCCAAGGGTACATATACATACAGCACATAATTACATTTTAAAGGGTTATGGTTGAGAGACAAGGAAATGTGTGCATTTCAAAAGGGGAGAGAATTATTCCTGTGAAACAGTCACTGCTTTCAGTTTTCCCTGGGAAAAAAATAAAAACATCACCTCTGCATCATCCAGAGGCAGATGCTGAGCATCTTGTAAACAGTGTCTTACTTCTTTAGTCCACCAGATATTCAAGCATGTAGCATCCTCAGTTCACCTCATTTTGTACAGCCACTTCAGCACCTGAAACTGCCCGTCACACCACTGTTACAGCACATTTCATTTCCTTTAACTCTTTTTTTTTTTCCCCCTAATGACTGTAATAAGGCTCATTTGGTTGAGCAGGGGTTTGTGCTCAAGCAGTTAAATGAAATTTAAGATTGCGACAAAACCTACAATGCATCAGAGCTGGCATTCTTAACAAACACTCTTTAACAGGAACACTATTATTTATGGAGAAATGGTTCTGAAAATAAACTCCTACACATGTTTAATGTCTTCTTTCCTTTATTTTTATTCTATGCAGCAGGAAAGATTTAGAAAAAGAACACAACCCAAAACAATGAAAAACTACTTAATGCCCAGTAATGACTAACTATATGCAAAACCGCTTTAAAATACAAAAATCAGTTCAAGAGTTCTTCAATCTACTATATATCAATAGATAAAACATGACAAAAATGTTCACTCAGAAGAACTTCAAATTAAATTTCAGTCTAATAAGGGCCATTTGTCTTCCTGATGACTTATACCCAGCAATGAGGAAAACACAATGCAAATTCCCTTCATCACGATCTCTTTTTCATTTCTTATTTGCTGATGTATCACATTATTGAATTTTAGAAAATCACAAGGAGAACAATTGGTGAGTGCTTCACCCTGCAAACTTTCATTATTTTTTTTTAATTGGCATATTTGAATATGCTCAGGTTTCAAATAAAGTTGAAGTACTTCTTTAATTAAGCCATTTTAGCTCTTAGAGTTACCACAAAGTCACCTGCAAAGCCCAATCTAGGCTGTTTTCATTCTTTTTCCATAAATTTGCAGTTATGTGCCTACAGGTCACCCCAGAAACTACAAACTGCTCTTCTATAGAGCAAAACAAATGTGGAGGGGTATCAAATACCATACTGCTCTTAAGAGGAGGTGCACATCCACATCACGAGCTATGATTCCTAGTTTTCCCAAACACAAGTACTCCCTTGTATTTCAGTATGCAGTGGAACTGTGGAGTGTGAGCTCCCTGAATTTGGGGCCAGAAATACCTCCTTTGGCAGTCAATTAACACAGAAGCCAGAATCCACTTCATGTACACACTGCTAATCATAAGGAAACCACCATGGCCAAGCTGCTGCACTGTCAGGGATGCCCAGCACTCCTACTGTGCATTACTGCTTCCTGTTTATGTGAGAAAAATGGGACTTGTTTGGATATCCTGTTTGCTGCCTGCAAAAGCCATCCTCTTGAAACTAACAACTGGTAAGAACAGCTAATTTCTCTGTTGTTTAACTTGATATTACAGGAAAAATTGCAATATAGCCAGCATGGTGCTTATGGGTCCCTTCCAACTGAGGATATTCTATGACTCTATGATTCCAGCTTGTGAGGTATCTTCAGTTAATTTAACTTGCAAAACTGCCAACTGCATTTAGGTCCATCATAAAATTAATTCTCAAATCAATAATGAACCAAAGATAAAATTACACATTCATCAATATGAAAGCTAACCTACTTGACATTTATATTCGTTTAACAGACAGCTGGCATGTGTCTTTTCTATGAATATTGACAAATCAGAGGGAAAGCACTGTTATGAGATTTTATGGTTAATGCTGTGACAGATGATTTTGACTGATAATGCAAGTTCTAGACAGGAGATCTTTGTTTTTCTACTACTTTCTACAACATCCTGTGATATGTCACATCTCTCTGCCTCAGTGTCCCCAGAAGGGAAATATCTACTCATCTCACAAAGCACTGTGAAACTCAATTTATGCTTCATTTAATCTAGAGAGTATCAATGTAAGTGGAAGACATTCAGCATCTTGCAATACCTGCTAGCACCTTGCAGGATCTGTGCAGCTCCTTGAAGAGCAAATACATAGTGACCAAATGGAATCTATTTGAAGGCAAAGTGTACCTTCAAAAATTGGAAGGGAAGTGTTACAGAAGGGAAGTGTTACATATACTTATTAATATTAGTCAAACCATCATGTATGTCACTGGTTTTACATAACAGCAATCACAGTAAGATCACCACATTTTCAAATGATACTAAAATTAGAGTTAGATTAAATAATGAAGAGTAATACAATCAGATTTCAAAGGATTTGGACCATTTTGGTAATAAGGCCAGCAGATGGCAAATGTAGTTGAGTGTATAAAAATGTTAAATAATTTGTCTAGGGATATGTGTTAAGAGAAACAATCATGTAAGAAAAAGCATTATTTTGGGGGGAAAAAAATAAACCAGAGAAAGAGGGAAAGAGGCTATGAGAATGGCTGTGGCTTAGCCCCACACAGGAACTCAGTACCATGCACTCACCTGGTCACTCAACACTTCACCCACCCTGGGAGGAAGGGTATTGGTGCTGGAGCATGTCCAAAGAAAGGCAAGGAAGCTGCTCAAGAAACTAAATAACATGAGGAGCAGCTGAAGGACCTGGGGGTGCTTAGCCTGGAGAAAAGAAGGCTTAAGGAGGGATCTTATTGCACTCTATAACTACTGTGAAAGGAGGTTGAAGCAAAATGGTCAGGCTCTTCTCCCACGTGACAAGAGACAGGGCAAGAGGAGATGGCCTCAAGTTGTACCGGGGGAGGTTTAGATTGAGAAAAATTTCTTTTGTGAAGGTGGTCAGGCATTGGGATAGGCTGCCCAGGGAAGTGGTGGAAACACCATCCCTGGAAGCGTTCAGAAAATGCATAAATGTGGCACTGAGTACCTTGTTTAGTGGTCAAGATGCCAGTATTTGTTAGGTTAATAATTGAACTTGGTAATATTCCAGGTCTTTTCCAATCTTAATAACTTTATGATTCTAAAATGGGTCAATTTAGATCAGATATAAGGAATTTTTTTTTCAACAAGGGTGGTGAAACACTGGAGCAGGTTGCTGAGAGAGGTGGTGGATGTCCAATCCCTAGAAACATCCAAGGTTAGGTTGGACAGGGCTCTGAGCAACCTGATATTGTTGAAAATGTCCCTGGTCATTGCAGGGGCATTGGACTAAGTGATCTTTACAGGTCACTTCAAACCCAAACTGTTCTATGAATAATAATAATAACAGTAATGAAAAAATAACCAAAAAACCAATCAAAGCAAAATACCCCACACCCTCAAAAACTGAGGGGACCAAACCCCACTAGTGATGCACAATACAATTTCCCACCACCTGTTGACCAATGCCCAGCTCATCCCCAGCAGCAATTTGACCCTGTCAGTCAACTCCTCATGGATTATGGGCATGACATTTAACAGTGTGGAATACCCCTCTGGCCAGTTTGGGTCAGATGTCCTGGCCATGCTACGTCCCCACTTCCTCATTAGCACAGCATGGGAAACTGAAAAGTCCTTGTCTTAGCATAAGTACTACTCAGCAACAGCCAAAACATCAGCTTGTCATGAGCTTTATTCCCATGAATACTGAATCCAAAATACAGCACTGCTTCAGCTACCAAGAAAAAATTAATTTCATCCCAGCCAAAACCAAGACATCAAAATATTAGCTAATTAAAAAAAAAAAAAAAGTTAAAAGGATTTGGTAAAACGAATTTATTAGAAACTACAAGGTATTATGCATGTGAACCAGTTTTTACAATCAAGTGATCCAGTCAGGAAATTATTTAATTAGGAAACAGAACCAACTAGTGCAAAAGTGCAAGTATAAGCAGAAGCATTCAACACCTAACAGGACATATTTGGCATCACATAGTACTAAATCTAAAGTCAGTAAAGTTCTTTGAAGATCAAGTGCACTAGGATATAACTAAGACCTTTTGAAGTTTGAAACCACAAACAAGAACAAGCCAAGATGAAATGAGAAATACTAACCTACCTTATTAATATTCAATATCTCAATGAAGAAATAACTTAGGAGTGTTTGTATATGACACCAAAAATGCTGGGTCCTCATCTAAACTAGGCAGACCAAGGACTCTAAACAAGTCCTAATGACCATATTATCAGTTGTTTCAGAGTGAGTTTACCAATTCCATTCTAAAGCAAAGGTCCCTTTCCTTAATACAAATTTCATTTAAAAGGTTGTAAGTTTAATTTTTGATAAAACCTGGAAAATTTACAACCAGTTTCTCTAGCTATGAACATTGTAGATCACAACAGCACAAAAATAATTCACACAGGAATAAAACCTTGGTTATAAGCACTGTGTTGTCCTAAAAAATCATACCATGACAGCAACAGAAATAAGTCAGATCTGGGTTGTAGCAATGCAAAAGCATTGCAGGGTTGCCAGTTCTGGTACAAAGTGGCCTTCTTCAAAGTGGATATAATACAAATGTGAAGACAAAAGGCTAAGTTAAAAAGAAAGGTTTATGGAACACTGATAAATAGGCACTGCTAAACTTAAAGGATGTTATTATGTATGATCACTGACATTTCAGGACAACGAAACTTATGCATACAAGTACAGGCAGTAATGGCCTATTTTCACTGAAAAAGATGGCATGAATATATGAAAAAATCTCTATCACAACTACCATCCTTTGTTTGTTATTTTTTCACACTACTAAAAGGTAAAAATATATAATTTTAAAAAGTCAATCTTGTTTGTGCCATCAGGCATATTCACAGCTCCACAGTACTGGAGCAGGATTCAACTCAAAAGTTAGAAGTTATAGAACAGGAAACAAAATAGAAAAACAGCAGAAAGGCTGTAAAATGCAGACAGCTGAGATTAAGACCTCAATAAATATTAAACCCCACATTTCTAATCCCAAAATACCATTCTTTCTTGTAATAAAATGGCAAAATTCTTCCCTTACACCATTAATTTCCTTTTTCATCTGAACCTGCTAACTTTATTTTGTGATGGCGCTATCATATGAAAGCGCGTTGAGTGCTTTTCTCTGATTGCACTGGCAGAATTATATGAACCATTACCTATCATTACTTTTATTTCAAACCTGTCAGTTCTTCCTCTTTGTAGCCAACAAGCCGTAAGAAGGGGAAAAAAAAATGCAGTTCTGTCAGGGAATAAAACCACACATATAAAAATGAGCTGAAAGGAGCACCTGAACAAAGGAGAAGGGAGGATGAAGAAAGAAAGAGATATGAGATTGATAAATCTGCTTACTCTCTCTGCAGAGGACATTCTAATCTCCTCCCATTTAAAATTAATAAATAAATAAACCCATAACACTAGCACACAATGCATGCTAGACCTGGCTTTTGCCCATGACTCTTCTTTATTCTGCCACACCATATTCTTAAAATACCTCAAACATTCCATAAATATCAAAGAAATAAAAATAACATCAATACCACCTCCTCATGCATGGAAAAATGCACATAAATTGAGCCTGAGTACATGAGAGAAGATGCACTTCCCTCAAAGCTGTATCTTATGAGGTGCTTTTCAGCAAATCCTTTATGAGCCACACAACAAGCAAAAAGCAATTAGTGTTAATTAAACAGCCCCCCTAACTATAGTGCTGTCAGGGACAAGTTAATGACCTCAAAATGCACTTGGATTTGAAACTCTTTTCCCTCCGGGTGCATGCCAGGCTGCCTTACCTCTGTGGAGCTGTGGCACGCTCCAGCTGCTACCACACACGTGTGGAATGTCATTCCCATTTGCAGTAACACGCACCCTTCGCCAGACACTGAAGTAGCCATTAGAGAAGGGCTCTGCAGACACAGATCCGAGACTAAAACATGCCAGTAAGTTTTGATTTGTCTGCTTGAAACACCCAGGGAAGCCACATGCAATGGCAAAGTGACAGCATACTGACAGGCAGGCCACCACGAAGGCAGCTGGCTTAATGCAGCAGAAACACATTCCAGAAGCTTATTTATCCCACTCAATGCCTCAGGTTAGTACCATGCCTGCCTCTTAACATCTCAAAAATAAATAAGGATTTTTTTTTAAAAATTAAAATCTTAAGTAAAAAGAGTCAAATCTACCACCACCACCCCTTCCCTCAGGTAGCTCATGTTACACTCTTCATGTAACACCATGGAACCAACACTGGAAACTGAGGTGTCCTACTGTCTCTCAGAAAGTAGGAAACAAAGGAATACAGAAGATCAGTTATCCCTGTGAATGTATAGAGGAAATCACTAAAAATGACCAGAGGAAATAATGTAATGAAGTCAGAAACAGACTGTTACACTCATAGCTGTTCCTAATTTGGGCATTATCTACAGACTAGACTGCAAACATTATAGGTATTCAATCAAACTGAATTAACTGTCAATAAAGGTTGAAGCTTAGTAGGGTGTTTGACAACTTTTATCTCCAAAGCAGAAGATGAAAACATATGGAGTATGTGTTAAAGAATGAAGCCAGGAGCATCTGCCATGGCAAGCATGCTATTGGGCAGCTGCAAGAATCCAAAGGGCTGGCTTGAGGAATCTATCAAAGAAATGAACACTTGGAAAACTTATGGGACTTAACAAGAAAGGATGTGAAGTGGCAGAACACACAGAGATTACCGAGCCCAGCTGGTACCCCAGAGGTCATATGATGGCACAGAAAGGGTTCACATTTCCCAACTTGTTCTGAAAAATACAGCCATGCTCTATAGCCAGTATATATGCTCCTCCTGGGCTGTGATTTACCTCAGGAAAACAAAACCTAATCTGTTTGCAGACAGTAATATTTTTCCTCATGGTTGTTTTTTGCTTGCAGGATCTCTTCTTTCCCTCCACATGTCTAAAATGGCACGGTTCAATTAAAACACAAGACTTGCATTAGTTTAGTCTTAGTGATTTTGTTGGGGTTAGGGACAGTTTATATTTCCACTGTTTTCCAAGATCCAGCTAATGGTAGAGTCAGGAATGTTAAGATGCAGGGAGTTTTTTATCACTGTGATAGAGAGAAGGACAAAGAATAGCTGTTCCAGAAGCACATATGGTGCAAGAAAAAATCTGAAGAATAAAATAGTAGCTTAAAGCAGAGAAAAGTTATGATAACAGCAGTATAAATTTCTTGCAGCTAATATGCAGCTTGTCACAGCCCCTAAAAATCACAAGTTCGTAAGTATGAAAACTAGAATGTAATAATGACATTGTGCTTTCCAGCCAAAACAGAATTCTGTTTTGAATTCTATTTTCATTTCAATACATGAATAATGTCCACTGAAGGATACAGACTGTGTACAAAAGACTGAGGTAAGTTCAGGTACTTTCATTTAAAAAGGAAAAGAAAGTATTTTCATGCTTGTATCCAAAAGTAATCAGTGAGAGAGAAAGAAAAGAACACCTTCATTCAGAGGCACAAAGGAAAAGACCATGGAGAAAAAAATAGAGAATTGCAAATTGCACTTCATTGAAAACATTGTAATTTGTTCACATTAGGCTTTGATACATGTGAAATTCCAAACACAGCTAAAGCAAAATGCAGCCCACTACAGAAAAAATGAAATCTTTAATTTGCACAAAGATCCAAACGTAACAAACATATCAAGCTATTGTCTGCTGCATTACATACAGTCAGAATATATCAAGTCTTCTTATTATTTCCATTATTTCATTTGAATTACAATTACACCCATTGTCTAGGGGATAATTTCCAGAGATTCTATCAGTGCTTCAGAGGATTCAGAATCTAAAATAGCAAGCAGCATACACAAGAGGAATGGGAAAATATTAAATCATATCAAGCAAGTGTTGGCTTCTTCCACCAGCAATCTATCTAGACAAAAAAATAACACCTATCTGGTACAAAACTCACATTATCACAGGCTTGGTGAAAATCTATCATGTATTCATAAGTGCCCCCTTTAAAGAACTGCATGTGGAGGAAATGAGAACTGCCTCAAATTTTCTATGCTTCCAATAAGGCTCTGCTGAGTAGGTCTGAGTTCCCATCATGCACAGCCATGAAACCAAGGCATCTGACATATCTAACATTCTGAGCTTTCAGAAGAGCATAAGAAGCCAACAACTGAGGAGTATGCTTCCTGCAAGTGCCCCATCTCATAGCGTTTCACTGAGTGGCACATGTGCCACACACTTGCACTTTCTCTTATGGACTGCAAAATGGGATAATGCTGACTGACACACAGCAACCAAACTGTTAGCTGTTTCTCTTTTGGGCTCTTACAGAAACAGAGTTGTTAAAGTGCTGCCTTGCAAATAAAAGACAAAGCCCAAAACGCAATAGGTACAAGTGAATTGTATTCCTTTCAGCGAGAATCACTTGAAAAGCAATCTGACCTGTTTGAAGACAGTGTTGTAGCAAAGTTCCTAATAGGACCAGGGAGCCCAATTTTTGCACAGGATGCTTCTCTGCTACAGCCATGCATTTACTGCTGGAATCCTAAGAGAGGAAAAACAAGTGAATTTCTCTTCCATAGACTGTGTCCTCTAGGAAGTTTGCAAACACAGTATACTAAGTGGCAGCTTATGGATGGAAAAGCAAGCCATAGTCATAAATACTGTCCCCTACAGCTACGGTTACCATGGTGCGTGTGCAACCACGGCCATTCTCTTGAGCACTGTATGAACAAAGATGAAGAAGGAAATATAGGTCTACTACCACAACTTGAATAAGAGACAGCAGATGGAAAAAGGGTAAACAAGAAAACAGTGGAATAGCAGTGGTCTTGGCATAACCCAGCGGCTTACGTGATAGGTAACTTTTGCAGGCATCACAAATAAAGGAACTTTTTAGAAAGGTTTTGGATGAGAGTTTGCAGGCAGTTTTGCATCTGTTTATGAAATTACAGAATGACAGCATTAAAAAAAAATGTTAAAAACTTAAATGGTTTATGGAGATTAGCAACTGAATGCAGAAATAAATGTTTTAATAATGCAGAAGATGAGATATGTAGGAGAGAATAAAGAGCCCTGAAAACAAGAGACAAACATCCTACATTTAATGTGACAGGTTAGGTGGAGCTAGCTGATGAAGTCAAGGAAAGAAGTGACAGAGGTCAAACTCAGAGCTAAGGAAATTATCTTCAGAGCAGCAATTACCACTGACAGAAGTGGATCAAACCTGCACTTCCAAGGCTAGGAGAAGTGCTGTTGGCATAATCAAGGCACACAAGAAAAAGCTGTGAGTATGGCTGAAAAGGCTAAGGGCTCTGTTTCAGCTATATTGAGCTTCAAAGGTGCACGTACAGGTCCAAGCAAAGATCAGACAGGACAAGATTTTAGTTTCATCATGGAAAGTGTAGAACCTGGATGCTGACAAGACACAGAAGTCAAGTGTGTCCATTTCCATTCTGAAAACAGAGATGCAAAAGGTGAGATTCTAAAAGAGGACTCACAGGAGGGAAGGTTTTGGAGATTATGAATTTGAATTATGATAGTTTTGAGAGGACGACAAAACAAAGATTCAGGAAGTACAAGGAAATAGTTCAGTGCATTCTGCATAAGAGCCATGACAATACACTTAAAGGAAATATCAGTTGAAAATTTAAAGGAAATATCAGTTGTTGGTCCTTATTAATTCTCAGTCTGTGTGAGCTGCACTATTCCTCTGCATGCTTGTGTGTACATGTGTTAGACACCAGATAGAAAGTAGCATCTCAACTAACAGACTGCTAACTCTTGACTGACAACAGGAACCTACTAAACAACATAAGGAAAGCAAAAGAACTTTAACAAACCAGACCACAGCTAATGTAACCTGCTTATCAATATTGAAACTGTTTCCTAAACAGAGCAGTAAAACATAAAAAGTTAAAAAAAAATAAGTCTCAAGTGTCACTTGTCAGTTTCCTACATCCTGTATCTCTTATATGGGCTCTATAGAATCACTGTATGGCCTTGCATGAAAGGGCATGGGCCCTTTCATCACCTCTGGGCAACCTATTTCCATGTTTTACCACCATCATTGTACAAAACTGCTTCATTATATCTAATATATTATATCTAATATATTATATCTAAATTCACCATATTTTAGATTCACAGGCAATGTTTTGGGTTTTGCATGACAAATCCTTTAGAATGGAGCAACGGACAATGCAAGAGCTGCTGAAGACATGGTATCTCCATAACAGACTGACTTCTTAGAGAAGCAGGATTTTTTCAAGTCCATACAGTCAGACAGAACTTGGAGCCCTGAAGCACTTGAGCCAGCCAATCTGATCATAATACTGTTAATATAATCTATGAAAATTTATTGTGATCATACTACTGATAAAACATATTTTTCTTTAAAAAGTGTGCTGTGCTGATCCTTAAAAAAAGTAAGGAGTAGAATCCAAGGAACTATTTTACCTGAAGTCCTGGAAATCATGAAGCACATCTTTGAACACAATTCCACACAAACACATCCCCCAAGAAGGCAAACAGGAAAATCAGCATTGAATTATTGAGCTCAAGTCACACTTAGCCAACCTACAGACTAACTACCTGGGAGAGAGTGGTGAAAATAATCTCTCTAGAGTTTAGTAAAGTTTTTGGAAGCTGAACATGTATGGATTGGAAGAACAGACTCCTAGGTAGGCTGAAAATAGGCTGGACTGCTGGGCTCAAAGAATACTGCTGTGCACCAACTACTCAATGGCTGGCATTCAAAAGTGAGAAATGTTTGCCAGTGATTGATACCAAGGTCTGTATTGTTTAATAACATCTGAGCAATAACAATGAGCATCCAGAATAGTGCAAAGTTTTGCACCTGGGGCAGACTAAACCCATGCTGGGAAGCAGATGGATAAGTTTCAGCCCAGTAGAAACAAATGTGAGATAAAGCAGACACCAACCTGAACCCAAGCTACAAATGCACACTCATAATGACCAAGGCAAACTGAATTCTTCACTGTATCAGAAGCGTGGCCAGCAAAACAATTGGAGTTTTTACCCTCCTCTACATGGTGTTGGCAAAGCATCAGGAATCTCTGCCCAGTTTCAGGTAGGTATGGAGAATGTGAGAACACCCAGAGGAGGTGGATGTTGGTGGCCATGGCCTAGAGAACACAATTCATAAGAATCATTTGAGGGAGCTTCTGTAGTTCAATGAAGAGGCTAAGAATTGCTAGAAGAAATGCAGTGCCAATGGAGTCAAATTCTCCTTGACATTAGCTATGAAGTAACGAAGTGTCTTGACCACAACCTACAGCTTTGGAGACTCCAACTGGACATGAGGAAAGGCACATTAGAAATTTGTGTCCTAGAGCTGCTAAATTTATGCTAGAAGATCAACACATTTCCTGGTAACCACCTTGTATCCAAAGTGCAGACAATAATGCCACCAACATTTTTGTCAACACTGAGCTTCTACCTGACTGTTAGATTCAATAGGCCAAACATCTCCAACTAAAATACCCTTCTAAAAAAGGCGTTACACCAAAAGTTCAATCTGCCTAAGGCCTCCAAAACCTGCACTGATTTACTCCGAATTTTTTTGTGCAGAGGATGACAGGAAAAAGGACTAGAGATTGAAATAGGGAGCATGTCACCCTTTCTACATACATAATATACTGTGAAGTTACCACAAAAAGGGATTTGCAAGCTTGAGCTGTCTCTGCATAACATTTCAAAGCCACAGTCTTCTTTCTGTGATTCTCTTCTAGCCCTGATCTGTAAGTTTCCCACTCAGAGAAGGAAAACCCAAGGCCCTCTATTTGTAGCTACACACTATGCCTGCAGTCAAACTGTCAACATCTAAACACTCGTGTAAACAGGTACATATTTTAATTCTTTCTCCCACAGGCATAATAAGTATTATTAAGACTAGAGCAGACAGCAGATTTTTAAAAGGCTTTAGTTATATCAATAGTAAGTTTGAATGGTTTTTTAGTCTGCTGTAGTAAGGCAGTAAAATATAATAGCCACTTAACTGACACATTGTTATCAGTCTTATTATGGCTTTCTTCATGCCTGTCAGTGGATTATGGTAATTTTTTTAGTCACGGATCTAATCAAAGTAGAAGACTCTGAGCTACTGACAGCTCAGGAGAGAGATAACTGCTTACATAATACTGTCATGAAATTCTAACGCAGGCAGGAACTTCAGCATCTCTCCAGTCCAACTCTCCTCCTAGTTAAACAAAGCAACTCTTACAACAACAGGTTCCTTTTTATGCCAAAGGAAAAAAGAAAATTCAATTGTTTCTGTCAAATTACTACAGTATTCATAAAAAGAAACATTGTTTTTCTAGGCAGATGGTGTGATGCTGTCTAGAGATGGCTTTGTGATCAGTATTGTAAACTCATCCTGATAGCTACCTGTCCAAAATACCTCTTCTTATTATTTCTAAAGAGCTGGTCAAGTTAAACCATTAACCCACATGGGAAAAATTCCTTCATAAGACTGAAACACCACTTGCTCATTTGAGTAAGCAACGTGAAATTAATTTTTTCTTCACAGAACTGAGGAAGAGCTTGGTGCAAGCATTACACAGTGGCTTAGAAGGGGAACAGCCAGGACTGTAGCCACATGCAGAGTGTGCAGCACGTCTGAGCAAGCTCACACTGCATGCAATGGATGCAATCACAGTGCAGGTGCTGGATTGTATCATGTGGGGATTTCTGTGTTCCTCAAGCTTTGTGGGTTTCTACTGAAATAGATACAAGTACATAGAAGATCCTGACATTAAAAAAACCTTACAGAGCATAACCTTTTGAATTCTAAAAACCAGTATTTCCAAAGTAATTTGTACTAAACTTGAGGGCCATAGATTGAAAGCTGAATTGGTGCATAGATTTAGAGTGTATACAAAACACTGCATGAAGGCAGCTCACATGAGCTCTCCAACAGAAGTAAGAAAGTAGAGAAGCTTTCACTTTCCATTCTCTTCAGATGTACCTCAAGTGCCAGCTGCAGTGATGGTCAGTGACCCCCTGTATCCATCGCTGTAATCACTAACATATTTCAAATTGGCTCCTGAAGAACAAGATTATGCTAGTTCTTGAATCACAGCTGATAGGAGCTCGAAGCTTGAATGTATTGGATGTCAGAACACAGTCAGGCACAGGAGCCATGCACTATGGAGGTGTCTATGAAAGAACCTATTCACAAGATGTAGCCATTCCTGAACGTGACACACAGTCTGAAAAGAAGCCTCTTACATTTTGAGTATTTCCAAGTCTCCTCTTTCTCCTTCAACCACTTTTTATTTCGCTTGACTTATGGAGAGCTAAAAAAAGACAAAATAAAAAACAAGCATGGGCAAGTGAGCTAAGGATTTGATCTTCACATAAAATAGTACAGGCAGGTACTGAGTGCTGCCCAATACTACATTTCTATTATCCACAATGGTACAAATCACGCCCAAAGAACACTTTTATATAGAAATGCAAAACACTCAGAAAACAATACGGATTTCTTTTTATTGTGTGCAAGCTGAGAAGAGTCTTATTTTTTAAAATCTGTTTAAATTCCTGGATACTTCAATGGTCACAGTATTATCAGTCAAGTATAATAAGAGCTCCACCGAGCTTCATGAGTCATAGTATTGGATACAAAGCCGACTGATGTCAAGGTGAAATATTAACTTCTCATTGACTTTAAAGGGCTTTGACTTGAGCCTATAGCAAAAGACATGAAGTGAAGCAATGTAAAAACACTTGAAATAAGATACCACATCTTAAGATTAAAGGCAAATTTTCATATGATGAAGAATCTCCAGCACTTATTGCTTATCCTTGGAGGATTTAATGCTATTTTCTCTAGTTTCTATTCTGCAGTGAACTAAGATTATCGGCAATAAAGATTTCTGTAAGACATTTCACCCTGCTTCTGCAAATCCTTAATCTTTTCCATCAGATTTTGTTATAGACTTCAATCTCATCCATTCTTTTTAACAGCATACTAATTTCAGAAACTACTGAAACAAGCTTTAGCATAAACAAATCAAAGTGTAACTTGAGGGCAGAAAGCAGTGAAATCTGAAATGTTTTCAAAATAAAAGTGATGTAGGGTTAGCTTTTGTGGCTGAAGGAAAGATGTTGCAAGTAGTACAATGCAGTTCAAATGATATAGGTGAACAAATACCTTCTATTAAAATACTTCTCTTTATAGGTCTCAGAATTTACTGGAGGAAGGGGAGAGAGTCTAGTTCTTCAGTGACCAAGTTCTAACTGACCAGCACTACCCATGGATTCTAACTAGTGTTAATGAAGCACCTTGAAAGTAGTTTTCAAGTGGTGGGTGTGTGATAGGCTCTGGGCAAATACATGAGCGCCTTTTTTTTAAATGCATTCCTTGTGAACAAAAAAAACTATCCAAACTGGAAGAAGCTTTTCCAAAGCTCATATCAATACTCATCTTCTATTAATTGCTATAAAATACCACCTCATTACTATATGATAGAAATACTGTTATAACTAATACTGCAGAGTAGTTAGTGCCCAGCAGTAATAAATGAGGTAACAATAGAAGCAAGCATTGCTTCTCTAAGTGAAAGCCACAGCAAATGCCAAAACTGAAAAATACTGAGATCTGAGATTACCAGGGACAATAGAGTCATGTGCCACACTGTAACACACACTAATTGCAAGTTCTGCTCTGACCATGCTGTGCCCCTATCTTCTAATCACACTTTCCAGTCTGGCACCTGAGTGCATGTAAAATAATGCATTGAAGTACAACAGGATGCCAGCTTGACTGACATGTCCTGCCACCACACAGCAATGCAGTAAAATTAACATTTTTAGTTTGCTTTCCTCATGGGGTAATCTCTGTCTTCCCAGTGACTGACTTCCTGTGGAGGCACGTGATAATTTAAGGCACTGGAATGGCAAAGGATCCGCTCCTCACTACCACAGCAAGGACAACGACTGACTGCAAAACTCATTCTAAACCATGCCCTTTAAAGATAACTTGCCAAATGCTAATAACTCTTCTGAATTCCCTGGCACAGAACTTATTTCCTCCTCTACTCTGCTACCACCCTATAAGGTTCTGTTTGTAAAAATGGCACAGAGTAGGCAACATAATTTATGCTGATTTGAGCCCAATAAAGGAACAAAAGCTAACAGAAGGAGCTGAGAGGAGAAAGCTATACAAATTAAATATGGATTACCTGACATCAACCTTCACTAATGTATTCAAGACTTACTCCTAAGGGATTGAGGCTTCAAGGTTGTTTGTTTTGAGGGGTTTAGTGGAAAGGGGTGTTCTTTGTGTCTGATTATTCTGTTGTTGGTTTTTTTGAGTTAAGATTCAGTAGCACAGATCAGTCAGGTTTGAAGGTCACTAGATAAGGACGTGACACTAGAGTGTTTTTCTTCCTGCTGTTTTCCGTGTACAGTGCACCTAAAATAACATCATCATATGCTACTTAGTGGAATTGAATCAATTATATCAGATGCTGTGTTGTGCTCAAATACATGAAGCCAAATAATGAGCATTTGGCTTGTTGTTCGTCCTTTTCAGGAAACTTGGTCTTATGGGAAATTGACAACCAAAACAAAACCGACTTATAGCCTGTGGGGAGTGCTTCTGCTCCAAAAAATATGATAAATACCATTGTCTTTCATTGTGGAGGTATCCCCCACCAACACAGTCTACTGCTGATGGCAGGCAAGCACAGAATGAACCACCTGTATGCCACACAACAGATTTCTGAACAACACCACTTTTAGAGAGCCAGAAGTATCAGCCCACAGATGGTGCTTTAAAAATCATTACTAGGGCAATTTGTTGCATCTCACCTCAATCTTTATTATTGCAATTATGCAATAATATATGCTAATCAGTCACTGACTGTTACAGCAGCTATAGTTCTTCTTCACAAAATCCATGGGATCACAATCATAACAGTAAAAGATTAATAACCCACATCATCATCTCTTGCACCTGCATCACCTCCTCTGATCTGAGGATCAGCTGGACAGTGCAAGTCAAGATGTCAGACATCTTGGTCCCTATGGAGCACTCAAAATAACATCTTTTTAGTGATGAAGTATGCTGATGGAAACACCCAAGTTATTGAGAGAGGAGAAAGTGCTTTAAGTTTTTTGTCAGTTCCTAGACTTCTGTGACAACTGGGACAATTTCAGTCTTTTCTCTTTAGTTTTTCTGGTTTGTTTTGAAATTCCCCGCTTAGAGGACTTAAAAACTTGCTGCTGCTCTTTTTAAAGTCAGACCTCTGAAGAAAATCTAAGTATGCTATGATCAGAGAGGAGAGGATTTCCATCAAATCCACCGAGGTTGCACTGCAATAGTTTCTCTTGGACACTTTGGACACAGGAGGCCTTAAAATCTATCATATGGAGTTCAAGTGCCCCCGCCAGGTGGGCTACAAAAACTTAGGTTCATTACAATCATCTTTGCTAATCATTTTCATCCCTTTCTTGTTCTCCATAAAGTAATTTATTCTCTCTAAAACCAGCTCTTCAAAGACATGCATTTTCTAACATTCAAATCTACACTTACATTTCAATCCTGTAAGGGAACATTCTGAAAATGAAATGGCAGAAAAAATTAGTTGGAAAGGTCATCACATCCCTAAAACTCTATTTGCTTCTGAAATTCTAACAGACAGTTTTGGACTTGACAGGACAAGCCATGTTGTGGTTGCTCCAGGAAATTTTGCATTCACCACCACTGCCTACGATCCCATTGTAAGCTTGCAAAGATTTTCAGAACAAATCTCCTCTTTCAACTATTTCAGAGTATAGGAGGAAAATAAAAGAAAAAATGCACCACTCGAAAGAGAAATCCTAATGTGCTACTGAGAAGTCCATTTGACTTAAATACCAGGAAAATTCCCTAGAGATGGCTGACTTGTTATCTAATTTTTTTTTTCAAATGCCATCATTAAAATTATATCTGTATTACAAATATTTCTCTTACATGGAACTTAACAGAACTTGCCTTCTCTCAAGCAGAACAATTAGTCCATTCAGAAAAGGTGCATAACCAGTTGGAAAGTGTTTATACCACAGGTTTATACACTTAGGCAGGAATGATTAACTGCTCAAAGCACACAGTGGAGGACATTTTGCTAGATATCACTTCAGCTGGAAGAATCTGGTTGTTACATTGGATCACAAATATTAATTTAATAATTGTTTCTTTTAGTACCATACAATAAAAAAATGTAGATGTGCCATTTATTGGAATAAATATGAGCTGAAAGATAAGTGAAGTATCTCTATTCAGCACCAGTTAAGCCAGAATTCCCATCAAGGCATATTTCAAGAAAAACCTAGGCCACATGGAAAGAGTTCAGAGAAGAACAGAGATCAGGAACCTAAAAAATACCATGTTTGAAGAAAGACAGACACGGGACTATTTAGCTTTAAGAGATCAATGGAAATGTACTAGTGAGAGTCTTGCTAGATTAAAAAGGACTGCTGCAAAGAGGAGGAGATTAATTTGTTCTGCCTACCCACTGTGGACAGGACAACAAGAAGTTGTCTTAATCACAGGGGAGAAAAAAAAAAGAGAGGTTTGTGGTAAACAAAATATTGCATTTAGTGAATTTAGTGAAGGACTAAAAAAAAGTAGGAAATACTTTTGCCAGTGGCCCTTGAGAACAGGTTAGACAAACACCTGTCAGGGACACCACTGGAGTACAGGCCCAGACACAGATGAGTTCACCTGATTCAACAGTTACTCCTGATTTTCTGCATACTCTTTTTCCTATGCAAAATGTTTTGCAGGATGTATCTGTTACACATTTTAGCCCATCTCCACTTTTTGGCCTAGGGTAGTACAAGTGTTCATTCACTCACTGAAAAGCTGTAGCAAGGAGAAATGCAAGGTTTGAGGACTAAAAAACAATGTCCAGTTTTAGCTGAAATAAAATCTATTGGATTAAAAAAAAATTCTAGAAAGTACCTGAATTTGTGAGGGGGAAAAAAATATAAAGAACGAAGTAATAACTTATGAAGTACATTTCACTATGAGATTTCTTGAGGGCTAGTAAAGGCTGAGAATATTCTTGCTAAATCAAACCTATGCATTACTGTGGCTGAGAAGCAATACATTAGACTTGTTAATTTATGCAGTACACTTTGCTTTATTTCCCTTGCAAAAAATTTGAAAAGCTATGTAAATTCTAGAAAAACATACACAGCATCTGGCACCTGACACTTACATGCTCTTACTAATTGTACTTAGGGACTGAAATAAAGGAAGTTAAGGAGAAATTTCAAAAGTGACAAAGCAAGAACACAGCAACATTTGTATGCCCTATCCTTCTCAGGGTTAATTTGTCAAATGAATCACTACGTCAAACAGATAATCTGACTCCCTTCTCAAAGCATTTTAGAATTTGTTCATCCCTTACACATGATGTAGCAGCTCTAGCATTTATTCATGGAAGGAGGAGGTGGCAGAGAAGCAGGAGTTAAGGAACAGGTTTATCAATGGTATCACAGTAGCACTAATAGGTATGGGGGCAGATGGTGCAAATACTTTGGCAATAAATAATAATTATTTGGAGCGTTGCACACAGGCAAGAAGTCTCTGGGGGTCTCTATAAAAATAGCTGTTGCACCTCTGCACTGATTAACCTCTTACTTCCAGTATGTTATCTGCCTTTCAGTAAGAACTAAAAACCAACAGGATTCGTACAGGCACCAGGAGTAAGAACATTACAAAGTTTCAGGCAACTACACACAACAAACCTGGCAAGTGAATCAATATTATAGCTGGACTGCTACTTACATTTATTTTATGTTAAAATCTTGCTACATTTTAAGCATAGTTTTGTTTAATGTTTCAAGATACATGTGTCCACTTGATTAAATAGTCTCTAGGAGTGTGAACTCTTATGGGCTTCTTTGTGCAGTCAAGAAATTATCCAGGGCAGAAAAGACTGAAGGTTTGATCCCAAAATACTTTTTCCTCCATTCTAGAGATAAATTGCAGAATGAGGTAACAATTCTAGTCCAATACTGTTATCAGCATATGAAACTTCATCTACTTTTGTGAAGGACAGGGTCAAATAACACATTCATAAAGAGTAGCAATTTACACCTCAGTCTCACCAATTTGAGGGACAAGTGTGAGGCACAGAATAAGTGAACAGTTTATTTCTACTGCTGGAGCAAGTAAGAAGCAGCACAAGTGGAATCCTAGACAGGATGGCAAAACCACGACTGTATCTCAGCCAGCCCTCCAGAACAAACCTACCCCGTCATGGCTTGTGCCAATACAGCAAAGCACGGACACGTGCCTCATTCCCTGCTGCAGGAAAGGTGGTGTTTACACCTGACACACAGGAGCTGGGAGCAGAGGTGACAATGTTTCTGTTACCTAGCAGAGACTCATTTGGTGACTATATTCAGATTATTTTTCTCTTGTATAAAACAGGAAGAACAGACAGGCCACTCACTTCCCCTCCCATAAGGTTATTTCCCTAAAGGCCCATGTACATATATATCTATGTATACACATTTCAATAAACCATACTTCCTCTGCTGACTATTTTCTCTCTATTTCCATTCCACCCTAGTTGAATGGGTTGTCAGTCACTGTTTGGCTAACCCTGACTTGTCCCAATATGTAAATTAAACTTCCCCCCACCCCTCTTACTTTAATTCCCTAGAGTGGTGTTTTTCATGTATTTAAATATTTTTTCCTACTTATTACTTGGACAATGAATCCAGACCTGGGCGCTTGCCTATGCTAATAAATATATAACAATGAAATGAAGATAATTAAATACTAGTGCTAGTGCAGTGACATGAGACAGGAAGTACAGGGAGAGTTCTAAGGCTTACTAATGATACATTTATGAAACAAGGGGACAAACTGTGAAACTGAAGGTTAAAACATCTTTGAATCTTGATCAAAATCTAAATAAGCAAAAATCTAATCAAAATCAAATATGCAACATGTAATACACAACTACTGTACTACACCAGTAGTAATTGCTGAGGCAAGTCAGTAATCCAAGCAGGATCAGCCCAAGCCATAGGACATCAGGCATTGCCTTCACCAGTTTACTTCCAGGCAGCAGAGCAGATGCAGTCCATTCATAAAATACTCTACCCAAAGAACAAATTTTCTGGTCTGAATTCCAACCTCGACTACATTCACCTGGCTTCAACTGTACCACAGTCCTGTTTATTGCCACTGATTATGGGAAGAAAACATTTAGCCACTTCACTTGCACAAAGAACTGTTGAGAAGCAGCATCAATTTTGTTTTAAATTACATTTTAACGCAACAGCACTTAACCACTTTCTCTGAAGTCCAGGATTATCAGCACTCAAAGGAACAACAATAATGCTTTATTTCTTCAGTCAAAACCATACCACCTCTTCAGCTTTCTCACACTAACTTTGTGACAATTGCTTACAACTGCAATATCTGAATAGGCTTTCCTAACTGGAAAATCCTCACAGATTTAGTGCTTTTCTGAAGGCCCCTCTCTAGGTCCCCACTATATTCTTTTTGCATTGTTAAGGCCTCTGAAATTAAGGCCACTGGAGTTCTGTTTGTTGGATGCTTTGCTATCCTTGGAAAGGAGCTTAGGGAAGCTTTCTTGCCTCAGCTAAGAAAAATTACTCTAAAACTGGTATGTATTTGCATTATTGGCCAGCAGTTATCACATTATCTGCATCAAAACAGAGGCCAACATAGGTGCACCCTGCAACTTTGTGCTTTTTGCAGTTATTTTTTCACATACAGGCAATGATTGATGCAAGAGGAAACAATGCAAGCCTGAACCCAGACCCAGTGTAACTGTGCTGAAAAAAAAAGTAGAAACAATTCCATAACATATGGATGGAAGATTTACATTACTATTATCCTTTAGATAATTCCACACTGGGATAAGAAAGTCAATATATAAAGTGATTTTCAGCTATCTCTTACAGAATTTATGTCAGAGAAATAGCCCAAAGGACAAATACCAAAGGTCAATTTTTTTGTTGTTGTTAAATTAGCAGGTAGATAAACAGCATTAGACATTAGATTGTTTAGGAAACATAAGCCACAGCACTTAAGTAGCAGTGTGTTGAATAGATAGACTCAGAAGAGTCTAGAGGAGACTCTGTCTTAGAGGAGACAGCACTTCTTGGCATCCTGAACCACTTGGGAAGTTATAGAGGAGGGTCTCCTCCAAAGGGCAGAGCTTCTGAGTAAGTGAAGCTACACAGAGTCTGGGGAAAAAGAATTGCTGCTGCTGCTGCTTGTAGACTGCATTGCTGGGTGTCAGTATTGAAGCTTGGTGACTGCAATCTGCTGGGCTCATCCACCAATCCTAAAATTCCAAGTAATATTAAAAGCCTTCCACTATCTACCCCAGCACGTACTTTTCTGGCCTAGCTTGGCCTGCACTCCATCTCATGTTAGCAGCTTCCAGGCCTTGCAAGGGAAAGCTAGACTTTTTCCATGTTCAAACAGGTGTCCATGTGAGAGATGTGGAATAGGTATATAATTAATCCAAATATGTGTGGGATGAT
The DNA here is from genome assembly GCA_020086605.1 of Lanius collurio. Classification (NCBI taxonomy): domain Eukaryota; kingdom Metazoa; phylum Chordata; class Aves; order Passeriformes; family Laniidae; genus Lanius; species Lanius collurio. The sequence goes on from JACBWW010000015.1 coordinate 14,146,759, forward strand.
ACAGCCTGATATCTAGGCCTCTGTGTGAAACCCACTGTCAAGATCCATTTACAGCTTAAGTGTCAAAACTGACAAAAGAATTGAAAGAACACAGGAACACTAGAACATGGACTGGAAAGAGTCATGTAGGTACTCAGTCTCCGTGTGAATTAAAGCCAAGGGAATTTGTGGGGATGTGTGTACATGTATTGCTCAATCAACGCTCTCAGCCTGGGGCAGTTGACTTGCAAGAATGGATGGACGAGGCAGGAAGCCCAGTGCAATTATTCCAGGTTTCCATCACTACTACGATGATCATGCTTCTCCCTCTCTCCCCTCAGATGGATTTAGAATAGCAACCTACAGACTTCTGTGTAGCAGCAAAGAACTGTAAAGGTTCAGCTATGTTCTGATCTAATCCCATTACTACTAGAGACATACATTTCTGTGCAAGTGAAAAACAGGATGGCTGGCAGAGAAGAAACCCTGTCTACCACCACTATCATACATCTTGTTGAATTTGCCTCACTAATACCAGGGCAGATGGTGTAAATTACCTGCCCAGGGCCTAGTAAATTTGGTCCCTTGAGGTTACAGTTTGGTATAAACACTAGCTTGATTAATCATGTAGCAGTTCCCTAATCCTGCTCTGTTCACTCACAGGATAAGCACTAGATACTAATTTTTTAAGGTTCTTTATTTAACAGCTTCTAGATGCCCAAGTCCATCTTTAATGCACTTTATTAGTTCATTCCTAAATTCCAAACACCTGACTCATTGAATCAGGTTACAGATGCCCTTGAACCCTTTGAATAATCCCATTATGCTCCTGACTTGGTTTATTTCCACTTCTATCAAGACTATTAAATCAACAGCTTCCATTATCAACTGAAAATACCCACTGCCATCCTGAGATCTCAAAGATTCAATTCTCTATACTCTCATTATCCTTACTTTACAACATTCATAAGAGTTAGTTCAGTATCTTGTAATTCTCAGCTACCTTTGATAGCTGGCATTTCATTTTAAAGTCCCAGCTTTAGGAGTCTGGTAGCTTCATGAGAAATCACACCCCAAAATGTAACTTTATATTTCGAATTAAAGTGAGTTTAAAGAAAAACTGAGAATATAAATCTTAACGCTTTTGAAAAAACAGAAGCCAAGTAATTAACAAACATTCACTACTATTTAAAATAGAAAAGAAAAAATATAGTGCCACATCCCTCTTGATTAAAAGTTAGCCTTGTGATGTGAATTGAGGGGGTTCAAACTCTCAGCACTAAGAACTGCCCTTTCAATGAATCAACTCCCATTAATTTGGATACATATTTAAATGTACAATAGAAATTCAAGCCTGAACAGCTAAGTGAATACAGCCACACTGTGAAGAGATAAGGTATGAATGAATAGCTTAATTGGACACTTGCAAAATTAACTTGTCAAAAGTAATTACTCTATACATGATCCAACGGGAAATGTTTTATATCAACCACAATTTGAAAGAGTATTTATGCTGTTCCTTGGCCTTTAAAAGATACATTTACAATATGCTGATTATTTACTAAGCTACTATCATGCATTTGCAAACCTTTCAAGCATTCTGGTAAAAAAAGACAACAAATTCATTTCTGTCCAGTTCCAAAGAGGTTAGCAGATACACTGACTATATTTTTTATGAAAATTCTAATGCTTTCTTTGTTGGAGTAAAATCATCCTGGCTAAAGGTATATGTTTATTTTCTGTGTGTAACAATAAAAATGGATTTAAAATTAAACAGCTGGAGATTGGGAAAGACCAAGAAAACACAATGACAAGTTAAGACACACAAGTACGTGTCTGTATTTCAAAAGACTATAAGGGGAAAAAGAAAACCCACAAAACCAGACATGCTTTGAGGAAGAAGAGTCCAAGAGGGAGTAAAAATCTCTCCTTCTCAGGACCTATAAGAAACAGCAAGCTTTGCATAACTCAGAGAGAAGTAATAAAATGCTTTCTGAACTACATGGTTTCCATCTAGTACCATGAGATAGGAGATCGTAATTGGAAAAATACACAGATATATTTCTTTCAGCCATGCATAAGAGAGCTGCATATCTACTCAAAATAACCATTTTGCCATTGAATTTCCATCTCAGTAATGCAGGACACAGTAACCCAAAGTGTCTTTGAGGCCAGGTACGTCACGTAACCTTCAGATACAGTCACCACTCCAGGCCTGGCCTAGCAGAGAGGTTCTTCTGTACATGCAGTAAAAACACAAGAATTGTCTAGTGACTTAGCAGAGTAGTCCTTCTCCTCATACACATATAACCCTGATGAAAAAGGCTCCCTATGTCAGCAATCAGGGATTCCCTTAATCTACACAGTAGCAGAAAAAGACAGAAGAGAGATCAAAAGCATTATTGGAACAAAAGCCAGAAATGTATTTTTATGCCATTACTCCTACTTTTGGCCAATACAGTGAGCACCAGCAGAAAGAAAATATTTCTAGAGAGAAAGCTGTGCTACCATACTATAAATGCTAACATCTAGAGAGGACAGAGAAGGACATATGGCAAAGCTGGAAGGGCTGGTCTCCAAAGTCCCTTTGGCAAAGTTGTTATTGCAATTATCTAACACATGCTACCACCTTTGGGTTTGCTTTAGCAATGGTTTGGGGAGTCAAACCCAAACCCTCACTCATATCCCCCAGAGTTTTGTTTGAACAAGGCCTGTAGAAGCAGCCCTTTGACACAGTCTAAGTATCCTTTGCTGCTGTGAATTCCCTGCACACGCTGCTATCCTGGACAAGGCAAGGAGGAAATACAAACTTCAGAGATTATCCAATGTATTAAAACTTAATGAGCCATTGCCCCAATATGTGCACAGCACACAACACCTCTTACATTCTGGCTTCAGACTGCAATTTACTAATCAGCTACTGAAGCTGAAGCACCTCGGTCCCAAAGCAGTTACTGACTGATTGGTTAATAAAAATTTCTACAGAGAGAATTTCACTTCCATAATGGAAGAATTTCATCTAATCTGAGATGATGAAATCATTTGCTGAAGCACTTCAGTCCTAAAGTGATAGACCAGTTAATAAAAGTTTCTATAGAGAAAATTTCACTTCCGCAATGGAAGAATCTAATCTCATCTAATCTGAGGTGATACTAAAAAAAGAAAAAACAAAAAACAAACAAACAAAAAAAATCCTCAACTTCCCCCTCCCCCCCAAACAAAAAATCAACCCAACCTACAGGACAAACTTCAGACAAAATCAAGAGACCCCAGACCCCAACTTCTTCCCCCCCAAAAAACCTCTTGACCAACAAAATCAAACCAAATATAAGCACTTAATTATTTTCCTTACCTTTAAAATAATATTAAAATAGTTATTCTATTTTTAAGGTATTTTATATACTGGCATATGACTTAAAAATACCTATTGTCCGCAAGACTGCATAATTATAAATACTTCTTTCAAAGAGTAAGTTGGAAAACAAACTCTGTGATATAATATGTATGAAACACCACTCCAAGTGCCTTCAATGGGCCAAGTTATTCCACGAGCAAGGGGTAACTCGGGTCAAGTTCACCAGAAGGGATAACTCCCAGGTGAAGTTCATAACAAAATAAAAAGCCTCTGGTTAGTTATCAGCCTATTTCACATCTGCTGTGGCTACTAGTGGGTGGCAGTTCACACCAGTCACCATGAACTGATGGCACCACAGACAGCCCAAGGACTGAATAAATGACTCAGGAGGAAACCCTTGATTGAAATCTGCGGGCAGTACTTTCCATTAGGACACTAGATACACAAGTAACAAAACAGGAAACAGGTCTGTACTGCTTCTGTGTTCTCTGGCCTGTTTCGTGCCCAAAAGGCTCTTATTTCTCCAGGTTGTCATAATCTGTCTCCACTTACAAGCTCTCAGTCAATGCCTGTGACTAACACACCATCTTTACCAGGTCCATGGAGAAATCATAATCTAGATGCAAAAACAGTGAGCCAGCAGGAAAGAGGAAAAAAAAAAATCCAACAAAACAAATCCCTATAAAAACCCCCAAACAGGCTCAAAACTACATCATATTGTGAGATGTATGTTTGATTTCAAGGGCACTCCCATTCTCTTCTCATTCTCAGGAAGAAGCAATGTTTACAATTTTTATTTCACTGTAAGAAAAGGTACCAAGCACATAGGTATGGCATAAATACAGTGCAGAGGGGAAAAAAAGCCAAACACGCATCATAAACATTCTTGTCACTCATTACTAAAAAGCAGAACATAAACCAGATTTTTCTTCGAATGCCACAGGCACTGTGGGAAGATGAAGACAGCAGTGCAACTATGTAATTAAGAAACAATTATATTCCAGAGTAAAAACTTTACATCCAGCATGACAAAGGCTTCGATATGTGTTCTTCAAGCCCACCTGAGTCATACATAACGCAACGTATAAATGCATACACTTGAAGGCAAGGAATACAAAAAGTTTTAAAAATAACTAGCTAACTCCTAAATCAATCCTAAACAAGTAAAACAAAAGTCTGTGTTGCTGCATAAGGGAAAAGATAGGGCTGTCTCACTTCAGGATCTGCAACTTTATTCAAAGCTTTTGAACATTTATCTGCAGTATTTTCCTTCATTTACGTTTCTGCTGTTCTTTTATTGATGTTATAAATCACAAAGTTCCATCTGGAAAACAGTTTTAGTTTACATCCTTATTGCTTTAGACAATTAAAATCAATCCTTAGTATTAAGAACAATAATGGCAGCCCTTAGACTCAACGTGCTAAGTTATGGAATAGGGTTTTTTTTAAATAATCACCTTTTCAAATTGGCTTCAACCTACTAGTAATCTCATGTTTTAAAGAAATCCCTCTCTTACAAGCAGCAGCTTGACAGGATTTAACATTTCAGACTATCTTTAGATTGGTTTTGATTAAAAAAATTAATTTTAGACTAAAGTAATGACATTATTATAACCAGCTTACTCCCAGCATTATGTTGCTTGACAACTCCTTCAAACTATTCCTTCACTTTATTCATGACAGAGAAACCAATAATAATTGAAGGCTTTGTTGATTTTTAATACCATCTCTTAGTCAGGGAAAACACTGTGATATGTATTCCCAATTTGACTGTTCAGCTAAAATTTTTCTTCTTTAACAAATTTAGCATAGATCTTTGTGTCTATTTTTTCCTAGGTTGGGCTGTCAGCTGGAATCTTCCAACAGAGTATATGAAAGCTCTTGTTTGAGTATCAGTTATGTGAAGCTGTATGCTGCTAAAATGTTAGACCCATGATGTTTATATGTACAAAGTCATAGACTTCCTGCAACAAGAGTTTTGGCTGTTAATTTAAGAAGTAACAGGTCTCAGATATAACACAGCTCTTTGAAAATTTCAGTTGAAAATTATAAGCAGAACACGACACAAAAATGCAATGCAAATGAAACACAAGAATAAATTAGTCTCACTTCTACATGCCTTTTCCTCTACTCTCCCTTGTTCTAAATGGAACAAAGTAAAAAACCAAAAGCTAGAAAGACATTTTAAAGATTTTCTTGCAGATATCAATACAATTAGAGAGAACATACTAGTAAATTTTAGATTAGCTGAAATATTAGCCATCACTTCCTTCTGCATAATCATCACAGACAGCCCACACATAAAATTAATCCAATAAGTTTATTTGACTTTAATATAGATGCTTTAGCCTAGCCTCTGTTGTTTCCAAATGCAATTTCCATTGCTTGAAAAATAAACTACAAAAGCAAACCACTATAACATATTCCTCATAGACTGAACTATACTTAAGTATAAACCTGACGTGGTTCCTGAATTACAGCTCAAACATTTAGAAAACATTGTGCATTATAGCAGGTCCAAATCAAATGGAGTGATCACCCTGGAGGTAAATCTTACTGATTTTCAACTAAAAGAAATGAATCTGTAGGCAACAAGGAATCCTACCAAAGGTAGCATAGGCTCATAATGTAGATTTTTCAACAACTTAATCAAGATGTAATATCAAGATCGCAGTGATATTCTAGGAAATCCTCTTATGCCTTGAATTATGAATTTCACACTGGAAAAGTAAGAGTTTAAACAATAAGATTAGGATAGTACTTACCCTCAGACAACATTAGTGGCACTGGACTTCCTCAAACACTGCCTCTGCCAAATGGTTTTTTGTGGAACTCAGCTACCAGAAGACCAGTAACCACCTCACTTCCAGCTCAGGGTCCCAAGACAAAGAAGTGTACTGTGAACCTAAGTGAGAGTTTTCAGGATTGCCAGCAGCACTCAAATCACAGGTGCAGCCAATATTCAGTGCAGCACTCCCAGGCAAGACTCACCAGGTGAAAACCAGAAAGGTGGTGATAAACAGGTCCCTCATGGCTGAGCCAAGGATTCTGGTTCTCTTCAGCAACACAGCCTCTGAGGAACAGAGAATTCACCTTCTACATCAGGACCTATATGTAACTTACATGTTTTCACTAATGTTTATAGAAATTGTTTGTGCATACATAATTTTTGTGGTGTTTTTTTTCCTAGCCAAGTCTGGTTCGTATTTTCAACTCATGAGTTATAAAATTTTGTTAAATAAAATAAAATGGCACTACATCCCAATTAGGAAATTGATGACACTTTGTACAATAGTATCCTTTGATACAAGACCCCCTGAAATCACAAGGCCGTTCATATTACCCAGTCTACTACTGGATGCATGTATACACACATGGTTGGCAGGTCATACAGGCAGCTCCATTAGTTCCCTAAATACTCTTTCCTGTGGTCAATAGAAATATCCTCAGGATCAAGTACACATTTTTGTATTTGCCATGTCCTATTACTGGTATATAGGCAAGTTGAATCCATATTCCAGACTGAAAATCATTGTCACTATTAGCTCAAAGTTGCAGAAAAAAATAAATTCTTCCTTTATACCTGTAGAGGAAGAAAAAAAAAGGCTGTCAAGGTATAGGAGTGATCCTAGGGGCCTAAAAGTTTGAAAACATCCCTTGCCATAGTTTTCTTCCAAACTTAGCAATCTACTCTTCCCTGTAGGCCAGTGTCTGACTTTTTGACAGACTATGGATCTACTCTTCCAAAAGTCACAACCTCTGCTTCAAAATCTAACAGAGGTTGCTGTCTGTTCCTCATTTCACAGGCTGAAATAAGACACTGCAGGCAGCCTGTGAAGTATCTAACAAACACCCCAGTTTGAATATCGCATTCCCTGCCATACCAAAAGGAGACCTCACAGTCCACACAAGGAGTAAGTATGTGTGCTAAGTACAACTTGCAAGAAAACTGATTTTAGAGCTCAGACCCTAGAAACTAAAATTCAGAGGGATCTTCTTTCAAATAAATGGGAGAGACTGCTTGTTTATGGCTTAAATGATATGCTGTTGGGCTTTTGTTCTCTACAAAATTCCAATTTTCTCTCAGACATTGGTTAAATTCCTACAGTAACAAGAGACTCCGAGCAAACTGTCCCCTGGGTCTACCCTCTCTAAGATATGAGTCTACATGGTACTGAACTATCATAGCACAAATCTTTATGCAGTGCTATTTTCCTATTCCAAGCCACAGCATGATCTATAAACACACTGCAATAAGGAACAAATATGTTGCCTTTCCCACCTCAAAGTAAGCTGCTGGGAAAGGCAATTATTCCCTGTGATTGAGCAGCTTCCTGTATATGGATGTGTGAGCTTTCATTTATTACCTACGTGGTTACTGGCAAAAGGCTGCAAAGGATAACGTTCTTCTAATGGGATTTTTTTTTCTGAGAAAGGAATTAAAATAACATTGAGACAATTTAAATCACAAACAATGGCACTTCCCAGTCTTCATCGCCACGTAAGACAACACCTAATACAGCTAAAAGTTCCAGAGGAATAATTTGGGATGGATTTCAAACCTTTTGTGTTGTCTACTCCCTTCTAAATAATATGAACAAAGGGCAGAAGTCTGTGCAATCAAGGCACAGTAAGGCTTTAAGTAACATGATTTTAATATTCATTAGGTTTTAACTTCTTAGTGACTATTTATGAAATCTTCTATTACATCAGGATAACAGGATAAAAGAAAGTCAAATAATCTGAAACTTAACACTTTTACATCAGCAGATACACTTCAGAACTATATTTAGAACCTATCTTGATAGCTGGGTTGAAATGACCTGCCAATCCCTACACAGTATCAAATAATAACTAAATCCAGAGTTCATGAGGGGCAACTGTAAAGACAATGAATTTGTCGCAGAAATAAAAACCATATATTAAACCTTTAGTTTTAAATGAATTTTTCATCATAATACATTGCAAAGGCACCTGCTAAGTCCAAATGAAAATGAGGTTTTCCTCAAATCAGAATTATCAAAAGTTCTTAAATATTTCATTAGTTTAAAGACTGCTACACTAGCTTTATATTAGTTTACCTCATATGTGAAGAAGTTTCCGACAGAAGAGAAGGCAAAAGGCCACTCTAATGTTCTTTCCATCTCCACAACATGTAAAAGATGACCTCTGGTCAGTTCTTCTCTATTGGAAAGGAACTTTCTCTTGGTCACTCTTTGCTGTACAAGGGAAGGATATTTCCCAAGAAAAGGAATGTGAGACACGAATTCAAACAAGATATATTGCACAAGTACCTATAAGTCAGTGTTTTTGGAAGGGATCTCTCAACTGGCTCTTCTTATAAAGCACTTCCAGTTAATTTAACTTATTTAAACTATAAACACATCAGAAAATGAGTGCTACGAAATATTGGTTATAAGACATTTTCTTACTTGAGTAAATTATTTTCTGCATGACCCAGAACCAGTCAGCGTCTCATATTGGACCTTGGGAAGACGAGAGGTCATAAAGGTTCCAAGACACTTCTAAGTGCTTGTGGGCACCACTGTCCCCTGCTGGAGGAAACCAGTCTCCCTGGCGTGTTTGTGACTGATCAGCTTCTGCTGGCAGTCGCTGACATAGTGCAAAGATGACATAAGCAACAGCTCATCTTCATTCCCATTTAAGCTCCACAGGCCTGTGGCTTGGGATGGAAGGTCCTTAATTCCATCATCTGTGCAATGTGGCTGCGTAAACATTAAAGCTGTTTGCGTATGCCCTGGACAAGAGTCTTTATTACCGCATGCCATCCTCAGGCCCTGCTGAGACTCAACGGGGCTGCTCTGTGTATGAGAAGCTCCCACACCTCAACCGCGTGGTACAGAGACATTCGATGCCCAAGGCTCGCAAACGGCCACCGATAAATGAGAAGCCGGTTTTATGTCAGCCCAGAAGAAAACCACATACAACGCATTTTGGGGGCCTGAATCATCTAAGGCGTTTTAAACAACAGCCAAGAAGCAAACCCTACTCCTCGCTCCCGCATTCCCGGGATAATCAGGGGAATTGCGGACCCAGCTCTCGCCGGCGGGGCGGGGGCGGTGCCACCGCGAGCGGCCTGACGGGAGTTGTAGTCCGCCCACATTGCCCGCTCTCCGCTTCCCCGACTGCATTTCCCAGGGGGCGCTGCGGGTGCCGGGCAGCCGCTGGCAGGGCAATGGCGGCCATGGCGGCGCGGGGGTGCGGAGGGGTCTGGCGCCGGGCGTGGCAGCGCGGCACGGGGGGGCCCGGTGCTCCCCCCCGCGGGCAGAGGGCTGTCGTCTGTAACGCGAAAGGCGGGGAGGTGCCGGCGGGGAAGAGCGGGTACGGTGCCGGGACGGCGCGGGAGAGGGGTCGCTGGAGCTGCTTCTGTCGTGGGGCATCCCGCCCTCGGGGCGGAGCCGCGGGGCCGGGTTTGGGGCCCCGGCCTTGGGCACGGGAGCGGCGGTGACAGCAGCGGGGGCCGGTGTAAATTCCGGGTTCTGAGCGGTGGAAGGCATGCACATCTTACAGGCAGCTGGCAGCGCCTGCCTAGCGCGCGTTTATCTCGCAGCCTCCCCAGAGCGCACACGGTAATTGCCGCGGCAGCGGGGCCGTGACCCTCTGACACGCGCGGTTGCGATAAGAGCCTGCAGCTCAGGCAGCCTGAGCGTTCACGTGTGCCGAGAATGAACAGCGAGGGCCGCACCAGCCTTCATGAGCGTGTTTTCAAGGGTTATTCCAGTCCTAAAGAGGCTTTCTCTTCCAGTGGAGTATTGTGAGATTTGGGCAGTGTGCCTGAAACAGAGCATTTTATTTCTGCTGCAACTGAAAGTCACGACCTGAACAAGTTCTCCTGTTCTCTGGTGTGCTGGGAGCTCTTCACACAGCTGATTACTTCAAGAAAGTGGTGCAGACACTGGCGGAAGTATGCTGCTGATTCTTTAGGGACACAGATAAACATAGTCCTTGAACAAACATGGCGAGAAGTTCCAGGTGCCTCATCATTGTTGTTAGCAGGATTGAAGGACTGACTGGTGCACGTACCTTTTTCACTGAGTGTATCCAAGACACTGATGAAGCAAAGCCTGGTGTAATTTTTATTACCACGATGTGACAGAAGGGCATTTCTGAAGAATGCAGGAAACAATAGAATAAATTTTACTCCAAAATGTAAAAGAAACCCCACATTATTTCTTAAAACTTGAGGCATCTGTATGGTTAGTTTAAAATACCAAAGAATAATACTATTACAGTAAATATAAAATTATTAGCTCCTTTAAACATCTGAACCTTAATCTTCTATGATAATGTCCTTCTTCCTAATGTGTCAATATAAGTGGCATCTGCATCACTAGTTTTCTGTTTGTAGGGATGTCCTCAGCTCTTGGAGGGCAGATGGAGAACTAAAACCTTGGCAATGGAGAAAGTTCACCTTTGGAAGGAACACTGTACTTGATATATTTGTTTGATGTTTTCCACGGCTTGCTTATCTCCTATAGCTATCTGAGTACTCCTACTGCTGAAGTAGTCTGCCATATAAATGTGATTCCATCAGTGAAATATTATTTGTGCCACTTCATTTGTACAAGGCCAGATAATTACTTACCGAAACTGTCAAGCAATTCATACTTTAAAGATGACCTTTTTCTCTTGTCCATATAAAGGTTATGGATGTGAGAATTGCAATTACTTTTTAGATGATACAGAGAAGCTTTATTCTGGGGAATACATCCAGAGAACAGTAGCTCTCTAGTTGAAATGATGATTTCTCTATTACCAGATTACTAATGTTTATGCTAATATTCTACTAACGCTGCTCTGGAGAGCCACCTTTCCCAGCATGCAAGTGTCTATCTGACAAAGAATACATAATTTATTATGCCACCTGTCTGTTGGAGATTTATCAAACTACCTGAGAAGTAATTCATATTTATGATGATTTGGGGATTTTCACGAGGCAGCAAATTAGGGTTCATCCAGCATGCAAGTGTGCCTCATTAATTTCTCAGAGATTTCTTGTGCAAGGAAAAGTTAAAAGTTTCAAACCATTACATTTTTTTATGACATTCTTTTTGGCATACAACACTGCCATGTAGTCCCTGTAGCCTCTGTTCTCCAGTATCACAGCACAACCTTTTCCCTTATAGTGTAGGTGTATTTGCAACATTGTTTACAATGTCTTTACAATCACAATTTAATTTTTGTTAATAAATTCAGCATTTTTAATTCTTCAGTTTCTGGCTGTTCATGGTTTTTAACATAATCTATATTTAAATTGTTTCCCCTTTCTCTTTCCTTTTCAGCCTTGCTCCGTGGATACCAGTTGTGGGTCTGGAAATTCATGCACAGATCAGTTCCAAATCAAAACTCTTCTCTGGTTCCCAAGTCCAGTTTGCAGCACCTCCCAACTCGTTGGTATCTTTCTTTGATGCCTCTTTACCAGGAACTTTACCAGTAAGTTAAGATACAATTTCATTTATGTCAGGATTAATGTCAGGCAACTTTGTGTATGTTTCTAATATTTTATTCTTCTCAAGATTTGACTATAGTCATATATGTGACTACTTTTCCTTACTGTTCTGGTTTCTCTTTGTTTCATAACATGAGATGCCTAGTACTGTTTCTTTTCAATTTCCTCACTCCCTAGTTATTGCCTCAGATACTTTATATCCCCTCCAAAGGAAAAAAATCAGGAGTGTCTCTTCAATATAGTGAATGGATTGTGGTATTTCTTTGAGGCCAGAGTGGGTGTGTTTGGTTAGTATGCCACACAGGAAATTCCTTAAATATGAGAGATGCTTAAAGCCCAGTGAGAGAAGAACATCTGAGATTTCTGAGTGGCCATTTGATGTTATTTTGCCATATGTTTGTTTATGTAGCTGTCATTTGCCATTTGGAATGTCTCACTGTGGAGTTACTTTGCTTCCTGAGTAGAAAGTCTCCAATTTAGGAAAGTGTCAACCATTTCTATTTCCAGAGCAAAGCAATTGTTAAAAAAAAAGTAATCTGTGTGAGACATTGTGGATTAATAGGTCAGAATAACTAGCTAGCAGTTAGCAATAAGGTTTATTAGTGAAAACATAATAAGTGTTTGAATTCACAGCTTAATTATAACTGTGATGGCTATGACAGTACTGCTGTAAAATTCTCTGAGAATCTAACAAGTTTAACATAAAAATGAAAGTTAAAAAATTATAACATAAGCTCTTACAATACAGTGAAAATAAACATTGAATAGGCTTAGCATTGCCACATGCAACAAGTGTGCAGAGACTGTAATGGGGTCTAATTATTTAATGCAGAAATATTTCACTGACTGTATTCATTAAAGTGCAGGTTTGAATTCCAGTTACAGAAATGTATTTTTAAATCTAGCTGAAGCTTTTCATCACCATAAACAGCCTCAAATAACTTCTAAAATTGAGAACTAACTTGTGGCTGCATTTCTAGGATCTTGATATATGTAATGATTTTTAAAAAGAGAATTTTTTATTTTTATGTCTGTGTTTGCAAAGGTATTGAAAGCTAAGGAAGTGAAATTTAGATGCTAATAAAATTGGGATTTCACTCTGGTTGCAGCAGCAATTCAGAGCTGAGTTTCAGATCTAACTGTATGGGAATTCTGAAAACTGCATGAGATAATGGGACTCTTATGCAACCATTTGGTTTTATAAGAGTCTAGCTAGACTTAAAGACAGAAAATTAGTTCCTTTCATTTGGGAGCAGGGCTAGGTTAGGTAGTCACCAAATCCAAAGGAGTTCAAGATTCTTGTTTTAGACCGTCTACTTAACCTTCTGTTAATGCACAGAAATTCTCTTAAATTGTCTAATGCTTATCTTCAGTCAAGTAGAAAAGCTGTTCTTGAGTGAACAAAAATGAATATTTATGAGGAATTTAATTTTTCTGTATTTCACTATTTATCAAGGGTGCAGTGTGTGTGTGTGTCTTTTTTCTTTATTAATGAGGCTTAAAACAAGGCTTGGTGTGACCTTTGTGAGACTCCAGTGCATGTGGGCTTTGATGGAGAATATAACTGCACCTGAGAAGAAAAAATCCAGAATGGTTAAGTTAATTTTAAAGTAGTGATGCTATGTTAGGTTCTACCAGCTGCTTTTATCTATACAAAGAGAAGAAAGATTTTTCTTACCGTAGTAGTGGTGAAAATAGAGTTGAAAGTGGATGTTACAAAATACATGTTCCTGCATGTTAGAATGTGATGCAAAACTCAGTCAGTAGTCATAGCTTTATTTTCCCATTGTACTTGCTGCACAGGAATTAATGTGAGACCAGCATTTGTTCTGGAATCAGTTGGGCTTATTTTCTATATGTAAATTTGTACATGGCAATAGTATCTGAAGCAGAATTGGATTTTGGTAAATTCTGAAAGATGGAAGGTCATTTTTGAAAATTAGAAATATTTGTAGAATAAACCCAAACAAAAAAAAAAAAAGCAATTTTAACAAATATTTGGTTATTGCCTTATAGGACTACTTAGAAGGTAAATATTTGGCCTTTCATTTGGACGCCATTTTGTTGAGAAATGAGAAAAATAGCAGCAAAGTTTTTATACAATAGATGTACTGTCTCTAGAAGAGAATGATTGCTGTTTTAAACTGAGAACTATAGGGACAGTTTTCAATGTCACAGGGATTTAAATTTCCTGTGTGACAGCGAGGTAGTGGTGATAGAGAGCTGTGCTAGTATTTGCTCCTTCACAATGGGACCAGGAATGATGGTGCTAAAGGGATCTTTTCAGGTTGCTGTGCATTTCTGGATCACCAGTTAGTGTTGGTGTGAGCCTTTGCTGTGCTCTGCACAGGAGAGGTGAAACTAGAAGAATGTATTTAAGCCCTCCTCCATCTTTCTTCTTTATATTTGCTTCCTGTAAGGTTAATACAGCTTATTTTATGCTTCTGCTGCAAGTATGCCTTGGGAGGGTCATCACAGTGGACGTGGCATAGCCATTTCCCTGTGTTGTTCTCATAAAGTGCCTCTAAGAGACAGCCACAGGTGAGAAGAGCTATGCAGGTGCCCTCCTATTTGGCATGAGACAGAAAATACTATAGACTTATAGAATTATGGGATGGTTTAAATGCAAGGGATCTTAAAGAGCATCTGGTTCCAGCCCTGCTGCCATGGGCAGGGACACCTTCCACTAGACCAGGTTGCTCAGAGCTCCATCCAGCCTGGCCTTGAACACTTCCAGGGATGGGGCACCCACAACTTCTCTGGGCATCCTGTGCCAGTGTCTCACCACCACCCTCGCAGTCAAGAATTTCTTTGTAACATCTAATCTAAACCTGCCCTGTGTCAATTTAAAACCATGTTCTGTCATTACAGGCCCTTGTAAAATGTCCCTCTGACTCCCTTGTAGGCCTTGTTTAGGTACTGGAAAATGCTGTAAGGTCTCTCCAGAGTTTTCTCAATGCTGAACAACCCCAACTCTCTCAACTTGTCTTCATAGGAGAGGTGTTCCAGCCTTCTGGTCATCTTCATGGCCCTCCTTGGACCCTCTCCAATAGATATCCCTCTTATGTTGGGGGTCCCAGAGCTGGATGCAGCACTCCAGGTGGGAACTCACGAGAGTGGAGTAGAGGGGCAGAATCACCTCCCTTGACCTGCTGCCCATGGGGCTTTGGATGTAGCTCAGGACGCAACTGGCTTTCTGGTCTACAAGTGTGCTTTCCTGGCTCATGCTAAGCATCTCCTCAAGCAACACCCCCAAGTCCTTCTCCTTGGGGCTGCTCTCATTCCATTCTCTGCCCAGCCTATATTGGTGCTTGGGATTGCCCTGATCCAGGTGCAGGACTTTACACTTGACCTTGTTGAACTTCATGAGGTTTGCACAGGCCCACCTCTCAGGCCTGTCCAGATTGCTCTGGATGGCATCCCTGCCCTCCTAACATCTGTCAGGCTGTTGCCTTGCAGTGCTGAGCTGCTGAGGTGGCTGCCCAGGCATGTGACAGGGCTAATACCCAGTTTGGCATTCGAGAGGCTGTTTCCATCCGTTCTGGGCAGTGGCAGGTACCCAGTGTTCTTCCAGATGTTTGGGTGATGGATTATCAGACTTAAATAACATCTACAGTTCATCAGAATATACATGATTTATCTGATGCATTTCCTTTCAAAGGCTCTGAGAGGTTTGTGAGAGATGGTGGTGGATCTGTCTGTCAGCTGTGGACTTGCTGAGAATGCATCTGATCCCACTGTCCCTGTGACTGACAGAGATACCAAACAGCTCCAGTCCCAGAAGTGACCCCTGAACACCACTCATCACTGGTCTCTACCTGGACATTGAACTGTTGACCAGAGCTCTTTTATTGCCACCATCCAGCCAATTCCTTGTCCACTGAATTGTCCATCTGCCAAATCCATGTCTCTCCAGTTCAGAGACAGTGATGTCTTGTGGGACAGTATCAAATGCTTTGCACAAGACTGAGTAGACGATGTCAGTTGCTCTTCTTATCCACCAACTCTGTAACCCTTTTGTAGAAGGCCACCAAATTTGTCAGGCATGATTTGCCCTTAGTGAAGTTTTTTGGCTGTCAGTAACCACCTAATTATCTTACACGTGTCTTGGCATAGTTTTCTTCTGCTCCATGATCTTTCCAGGCACTGAAGTAAGACTGGCCAGCTGAGACTGACTGATGTGTCAAACCTTTGATTAATAAAGGAGGTTTGGAAGTAGCAGGACCACATGGCACATCCCATGCTAATTGGCACACTTTTTGTGCACTGTGGTGATGAAACCCCTCACCACTAGATGTGACAGCATCTTACTCAAATTACAACAGTGCTCTCCTTTCTTTGTGACTGCATCTGACTATATACATTTCAGTTCGTGTAATGCAATTTGCAATATCTTGGGGTTTTTACCTTGTTAATGGACTTGGCAATGATCTTGGCTTGGTGTCTTCAGAAGACCTATTATAAAGGAAGTATCATTCTATACATGGTAGCAAATAGTACATTATACCTGCAGACTGGACTAAAATTCTTCTGAGGATCCATAAAGGTGGTTGCCCTCCCAATCCGATTTAGCCTCTGAAAATTCTGAGAGGCTTTATAAAGATTTTTTTAAAGCTAAATCTATGCTCACAGAAAAAGAATCCATGATTATCTATTTTCATGATGAAGGTGGCTGACTAAAAGTTAATTATAGCTCAGCCACAGAAATAAGATAGTAGATCTAGCAGCTAAAAGCTGAAACCTTTTTGTCGGTGCTTAGTCTTTGTCGCACATTTTATGTTTGTCTCCTGCATGAGTAAAGTGAAACCATGATCCTATTGTAGGCAGTCATTTGTAGGCAAGTATATAAAGAAATAATCTAGGATTTACATAACCAAGGTTTAAATTAATAAGATTTGAATGAATATTAGCCCTACAGTCTTAAATATTTTGAATTTTTCAATATCTTCTCATGCATTTGAATTTCATTCTCCTTGTAGTGTGAACAGCATCTGTTTTATTTTTTTTTTACAACAGACTTTTCAGAAACACTTGGTAATGATCAAGCTCTTTTTCTAATGAAGAAAAGTTAAATACCTCCTGACCTCAGAAGAAACAGAGTAAGATCTGTGTTGAGCACTCCTGCAGAGTGTCCTGTGAGATGCATGGTTTTATCTGAACAAATAATTTTTTCCTTTTCCATCTGTAAACAGTATAGAGGGGCACGTTTTAATCCTGCTTTATCTTCTCTCACTTGTATAATCATAGTGGGGCAACCATATCACTCCTTTTCATGGAAGAGAGCAATGCTAGAGCAGCTTTAGCCCTTGTGTCTTCTGGCACTGCAGCTCTGGCACCTTCAGCTCCAAGCTCGGCCTGACAGATGCGGGCGCAGCACTGCACAGTCGCTGAGAGCACGTCTGTCAGGCTGTTGCCTTGCAGTGCTGGGCTGCTGAGGTGGCTGCCCAGGCATGTGACAGGGCTAATACCCAGTTTGGCATTCGAGAGGCTGTTTCCATCTGTTCTGGGCAGTGGCAGGTACCCAGTGTTCTTCCAGATGTTTGGGTGATGGATTATCAGACTTAAATAACATCTACAGTTCATCAGAATATACATGATTTATCTGATGCGTTTCCTTTCAAAGGCTCTGAGAGGTTTGTGAGAGATGGTGGTGGATCTGTCTGTCAGCTGTTTGTACTGGAACAGAAACAGCATTTGAGACCAGAATTTAATCTTTACAGCTTGAAACTAGATTTTTTTGATATCCTGTGCCTGTTCAATCTGGTAATTGCAACAGCTGCTTTACCAACTTGTGGTTTCAGTTTTGTTTTGACATTCCTGCTGGCATGCATGTGAATTTACTCCCTTCTTGTACTACTTTGTTTTGGAAAAAAGCCTACTTCTTAGCTTGACTTTTGATAACTACAGTTTTAATTGCATGCACATTTCATGGGGAACTGAACAATCTTCTGATCATTGTATGGATGGTTTTTTAGCTTCCATTACATAATTTATCTTCTTTTCTTTGAAACCATATGATGGCTAGGTTTTGTATCCATCTAAAATCAGTGTCAATGCCTGATGAAAAAATTGAGTTAATGCTTGTTTTAAACCATTTGCCTATGTCTAGGTTCACTTAAACTCCTCATTACTTATTTCAGTAAAACTGTAGTAATTGTACTTAGGGGAAAACAAGAAGACTTTTTTTTTTTTTTAGAATTTGGTGGTACCTTTCTGTTGCAGTCCTTTCTTTCCTGATAATATTTGGGTTTGCAACATGCATCGTATGGTCAGTTCTTAAGAGTCTTTTCTTGCTCACACAGTCCCAGCTTGCTGGGCTTGCAGTCCAGAAAGATTCTATACAGAAAATCTCACATAATTTAAAAAAAGAGTAGAGGAGTGAATTAGGCTTTTAAACCATTGTTGCCCTCAGGTGCCATTGTGGTTCATAGACCCTTAAACGTCCAAGTTCATGTTGAATTAAAGCCTGCCTACAGAATTTCAAACTATTAATCAGTTCAAAGCTGTTGTACTGGTCAGAAGAGGCCTTTGAAAGATGAGTTATGATGGCTTCAGGTGACTTTCAGGACCTGGTTATGGTACAGGTTGTTTCTCATTCTATTTCTTTGTGTTCCATAGGATCATTCACAGTCCTGGGGTTACCTGTGGAACCAAATTCCTTCATTGGGGTCTGAGAAATGTAATACTTCCTCCATTACTGCAGTTGCTTAGGTCGACATTATATCATACTTAGGCCATTTCTTCTGGAGACGTCTCTGCTCTTGTGTATTGAAGTATTTGGTGACATTTGTTGCTCCTCTCTCAAGCTTTGAAAGAGTCCCTTGTAACATTTTCGCTCACTTTTTGTTATGTCTCATATATGTGTGGGTATTTCTGACACTCATTCTGGGTGTTTTAATCTTTTTGTCAAGGCTAACAATTCTGGTAGGGCTGTCTCCTTAGTACCTCAGTAACTGTTGAGCTCTTTTTTTCTTGTTGGCTTTATTGTTCATCCTTAACAAGTCCCTCTGGCTGATGCAAACTTGCCAGTTAAAATGGCATTGAGTTGATAAAACATCTTGTTATCACCTATTTCAGTAGATCCTTCAATGTATCAGTGATGTTGTCTATGTATTTTCTCTTACCTCCTTTTGTGTTGTTTCTTTTTAATCACTTTACCTTTTGCTTTACACAGGTATTTTTCTACTTCTTAGTGGGGGAGCAGGAATTGATAGTATCTTGTTTCCTTTCTTTCACACAGTCCTGTTACTTCAGTTATTGTGCCATCTTTGACTCTTTTGGACAGTACAACCACTACATGACATGTTGGTGTCCCCCCTTTCTGAATTCATGTGGAAATTGCTGCTGAAATGCACATTAGCTTTTTGCAGTAGCTTTTCTAAGTGGGCTGGGAATTTCTTTAGGTTGGACCTAAGAGGGGATTTATTGTTGCAAATTTCTATTACCTCTGTTATCAGTCACTATAGGCGCTCTGCTATCCTTAAGTGTTTGATTTGATTTAGTTTTCTCACAGTATGTAGACAGTCTGGTTCCAGGTGACTCCATTTGAGGAAGTCCAAGGTGGTTTGTTATGTACATTTGTAGGTAAGCAGTGCTCTCTTGAACAAAAGTTTCATGGTTCTACCAATTTCTTAGCATTTTAACTTTGCAAATGGAGATCTTGCTATCATCCTTCTTCTTAACAATTGTTTCTTTGAAGAGTTTTTCTTTAAAAGATGTTTAGGGAAGCATTGTCCAACAGTAATGACCAATAATTGTCAACTGGATCTTTGTTCTCCTCATGGGTAGCTGTCTGTCTGGTGTGTAATGTTGCATAACTGTCAGGTTTATGTATTTTGTTTGAAACTTATCTTGGTGCAATTAAGCTGTAATTGGTTACTGGGGTAAAATTAATTTCTTCTTGGTATCTCTGATTTTCAGTCACCTTAAATATGACTGAGAGGATTATGTAAACTTCTGCAAGTGATGTTTATTAGTTACATAATCAGATTTTGCCACAAGGACCATTGTTTTCTATACAGAAATGCTGTTTTTGCAACTTGCTGCCAAGTTCAGTCAGATTTTCCTCAAAAAAGTTTTAGGCTTGTAGAGGGTTTTCATGAATGTATTAGCAAGCATATGAAGAGGAAATTATCGATTTAGTCTCCCTGCTGATCTCAGCTTTATTTGGGCTGCTGCTCTTCAGATACTTGTGACACTTTATACTCATTTTAGGATGTTTGATGAAATGAGGAGAAGATGGAGTCACGGGGAGAGAGTTTTGGGATCAATGCTTAGGTAAAATAAACTAGGGATATTTTTTAAAGGAAGTTAGTCTCTGTTGGTTCTGCGGTTCAAGAACAACTTTGTTAAAAGCAAATAATTTCAGTTTGCTCTCTTATACTTTCTGACTTACAATTTCTTAATAGCTCTTTGCAAGACTTGTTGCATTATGTCACCTAATGTTTTCCTGAATTAATATCATCTTTTATCTATGTGTAAAAGACCACTTGTGGTTTACTCCCTGTTTGTATATTGTGCTCTCTTAAGAGATCTGGGTCAGCCTGCGGGGAAAGGTGGCTGAGGAACAGACAGCCATGTTTTGGGAGACAGCAGTTGGAGAAAAAAGGAATGAAGGAGTTGGAGCAAAGCGCTGAGTGTTCAGTGTGTGTTTAGTGTGGGCTCTCATACACACAAAGATTGCAAGAAGGAGCAGAGGGCAGATAGCCAAGACTTAGAAATAATAGAAAATGACAGTGAATGGGTATCAAAGGTCAGAATTTGTTACAACTCAGAAAACCACAGAGCTGGCTCTCACCAAAGCTACAAGCAAAGGACCATCTGCAAGGAGAAACAGGATTGGTTTACAAACTGCTTTGTCCTAAATGCTCTGAAGTGTCTCCATTTAAGAAATTAAACAATCTATGTTATGTTGAAGAAAGCAGATGATATTCATGTTCAAAAGCCTTTTTTTTCTGGAACTCAGTGTAGGAAGAAAGGTCTGAGAGTTCTCCTCAAACCTCTTGTTGCCTTTGGATTTGGTCAGAGTCTGTAACTTCAGTTTTAGCCATTTCTCAGTCTCCTACCTCCAGCAGCTGTGAAATGTTATCACTGGATCTTCCTGTACTAAACATGCCCTGGATCAAAGAGCATTAGCAGTGATTTAAATTCAGCTGGCATAAGAGAGGGAGCATCCTTATGACAGGTCAAAAAATGCTATGTGGCAGATGCAGAAGACTGATGTCAATGAGGAGAGCATGGATGTTAAAGAGGTACTGGTCTTTTTGGGAACACCGCATAAGGACAGCATTTGCTCCTGGATATCATGAACCGCTGTGTCACTGTTGTATTGTCCTGTCTTCTCTGTGGGCTCTCCTGTTTGGAACTCCTTTTGCAGGGTAGAACTTTATTTGGTTTTAGATACTTCTGATGGGATCAGAGATAATGATCTGGATTGGCTGCTTCCCAGAAAACAGATTTATTCTGTTGAAACCATTGAGCACTTTACCCACACAGTGGTCTGAATGGATTTTTCCTTCTGCATTTCGTTTAGCAACTGCTGTTGGGCTGAGAAACCTTAAAGTCTGTCATTATTGAAATATCATTGCATCTGGTGTTACTTTCTGTTTTTCTTGCTCCCAGAGGTCAGCATTTCTCCCTACTGCTGCTGCATTTTTCTCATAATCACTGACACTGGAAGATGCTTCCTCCATCCTAAGCCTTGTGATACAAGCTTTTAGGCTAGCTCTTCAGCTTTGAAAAAGTGTGCCCTCTTACTGTTTAGAGTACACCTTAAGTAGTGTGTGTTTGGGAGCTGAGTACTTCTTGATGTCAGAACTGCCTGGTTTTTAAGATACAACTGGAATCAATGCGTGCTGCATCACCACAAGCCAGCTTTGCCATTAGACAAGGTTACCAATAATATATTTTGTATAGCAATGTATAGCTTTGGTCCCAGACTGTGGAAGGGTAGAGTTACAAAGTGCATTTGATATGTTTAATGGCCGTCATCGCCTGTGCTGTTTCAGCTTCTGAGTTGCCATTTTGTACTCTTAAGATGGAATCTCTTTCGATAAAGCAGTGATCTCAATTGAAAATGTCTGGTGCTTCTTTCTCTTCTGTCTTGTCCCTTTCCTTAGGGATAAGAACATAATGCTCATACTGAGGCAGCAAACATGCTGTGAAGTAGATGCTGAACTGAGTGCACAGGACACTAAACTGAGGCTTTTAAAATTTTCCCTGAAATATGAGACCTCAAGTTTTGGAACGGAGGTTCTTTGAATACCCAAGAAATGACAGGACTTAGGTTGTCTTGTTTTTAAAATTTTTACTGTATTCTTCGGGAGATGGAGTCTGATTGTAACCTATTGAAATAAACAGCTCATTTGGGGAATGGTCAGCTCTTGGTTTGTTGTATGTACATTGTGTACATGCATAGCTACAGTTGAGAAAATGTGAGGGAGGGTGCCAAGGCAGAATGCTGCAGAGCAGTAAGCACTCATCTAGTGTCAGACTGAACAGCCACAATTACACTGGGACTAAGTACAGAGAAGGGTATTTTATTTTGAAGTTTAACTTACGATTGTACTTCAAAGAACCATATATTGCAGCAATTTAGTACTTTTAACACAGCTAGAATAGTAAGACTGAGTATATATCCATTAGTAGAAGCAAATAAAAATCAGAGTGAGATGAAATAGGAGTACTTGAAAATGTGATTAGATGTATCTGTTGAGGTTTCTGAAGATTAGTGTCTAGTCTACAGAGAGCTGACTGAGTACATTGTACTACTTCCTTCTTTCACATATTATTTTGAATGAAAAGGAGATAAAATTAAATGTTTCTTAGATAAACAGTCTTGCAGTTAATCTGATTAATTCTGATTTTTTAATGATTGTAAGTAGGACTGAAAATCTTAAGATAGCCAATGAATATTAAATCTACTTTATTGAAATGCATGACCTAGAATCAAAAACTTTAAAAATTTCTGGGGAATTATTTTGATTTTACTGTTTTTAGTACAAGGAATACTTTCTTCTGTAAGATAGGCTTCCTGGGTGCAAATGTTATTGCAGACATTACTAGTTTTTTGTAAAAGGTAGAAAAAATAAACTTTTTCCAGGAGAGTTATCTAGATGTTTCTTCTTTTTTTCTCCCCAATTATCCTATATAATACTCATTAGCAAAACAAGAAGCTGCATACCTATTCTGTTGAAAATGTAAACATGGTAATTTACTAAATATAGAAGCATATACCTTTACTTAAAAGGGTGCCAAGTTTCTTTAATATATTAATATAAGGAGTAAACTTGTTATTAAAGAAAAAGCTGTTAGAAAATTGCTTTTGGTGGGAATTTGTGCCATTGAAGGTATCGTATATAGTTTTGTATAGCTGTTGAATATTGTATTTGAAACTAAGGTCTTGACTAAACTGAACTTGCAAATAAAGATAAATTTTTAAAAGGAGTCTTTCCACTTGTGGACTAGATGTGAAGAATAGACAAGTAGCAAAAAAAGAGACATCTTGGTTGGACTGTTATTTCATTCCTTTAGTGCTCAGTTACCATGGTGCTGTAGCAGGAGACCCTAGCTACAAGGGAAATGGTGCTGGTGTTGTGATGCCATTGTTAAGGTTTTTCATGAGTTTCCAATACAAACAATTTACATTTCCTTTTATAACAGCTCTCTAGGATTTTCTTTAGATACTAGGAGGGATGCTTCCAATTTAGAAATATTAAAGAGGTCTTTCTAGACTATTGTGTTTTGTCCATAGCTACTGCAGGAACTACACAGCTTGCTTTCAAGGCCAGCACTTTGCTAACATACCAGACAGGCAGCTTGTCAGTTCAAGCCAGTTATTTAAATCTTTGGTGCTAGTCAAAGCTGTCAACTTAATAACAGCTTACTGCATAAACAAGCTGGAGGACTTAGTCTAGGTCATTAGTATGGGAAGTTTCACATACTGAATTGATGTTTATCACTGCAGATTATTTGAAAAGCAAGACTGGTTTGAAGGAAAGGTAGCAGTTTGCTTAAACAATTCTGCTTTGTGCTTACAGCCTTGGTCATGGGAATGGATAGTAAAAGTCACTTCAGAAATGAAGGTGTATTAGATAAGTTTTGATTTTTGAAGAGGAAGAGGGTAATCTGGTTGGTTTTGGGTTGTTTTTTTTTAAAGGCACACAGGGCAGATGAAGCAGATTGGCATGGTAGCCATCTCAGTATGCTGTAGCAGGAAGGATCTGCTTTGCAAGGCCTTCTCTCACCACTGAGATCGGTGAAGGAACAGCACGGGAAGTTGAATGAGTAATGGTGCATGTACAACAATTTGGCTACTATGATCCAGTACACTGGGGATACATACACATCAGAGTCATCTAAATGCTTAGTAACACTACATAAAAAATAATCAATACTTCATGTTTTTATACCAGTTTTTCCCCAGAGCCACCAAAATGTTTCATCAGCAGTAGTTCAAAAGATTTTCTCTGGTATAAGTAGTATGTACATAGGGACTATTTTTTTCACCTCAAAAAAGTGTTATGCCTTAGGACAATGAGTAAGATACACATTACCCTGTTTGAAGTAAAAATTGAAGAGCAATGAAGTGCTGTGAAGTTTTCACTGATTGTGACTCAGGAGTTGGGTTTTGTCTTGTTCACTGATTGCAGTCAGTCACAGCCCCTGCACCGTCAGGAATTGTAGCAAGATACTGGTTCACTGCTTTGAAGCAGTGGTGTTTTGAGTCTACCAGTCCTTATGGAGGCTTAATGGGTTTCTGGTGGCCAGTGTGTAAAGGACTGACTGGCATGGTCCTTACTACTTTGTAAAGCTGAACAGGATTATGCCATAAGGCTTTAGTAGGAGGAAATTTGCCTGCATATTTAGAAATATGATGATATCTTAAACATTGAACAGTTTGACTAGCACTGTTACAGAATTCCTTAAACAGTAAAAAAAAAGTGTACTGTCTGGAAGCATTTAATTATTGAAAACAGAAGTATCTACTATATAATGAACTGCAGTTATGCTACTAAAATAAATTAATATTTTGTAGTTTCCAATTTTCTTTAGATTAGAGTGAGGACTAATTGTGTTCATTTTGCTATGGATGAGTATTTCAAAGGGAGGTTGTTCTTCCTTTTTCCTTGTCTAGAATTTGCTTTATGTATCTCTTAAATTTTTTAATAAGTAAAATATGCCTGAACAGATGATGTGTTCTAGTTAGCCATATATAGCTACACTAAAGATCTGAAAGTTCCCTTGTTAAATGTCTTAAATATTTTATTTCTTTTCTGTATAAGCAATTTTTAAGTTTCAGTTACATGAAGAGTTGCCCATATTTTCTCTTACTATTTTGATTTTTAAAAACTAAATGAGTAAAATAAAGAGATTAATTTTCTGGCTGAAGATGTGGGATGATGGGAAATGTACAGCTGCTTAATATGTTTTCAGAAATCAGGCTGGAGAATATAAAAAGTAAATAGTGTCAGAAACATGGAAGAAAACATTATTTAAGCCTTTTATGTTCTGGTCAATGCAGATGAAGTCATGTACATTCTTTTACATAATGTGCTCCTTTAATGGTCCTGCTGGAAATAGACTTCTTGGCAGCTGTACAGTGCAGAACAAGATGGATAAAGTTCTGTTCCTGTTTCAAAATGCTGTAAGTGTGAGCCTGTCAGAATTGTACTAAGACAAATTCAGTCATTTTTCCTTTTCAGTTTCATCCATTTGATGTTAGTTAAATGAACTGTTAAATTAATGAGAGCACATCTGAAAAAAAACATCATTTGTCAGTACTTTTTGGAGTGAAATTTTCTTTCTCCTCTGGATCCTGACCCTTCTGGGGAGATGGAAGGGTGTAATGCTGAGAGTGATGGGTCCATGGTGAAAAACTGCATTTAACTTCTTTATTTCTTTATGAAGGCCTTTCTGGGTCTTGAGATCACATGGCATTCTGCAAAAACCTTAATCACGTGGGTTTCTTGGGTACTGGAAATGTGTATACTTGCAGCCATGGGGTCAATTGCTATCTTTTGGGTTCTGTTTTAGCAAAGATATAATTGTGCATCATTTTGTCCTGGTTAAGCAAAGCATTAAAATCTATGGTATGTGTAGATACTCATAAATTCACTGTGGTTCTGTGGTTACAGGTGTTCTGAAGTGTTCCACTGTAACAGCACTGCAGTCCCTAATGCAAATCCCCTGTGCTTCAAATTCCCAGTATGAGCTGACAGCTGGTTACAAGTCAGTTATTATGTGCTGTGATTTGTCTCTTGTACCCTCAAAGATTCAAAAGCACTGAATGTTTGCAAAAGTAGCAAGCCAGAACAGTGCACACCTCCATATGTGGTATGACAAAATGACTGAATAGCTTGTTTTTTCATCTTAAAGCTTTGCAGATTTATAGCTACCACAACTTTAATGATGAATAAGAGCTACCCACTCAAAGAAAGAGATCTAATGGTGACTGAAGACAAGAGAAATTGAATATATGCTCCTTATAAGGCAGTGTGTGGGAGACACATTTGTAACATACTGAGTATCTGAGCAAAACCATGTGTCATGTTTCCTTAGGTTCTCAACAGGAGATGTGTAGAAGCAGCAGTGATGACAGGCCTGGCACTCAACTGCAGCATAAACAAGAAGTCCTTGTTTGACAGAAAACACTACTTCTATGCAGATCTGCCTGTAAGTATGCAGTATGGCTGGTCCCTCCTGGGCTCTAGGAAGGACAGGTCTGGAGTACGGACGGCAGCAGGGGAGGAGTGAAGAGATGCTTTTTCTGTTTTCAGTCGGTGCTCTGCTCACCCCAACAGGATGCTGCACTGTGCCCTGATGGAATAGGCAGCCATACCCTGGTGCTCATTGATTGAATATGATTGCTCTCATTGCTGACTCCTTGCTTAGCTGCACAATTCCAGTAGCCTAATGTAATTGAATTGGGAGCTGGAGCTGCTTTGTCCCTTAAGTTGTCCGTGCCTGGTGTTTTGTACCAATCATCTGTTAGGGTAAAAGCAGTCTGATAATAGTCCTTCATTTAAAGTGAATGTATAACAAACACAGGTTCCAGTGGAATAAACACAGTAGTGTCTTTTTTGTGCGGGCTTAGGGACCTAAAAATATTTAATTTCCCTTCAAAATTTTCTCAGTCTAGTTCTAATAAATGAAAAAACCAAAACAACTGAGAAATCAAATCTTTGCAATATGGTTTGTTGGTGGATTTCATCTTGGGTAGAATGTGCCACTAGAAGTTAAATGCATTTTGCTGCACTTGATATGGATATAGAAAGACTGAAATAATTTAAGAACGTGACTTCTGTCCTTGCAACGGGATGCAGCCTCTTTTTCTTTTTAATGACATTAAACACTTCTCATTTTTAACTTATTTTTGCATCAGCTTATTTGTACTGAATGTTCAGTTTAACACTATCAAGAGGAAGAAGCTTTTTTTTAGTTTCTGTGGTTTTGGGGGTGAAGATCTGATGACATTAACAATAAAAATATGTGGGTTTATTTTATTTGGGAAAGATAGGCATGTTAGCTTATCCTCTCAGTGGGTGAGGAGTCTCAGATATCCAGAGAAGCAGAGTGGGAGACCTCTCAGATCCCAGATGAATCCACAGAGGTGCTGTATTATTAACCAAATCACTTTCTTTCCCACTCTTGTTCAGACATTGGAAGTATTTTGAAGTTACAAAAAAACATTTTCAAATACAATTGCTTCCCACCTTAGAAAGAGAATTATACTATGGTTGTCCACTGAAGACCTGGATCTCAGAAAAGATTTCTGTTTTATTTTCTTCTAGGTTAGGAACTTGTGGCCCTTCTGTGAAGTTTCTATAATTTTAATTTGGCTTCTGGGGATAACTTTGCAAATATTTGTAAGCCATTAAGAGGCCCTTTTATTGGGAGCTCTGTCGTGACCTGTTGGGCATGTGAAAAGCAAACTTAGGAGTTTGAATTGCCAGTACTTTTTCTTAAACTTTTAGAGCTATCTTAAAGCTTATTTCAAGACCTGAAGGGGAAAAGGTGAAATAGCAGGAAATAAACATGATTTTCGAAATTGCTTTTCATGAAGAAACATCAAAAACATCACAGATTTGTTTGCAAATTACCTTTAGTGCTCACTCTATTAAATTGAAATCACTCCCACATTCTTGTGACGTCTGCTGCTGTCAGTCTACTGCATAGCAGCTGTATGGATGAATGTTGGCATGGGAAAGAATTCACATCCGTGTGTCCAGGAGAACAGTTGAGGTGGAAGAAATTGTGGGACTGTGCAGACACAAGTTACAGGATCATCTGGTCACATAAGCATGGAGATGCTGTCACGTTTTATTAGCTTGAAACATGTAATTCTGGCTTTTTACTGACTGACTTCTGCAGTTTAGGCACTGACAATAAACTGCCCGACCTGCATTTCATAGTGAACAGTCTAGTCAGGAACCCTGTAATAAGATGCAGAGTTTAGGCTAATGAGCTCAATAGAACAGATAAATCCAGCTCTTAGGGTCATTTGACAATGGGATTATTGTTACTCCTGAAAATGGGGCTTTGAATGGGAAATGGGATTCATATTATTTGTCACTCAATATTTCAGGCTTTAAAAAAATCATTTTAATGCTAAGTTTTAGGAGATGAGAAGAGCTGTGCGATTAGCACAAGCTGCAGAGAGTCAGTTATTTTATTTTTCTTATAGTGATTATGTCTAGAAGGTCATGCACTTCACTGCATATATAAATTGGGGTGTTGACAGGGCCAGACTGTTGTTCTCCATTCCAGTGCCCTGGAATTCACCATCTCTACATTTTGGAGTAAGCTCGTCATCCCTGCAAAATATGCAGATACTCTTCCCAAATCATTTACATCTGGCAGACTTTTTTTTTTAATTTTCACCACTAGTACCATAGGCAGGTGAAGAAGGGGGAAACAAAGGGGACCTCACCTCAGCTGTCATTGATTCGCTTCTATATTTTTACATCACTGCAGTTATTCCAATACCTTGTTACTGGCAGCCACTTTTTTGGCCAGCAGTTTCCCCTTTGATTGGAGTCCCAGGCATGAGGTGGCATTTATCAGCTGTGTGCCTTACGTGGGGTTGCAGTGTCTTATCTTTTAAATTGCTACATTAATGAAATGGAGTTTTCTCATTTTTTTGATTTCCACACCTCCACCCCTTCCCTCTCTTCCCCTCTAATGAGTACAATTTGGAACAGACAGAGAGGGATATTCAGCCTGTTGGCAGGATGAGGGATAGCCCCATCTTGGGAATGGAAGAACAGTAACTGGCTTCAAACAAGATCTAACATGATCATGGAACCACAGGCATGAAAGAACCTCCTCCAGTCCATATCCTGCACCAGGGCAGTATCAGAGAAGTTTGTCATCCTTGGCAAGAGACTGTGCAGTTGATTATTGATAATTTAAACATAAGTAGGGTATCATATATTTGTCTGTACTGAGTAGTCCTCGTTTTTTTTCCAAACTTCCAGCTTCTTACAGTTATATTGAATTCTAGGCTCATCTTCTAGCTTGCTTCCTCTCCATCTGAGCAAAATAACTTTTGAATTTACATGTGCTTGTATTCTCTCCTCTTATATAGGTCATTATCAAAGATGTTGCATTTTCAGTTTTGTTCTTATACAATTATATTTGCACTTGGTCTGCTTTCTGAAAAGTGAATGTTTCATTTGAGTATAAAGCTAATTTTGTTGACAGGCTGGCTATCAAATCACTCAGCAAAGAGTTCCTATTGCAGTGAATGGAAGTCTGTCATACAGTCTCTGCATAGACAACAAGATGAGCCAGATGGTCACCAAAACTGTGAGGATTAAACAAATTCAGTTGGAGCAAGACAGTGGAAAAAGTCTCCATGATGACACAAGGAGCCAGACTCTTGTGGACTTGAATAGGGCTGGTAGGCTTGGATTGTTTCCTATTTATCTCCTCCTTTTGGGGTAAGGTGAGTCTTTAAAGGTAAATGTGTGACAGGAGACAGGCAAAAAGTAAAAACAGCCTTATGTCTCTCTCCTTGAAAAAATAATTCGTAAAAATGACTGCTACACTTGAAACAGATGAATACTTGATTTTTTTAATGGTCAGTAAACCTTTCTCATTTGCTGTTGGTTGATGGCAATTGGCAATAGCAAGTTAGATATCTCTTGGCTTGAGTTTGCTCAAAACTGTGTCAGTCACATAGAGCCACTCAGCTATTTAAGCCCTGCACTATGTGTTGTTAAAAAAAGTAATATATAACAGACCTAGAGAATCAACTTTGTGTATAAGAGCAGCTGATGGAATTTGTTGGTGCATGAGTCAGACATTTCTTTTCATTATTAGCTTTGAAGAAATGTAGATTTTCTCTTTTAACTTAGAAATTGTAAATGGAGTGGTCCAAAGGAGTACACAAACATGGACAGCAACTTGGCTGGCCTAGCCTCACTGGGATGAAGTGCTCTGGTGTCCATTGAAGCTGAGGGCTGTGGCTGCTCTGATTCCTTGAAAGTTAGGTCCTGAAGCTAAAAACTAGACTACATCTGTTTACAGTTCTGCATGCTCCAAAATTAGTTTAAAATAAATAAATTTATGTGGAACCTGATGGCTTTAAATTAGAGTTCTCAGAGGAATGAGTCTTTCTGATGTGCATGCCATCAAAGGGTGGAGGGCTGTCTGCAGTTTGTCTGTTACTTTAAAAAAATAGAAGAAGTTTTTATAGCAGTCTGCAGCTAGGCCCATTGTGATGGTTACTAAATAATACATGGGGGGTTATGTATTTTTACTTTTTTTTTAAAAAAAAGCCCAGGTTTTTTCATGTGTTTAGCCAGTTGCACTCTGATATGCCAAGATCAAAAGCTATTGTTGAAAATCTCCTGTGTCTTTCCGTGATAGGAGTCGGTCTCATGGAGGTTGTCATGGAGCCTGATATGTGCTGTGGGGAAGAAGCAGCTGCAGCAGTCAGAGAGCTTCAGCTCATTCTGCAAACACTTGGGAGCAGCCAGGCAGTCATGGCAGGTACTGAGGGGAGAAAGGCATGTTCCCTTGTCACCAGTAATTCTCTGCATTTGCAGGAGTATTGCATCTTCTGGTTATTTTGCTCAGCAGTTGCTTATAATGTATAGCCTTTTCTAGCTGTTGTTTTTACAATCCTTGGAGTCTGTCCTAGTGTCTGCCATGCCTATAGGCACAGCACTGCAGCACAGAAGTTCTGTTGTAAGGATTAATTTTAGAGTATGGGAGGGACAAAGGGACAAAGCAGTGTGAGCAAGGATCATGTTCTAAGTGTCAGGTCTCAG
Organism: Lanius collurio; assembly: GCA_020086605.1. Taxonomy (NCBI): domain Eukaryota; kingdom Metazoa; phylum Chordata; class Aves; order Passeriformes; family Laniidae; genus Lanius; species Lanius collurio. The sequence goes on from JACBWW010000015.1 coordinate 14,177,840, forward strand.
CTAGTCATAAAATTGATGTAGGCAGTAAACATGTGCTGGTGTCATGGATGAGATGGAGTAAACAACTGCATATACAGAAATGGGTGGTGGGGTTAATTTTAGCCAAGATTGCCCATCTTACCGAGAACACTTTCTTTGGCAGGAGACATTGCTTCTGGCACCAGCTCTTCTTTCTGTAATTTTAAGGCCTCAATTTTCATAATAGATGATGTGCAGAAGCATAGCCTGCACATCATCTGCACAGAATCAGGCAGGTGATTCTGTCTCATTAATTGGAAGATTCAGGTCGTGCCATTTTTCTTCAGTCTTAATGTTACCAAAATTTACAACCAGACCATGGTTACAGGTAGCACATAGCAGACATCTGCCTCAGAATTTAAAAGTGATTTCAGGCATTCATCCACTCCACACATACCCACAATTAGCTGCTGCTTATTAGTGTTCACAGTGTAAGCTTTATTTTTGCCTGTGACAGTTGGCCTCACTGTCTGGCAACAAATTCAGTCTATTATAGAAATGGAAGTCTCCTGAAAAACTGAGTCACAGTGGTCCATGCATTGCACAATAAATGGGATTCAATAAATGTTGGCTACTGATGCAGTATAATTTAATGTAGTGGGAAATAATAATGGCTGGACATTATCTATTTCTCTGAGTCTTTTCTCACACAAATGTCCCACATGTCAAATAAGGCCCAGTTGTCAGTATTAAGCAGCTTCTTCAAGGGCCTTCTTGGGCATACATATATACAATCATTTTTAACTACTGAATTTGACCCTAAGATTGCCATTGGGATTGCATTATGATACCTTTTATCGCAGGGAGATTTCTGACTTTATAGGAGAATCCCAGTATTGGAAATATTTTTCTTCCAGGATAGTTAGCTGTAACAGTATTTACTTTTTTTTTCTTTCTATGTGAAGGTTTTAGGGGCTATTGCATTATTGCGTGCACAGTGAAGACAAGTGCCCAGTTTTTTCAGGTGTTATTTCATTACCAACAAACAAATGAAAAGATGGTTTCATTGTAAAGTGAAAGAAAAGTAATCTGGTCTTAAAGAAAAAAAGGTTTTTTGGTTTTTTTTTTTTAAGAACATTTTCAGCCTGGGTCCCCTTTTGCCTATGCCTGATTAAGTTCTGGTCACACTGACACCTACATCCAAATAGAAACAGGTCACGTCTCAAACGAAGCAAGGGCAGGACAAGACTATTCCTCCTTTGGAACAAGTACAAGTTTCACCCCAAAGAGGGAGCACATCCAAAACACTTCCCTTGAAAGAGATGTTGGGTCATTCCAGCATCTTTGTCTCATTTGCATGTCTGGCAGGGCTCTATGAAGGCAGAGGAAATTAGTGTGCTGTCATCCAGCCTGCTTTTACAAATTCTACCAAGGCCTTGCCGGTCAATTTAAATCTATTGACTGGAATGGCTTCTGAAGCTGTAGTGTCTTCACAGTCTTAACTGTGAGCCATTTGCACTCTCATTTATAATGCTGCTGTATCCAATCAGTAGGCATTTGTTTCTTTTTAATGGTATTTGAAATTAAAAAATGAATTAAAAAAAAAAAAAACAAAACAACAGGGAAAGGCTACAGATGTTCATTGTGTAATATGGGGAAAATAATGTTTCTTAACATTCCAGGATGTAATACAACCTCTCCTGTTTGTGTATTCCCAGCAGTTGATAACTGTGGCAAGCCTTTTCTTCTCGGAAGAAATGTCTTTAGAGGGACAATACTTAGATACGATTATTATTTCCTTGTGGTTGAGTCATTAAAAGTTTTTAAGGACATTGGTCCCTTTTGGACCGGGAGTGCATGATGCTTTTATATAAAACTTTGTACAGTTTTTGGCAGCCAGGGACATGTCGAGGGGTAAGATTGCCATTTCCTGAAGGAGAAGAAGAAAATTACAAAAAAATCCACTGCTTCTCACATTTTGTCCTTGAGCTGTAAATTTCCAAAAACACCTTAGTAAATCTGTTCAACATAACCTTAAGTTCTTGTGTTCCATGCTAGGGTAGTATATATCCATCAAATTGTAATTCCAAAAGGTATTTTTGTGCTGCTTTGAGAGGAATGGAAGCACACAAGCTACCACTTTGCTTGTATAATTCTGCCCTTTATTTAAGAGCTGTGAATCAGAAGCTCTTTTCAATGTATGGCTTAGAGGATCTGTGCTGCACTGCACCATGCAGTTTTCTGAGAGGAATTATGAGCAATGATTTAAAACTATTTTGAATGATACAAGGCAGTGTCTTGAGATGGAATGACAAACAAAAAGCTATGACGAAGTGGTTGTTACTCCTTTCTGAACATGGAGAAATCTGCTATTAATGCTCTGCACATAATATGCAGTTTATTAATGCATGCCAAGGTTTTTAACTCTACTGTTCAGGGCAGACTGTTCTGTTAATAAAATTTCCTTTTCCAGAGGGTCAGCTCAGAGTGGATGCCAATGTTTCTGTACATCACCCTGGAGAACCTTATGGAGTGAGGACTGAAGTGAAGAATATCAATAGCATACGATTTCTGGCAAAAGCAATAGGTAAATGGTGGTTGCTTCATTACAAGAGCATTGTAGATATTTTATGTGCTCCGAGATGAAATATGTTAGGCTTCTGAGTGCAGTAATTGGCCTTAAATGCCCTGACTAGCTTTGCGTGGGTGTCTCTTTCATGTGCCCTGCCTGTGGGTACAGGAGTCCCATTTAGGCTCAGGCTGGGGCCTTCAGACCTTGCCTGAGTGGCTGTGTCACAGGTGTGCCAGTTCTCAGTCCCGTCTCCTGAAGGACCTTGGACTTGTTCTGAAGTCTTGTTCCCAGACCTGTCTCAGGACTTAATTCCTTCTGCCTCTCCCTGAGCTCCCTCAATGGACTCTCTTAGTAGCACTTGCCTCTGCTCACGCTATCCAGACTAGTGGGACTGCATCAGACCATGAGGGCATGGCCTGGGCTCTGGTCACCCTTCACTCCTGGCTTATCCCTCTTTATGGAGCAGCCTTGCTCTTGCTGCACCCTGACAGAATAAATCTTAGTATGGGATACTCTGGGAAGAGCAGGCATGTTAGTCTGCAGGTTTTTGCAGTAAAATCTCTGCCTACAAGAAAAATGAAGCAGGTGGTTCAGTGCCTAGTATGTAGTGAAATATGATAGCAATGGTTTTGTGTCCTCCAGTGGAGATGATTGCTTTCCACTGAGTATTGTACATGATGTGTGTGAAGTTCAGATGCAGCTTGAGTATGAGCAAAAAAAGCTGATTGTTACATCTCCAAAAGAAAACTGAACTGGGTGACTGCAGGGTCACCAGGAATGTATGACGACTGCAGTGCCTGGGAGAAAATGGTTTCCATTTAAAGGAAATGAAAGAAGATGAGGAAAACACACAAAGAAAGAAACAGTGCTGGAGAGAGAGACAGTGACTGATAATTCTGCCCATAACTACTGCTGTTGATTTCATTAAGGTTAAAACAACAAAGTCTTCCATTATTGCATAGCAGTGAAAAATGAAATAGTGGAGTGCACTAAAGCTAATAGTCTAGTCTAACAAGCTTACTCTTTTTTCTTTTATTACTGACAGACTATGAAATACAGAGGCAAATTGAAGAACTTGAAAATGGAGGGACAATTTTGAATGAAACAAGAGCCTTTGATTCCAAGCTTGGGTGAGTTTTTATTTTGGAAGAACATAGAATAGCCACTTTAGAGTGCCCACATATACCTAGTGACATGATTAGGAGATGTAATACAGTACTGCTCAACTTGTGTCTTCTAGAGCTAATGTTCACAAGTATTGTCTCCTCATAGCGAGTAATTTAAGGCTGAGGCTTTTTCACATCAGACTGTGTGCTGCATCAAGCAGTGTCTGTGTGAAAATGACTGCCCTCTTACATGCCCTTATTCTTTGAAGTGGTTTTAAGAGGCTCTCCTACTCTTCATGAGGCAGAGCTTTGGTTTGTGTTTTTGCCATAAAACTAATTCTATGGTGTACCTCTTACCACATCTTGTTTTGTTTTCATTTTAGGTGCACAGTACCAATGAGAGACAAAGAAGGAAAACAGGATTATAGGTATTTTTTTTTAATAGACTTAACATTTCATGAACTGAGAATTTATTAAATTTCTGAAGTGTAGCCAGTGTAATGAGGATGTAAAGTTAGCCAGTACAGTGAGTATGTGTTGGAAGTTTACCTTCCACTGGAAGGGGCAGAGACCTATCAAAATCAGTACTAGTCTAAGCAGTTCAGATCCAGATTTGTGTCTCATTTCTGGTAAAATCCCTGGAGCTTTCCCAGAGACTAGGCTGAGAGTACTTCAGCTCACAGAGGGAAATGGTTTTCAGCTAGCAGGCCCTGCCCCTCCATGCTTAGATTCTCTGATCACAGGTCACAAACACTGTTTGAAAATCCTAACTGCTGTTGAAAGATATCAGCATTCATGGCCAGGTTTCTACCTCGAAGCTCTTTGTGGACATAATGAAGGTGTTACCTTGCTAAGTACTTTGCCTTCCATAAGTGTGTGATGACAGCCACTGAACCATAAAGTCTCCCAGGAGGGATTTAGCTGTGGGGCTGAGGGGACAAGGCACAAGTCCTGTTGGAAAGCAGTGCTGCTGGGAATGAGTTCTGAGGCAACACTGCAAGGCAGCAGCACAGCTGCTTAGGGCCATCTTAGAGCTGATCCTCCTAGTAGTTCCCTAGCTTCCTTTTGCTCCCAGAGTTCACTTTACAGTGGGAGAACTATAATTCTGCAGGAGAACTTTCAGGGCCTCAGCTTTGTCAGCTCTGTGTTCCTGTTAGATCTTATATTCTAGCACTGATCTGGCTACAGCAAAGCAACAATTTTAAAAATAACCCACAAACTTTGAATTTAAATTTTATTTTTAGATTATGTTTCTGCAGAAATACTGCAGTGATCATTTTGTGAATTCCTTGTTATAGTAGGGGCAGGCATGAGGCTTATTTAAAAAGAGTAATTTGAAAAAAATGCAAAAGAAAATTCATGAAAACCTAGACAAAACTGGTGAGTCTAAGATACTTCAAATAAAGATCATAAAAATTATTACTAGTTACTAAGATTATGAACAGTCTTGAACTGTAAACTATGTTTTTTAGGATTTTGTTTAACTTAATGCTGCACATTGTACATTAAACTTAAAACTATGTTTAGGTAGATTTTAAATAGCAACCATTACAGCCCAAAGCCCTTTATTCTGGTGGTTTTGAACCCCTCATTTGATCATGTAAGAGTAAAGTTTCTGCTTCAATCGCAGTTATTTGAGTAGTTTGAATTGGCCTTCTCTTTAAGGGAGCCTTTTGTTCTGTGATGGCACCCTGCTGAGCACAGTAACTTTGCTTTTAGCACAGCATGAGATTTCATCAAGATTTTTGAAGTTTGTCTGGAAAAGGTTACAACCTGCCCAGATCACTCCTGGCAGTTGGCTGTCAATCTGAGTTCTTCCCTGCCAGTGCACGCCCATTTTTGTCTGGGTGTGTAATTCATGCTTGATGCCAAAAAGAGTGGGTTGATTCTATGTCTTTTATTACTGGTGCTGTTGGGACTTTTTATTATTATTTTTGGTACAGAGGTATTTGAATTCCCCCTTTTGTATTATGAACTCTTTGACAATTGGTGGAAAATACCTGAAGAAAAAAATAGAGACTTTGCAACAGTTTAGGGCGTGGTCTCTTTCTACTTACCAGTGATATACCAAGTAATTAATTTTTAATATTTTGTTTAGTTGAAAGGGTGATACAACTTTCAGGAAGTATAAAATTGTGATATAAATTTTACTCCTTGTTGTTTAGCTTCTGAGGGAAAATAATTATAAAGGAGTTTTCCTTTGTTTTTACTAGATTCATGCCAGAGCCAAACCTTCCCCCATTGATTCTGTACGATGCAAAATCTTTGCCAGCTAATATGAACCATCAGCAAGTGATAAATATTGATTGGATTCATGAGAGACTTCCTGACCTCCCCAGTGTGAAGAGAGAAAAGCTTGTTGAACAGTATGGGATTCTTCCTGAACACAGCTTCACCTTATTGGTAGGTTTATTGATCAAATGCTAAAATAAGCCTAGAAACTTCAGAGTTGCACGGTTCTTGAAAAGATTTACAAATATTGTATTAACCAGCTGTCAGTCCTTATGAATATTCTTATTTGGAAGTGTGTCCAATGCATATTTTGTACCATGGAGCCATACACACAGAATGGTGGGAAAAATTACCTCAGTGCACCAAAAAGTGTTTCTCATGCAAAGTGCAGTCAAATAACTGCTATTTAATATTGATCTTGTCTGCACATTGATGCACCCGTGACTGACTGCAACAAATGTTCAGCTTCTGGATACAGACCCTTGTCTGCAAGTGCCTTCTCTTCAGCTTTGGGCCTGCTGCAAGGCTGGGCACATTGATCATATTTAATGAACACAAATCAAAATCCAAAGTCTAAATCTTTCAGCTTCATGTGCTCCCTACCTACCATTACTGGAAGCAACCCCCCTTGCCTCCCTCTACTCTTAGGGAATTGTACCACATGATTGCACAGTAGCAACTTGGACCTCACAGTGCAGTTTACCAGGGGTAGGTTCAGAAGAGGAGATGAGAAGGGAAAAGATGTAGCAAATACAGTTATAAATAAGGAAGTGACAGCAAAATCTCATAACTCTCAAAATTATTCTAGAGGACTTTGAGCTTCTTAAGTGCAAACTCTCATCTCTCTTTGCCAGTGGTGACTCTGGGGAGGGAGTTAGTGTACTCACCCTAGATTAGACATTTCACATACACAGCTAATCTAGGAGAATGTCCTGCTTTGGTTACCACTGTCATTAGTGGAGACAGAAGGAAAAGGACTTTTTCAGAGTGAGATTCAGAGCAGAACTATAAGTACTTTAAATTGTCCTCTGGAGGAGATCCTTTCCCTTGACTATAAATGAAGGGAAAGTAGTGCACATTAACTACCTCATATCTCTTCTTTGTATGTCTGTAATTTAATACACTTGTACAGAGGCTGATTCTACAGGAAGAAAGTGATTCTGTGTTCTGAGGAAAGCTATTAGGAAAACTGCTTTTGTGCTGCTGTGCCATTTTAGTGAGTTGCAGACTGTTTGGGGGCAGGTGAGTCATAAGTCTCATCAAAGTCATAAGACTGCAGTCATAGTATTGAGAGGTGTCAGCAATTCTTACCTTTCTATTTCATTGTATAAGCTGCAAAATATGTTCTTGCAGCCAGTATTCCTGTTCGTGCATGCATTTTTTCACATTAACATATTTCTCACATATTAAAATAAACATAGGAGTAGAAAGGGTAGATAGGTCCTGAATCCTTTTTCTCTGAATTTTTCTACTTCTTCCTCTCTCTGGTGGGTTGGTCCTGCCAGCTGCTGAGTACCACAACTGCTTGCTCATTTTCTGTGTCAATAGTACAGGGAAGAGATGAGGAAAAGCAAAAGTAAGACTTGCAGTTTGAGAGAAAGACTTCAGTGAAGGAATGGAGTAGGGGAAAACCTAAAAATTATGCAAATACAATCACTCACTACTCCCACAAGTAGACTGATATGTTGCCAGTCTGGAGGCAGTGACACTGACTACATCCCCCAAAATCCCCTTCCTTCAGTTTTCCCTTGTTGAGCAGGGTGTGGAATATAACCAGTTTGGGTTTTCTGTTGGACTGTGTCCCCAGCCAAGCTTTGTGCCCATCCTTGGCCTATTTGCTGTGGGGGACAAAGAGTGCTGCTCAGCAGCAGCCAAAACACCTGTGTGTTGTCAGTGTTGCTGTGATCACAAATCCAAAACACATCACCCTCTTTAGAACATGAACTTCGTGGCAGCCACACCCAGGGCACCCACTCCTTTCACTTGGCATCAGCCCACCTTCTGTGCGTATCAAGTTGCTGGTATGGGTGGCTTCTGTCGTCTCTGCCAGCAAGCCCCATATATTTGCCTCATCAACTGCCCTTTCTTTCAGCTGTTCTCTGAAATCCTTTATTGCCTTTGCTTTTCCCCTTTTTGCTTTTTTTAGTTTTTGCAATGTGTAAGACAATTAACGAGCTCCAAGCAGAAATTTGGGATTCGGTTTGTAATAAGCTAATGCATCCATTTGAATGCATGAAGTGAGTGGGTCTCCCTTTATTGTGCAGTGGAGTGTCAGCCTGTGCTCTCCCACCCAAGCTGCCTGCCTGCACACTGGGAGACCCGTTAACCTTAATTCATCGGGAAGCTCTGTGTCCTCCCTGCGTTCAGCTCGCATCAGAGGCTGCCCAGGATTGCTGATAGGGCCAGATGCACACATCTAATGAGCGTTCTTTCAGGTTAGAGCGCCCAGGAGTGCTCATTAAACATACGGCTGTTGTAGAAGGATGGCTCTAAAATGCAAAGTCTGTCCTGCACCAGCATGTTAGAGAAAGCTTTTTGTGCCAAAGTTACAACAAAAGGTACATACTCCAGCATGCAGGCCAGCTTCTGAGCTTGCTTCCAGAGCTTTGTCCTCGTAAACAGGAGCCGCCTGTCCCTACTGTGCTGCTGAGAAACTGAGATGCCTGCTGTACCTAATAACAGGACGTACTGAAAGGGAAGGAGTACCCTGTTAATATCTTCATAAATGAAATTCCTTTAAGTGTAAACAGCTACATTGTTGGCAGTTTTATATAAATTGCAGAAATAAATGATGTTTCTGATTTTTCTTTATGTAGAATTGTTCTTACTCATAAAGATACAATTCTTTGAGCCATGTAGACTCCATAGTATTTGGGCACTCAACTTCTGCATGCAATTTCTACTTTGCTCTGTAAACTGATAAGCTGGCAAATACATCAGTCAGGAAGGATCTCTGACAACTTTGCCAGTTATGGTATTATAGCATATTCATCTTGCTATCTACTGAGTAAAAAAACAAGATATATTGGCATAGACATTAATGTATTAATGTGTTAATGTGGTATTTTGTTTTCAAAGTGTGAGGTCCAGGGAGGTCCCACCAGAAAATACATCAATTGTCACAGTACAGCATGAAAAAAACCCATCACTTCCTTTGTCATGTGAATTCCAAGTCTTCCTGTGCATCTACTGTTCCTCTGCTTACTCAGATAAAAGTGGCTGTTCCACTTGGGCTGATTGCCCTGGTGGAACAATCACATTGGTGACTCCTTCAGACAGTCAGAAATGAGTCTCTGGAGAAATTGGGTTTGACCATTTTGTTTTATGGCATGCCATTCTCCTACACGTTAAGTGTGCAGGTGAACTTGTGCTGCTTTTTTTTCTTTTTTGGAATTCAGATAATTTTATAAGAAGCTTTAAGAAAAAGTTTGAACTTTCTTTGACTGATCTGCTTGTCTCCTGGATGTTTTGGGTTTTTTTCCCCTGACAGTCTTGTACACTTTTGCAGCAGTTGTTACCTCACAGTTGGTTATTATAGGAACTGTGATGGCGAAAATGGGAATAACAAAGCAGCAAATTACATTTTATTTGTGAACATTGAAGTAGTTTTGTCCTTTAGTCCTTTGGGAAACATTACTGTTTTTTAAAAGAATAAGTTTGCATTACAGTCCCAGTGTCTTTAAGGATTGTACCCATGGTGTTCTGTAAAGTATTGTTTTAAATTTGTTTAAAAGGTACCTGAAATCACTACATCATTAGGGTTTTTTACATCTCAGTGCTATGAAATGATCATTTTAAACCATGTTTAAGAAAGAAATTTGCATCTGATTGAAATATTGGTATGTCAGGTTTCATGCTAGTGAGACTCACATGAATAAATCACAGCATATTTGGTGTCTAATGGGAGCACTGAGTGGCCTGGAGCACAAACATGGTGCTGCTATTCCAGATTTCTGGTTTTCTCCTAATGAAGTTTAGAATAGAGTATTCAGAATGAAGAGAGAACAGGCAGTCAGCGTTCCTGTAAATGCAGCATGTTGGAGCATGCCGTGGTTTTCAGCTCAGATTTGCCACAAGGGACAGGTCTGTGAGTGTTGGTAGTTGGAGTGAATTTGGCAGGAAGAAAGTTTACCAAAATGTAAACCAAATTAAAGTCAAGTAGTGCAGTATCTAGAAATTGAAGCTAATCGAGTTATGTCTACATTTTTTTTTAATATGACAAGAAAATAAGGAAAATGTTTCATTTCTGTCAGTCATTCTGATGTTTTGACATTCTGCCTTACTCATTTCAGTCTAGCATTACTGGGTTTTCTTCTCTTTGGCTACAAAAAATGACAGTCACTTTAGAAAACCCAAAACAAAATGCAAGGGAATTTTGGGGAATGTGTCTGGTTATGTGTGCACAAGTAGTGAGTATGGGGTTCAGAGACTTGCATATGTAAGTCTGTCTCCCTGAGTTTTCCTGGACTTTTCTGCACTTGTTGCCTGGAAATCATCTGATTAAAATGCGAAGGCTGCGTATGTTTGTCCTTTATTTTTCAAAGGTCTGGCAGCAGGATCAGAACTGTAACTCCAGCCAGGCTGTATCCAGAAATCTGGATGTGCCCACTGCAAGGGATACACTCCGTAGCCTATACATGATGGGAGCGCTGGACGTGCTGCGTCTGAGCTGTGTAGCTGCATTCAGACACGTGGCATCTGCAGACATTATTTGCCTGTGCATAATGTTGTAGCTAGACCTACTCTGTTCATAACACTTTCTGCAGCATGTGTAAAGAAAACAGCATTCAGGCATGCTCACTTTTCCCTACCTAGAATGGGCAATTGTTTCTGTGCAAAGGAACCCACTGTTTAAATAATGAGTGTTTGTGCTATTGAATCCTGAGGTGAATTAGAAAGAGTTCAGTACTTGGCAGTGCATCATTCTAGGAATTCTGCTTAACACACACAGTTTTTAATCAAGTTTACTGTGCTTTGGTAATCATGTAATTCCTTTACTGATTTATTTAAGTTAAATTTGTTCCTCTATTTAGCCTTAGTTTTGCATAGTTTGATTAGAGAGTAACTGCTAGTTAAATTAGAACGCTGGAGAAGAGAATTATGTTTATGTATTAGATAGATAACTAGTGAGAGTTAGATTGTTTACCTTGGTTCACAAAAGACCTCTGTGGTTTCCTAGGCTGAGAACTTGGTTTCTTTGGTCATGGTCTCAAGGTGAAGGGGATGGGTCTGATTTTTATCACACCGGTTTTACAATACATCAGACATTAATCTAGGTACATTTTGTTCTGTTTCACAGAACAGAGATCAGTAGTTTGCAGTCTTCTCAAAAGCCATACATCATTACCAACGAAAAATGTGGTATCCAGAGCCTTTGGAAGTTTATATTGCAAAAGTTTGCAGAAGGAAAGTCTAAAATTCTGTATTGCTATGGCAGTAAATGGCCTTTAGGAACAAGGGCAAATGAGATTGTTTTGATGGAATTTGAGTGGAGAACGCAGGCTTTGTTTTTTCGTTACCCTGCATTCTTTTTGCTTGTAACTGTTCAGAGATCTGACTGCAGTCAGTATGTGTTTGAGAAATGTTTTTTGCTGTGATGACTTTATACTTAGAATAGTTCCTTGGCTATCTCTAAGCTGCTATCTCCTGACTTCTGAGAGCTGGCTTGTCCTCCTGTGTATTTATGCCACATACTGCAGAAGTCCAGTGGCATGCTGGATTTGAATTCCTCCTTTAAAAGGTAGGAGCTGCCACTTCGTACCTCTTCAGCCTTCAATAAACCCAATGAGTTCTGTGCTGCATTTAAATGTCCATCAATGCTTTGATGACAAACACCACAGCATTCAACAGACTGTGCAGTATCTGTTCTTCTAAAAACAATCTCAGATTTCACTTAGGCTATAAATTGAATCCCCCACTGTGATACCTTCTGAGCATTTAGTGTACTGTGTAAAAGCTTACCATAACTTCTCTGAAAAAAACTGGAAAAATAAAAACCCTGCTTCTTACATATAACCTTTCCATATCACTGAAGGGTAAATGCAAGCTAAACTTACTCATTCAATCCAAAATAAATAGAAGTGATTGCAAGATCAAGTGAAGTATCTGTAGACAGTTTCAGGAAAAGGCTCTTCATGGTAAAAAGGTAGCATGACAGCCTGTGAGATGGCAGCATTGTATTTTCTAGCATTATACATAAAACACTTGCAAAGATGAGAAGGCTTCTCTCCAAAGGCTAATTTTAGGGAGGCATTAAGAGAAAAATGATCACTCATTTGTTGGAAGTTCCACTGAAACAGACAGGCTGACAGATAAACTGTATGTTCCTGTTCTAAGCATAAGATTGTTTGCTGTTATGTTAATAAAATTACTCCAAATTCTTGTGACTTTGCAGTGAATTCACAACTGAAGTTTACTTTAGGACTGAGCATTTATATGCTGAATGTAATTGTGTAATTAATTGCAACCTGTAACCTTTGTCACCTGCTCCAGATGACCATGCCTTGGCAGAGGGGTTGGACTGGATGATCTCCAGAGGTCTCTTCCAACCCTGACGATTCTGTGATTCTGTAATTGTGTTTGCACTCCAGTATCCCTTTGACACACTGAACTTTTCTTGAACAGAATGAAGACGGACTGGCAGAATTCTTTGAAAGTGTGGTAAAACAGACCCAAATGAATCCAAAGAAAGTGATGGGCTGGATTCTAAATGACCTTCTCAGTTACTTGAAGCAACATTCCCTTACAGTAAAGGAAAGGTCAGTCTTCTTCATTGCTACAGTGCTGAGACAAAGTGATCCTTTTCTCATGAATAGAACCGTGTCACTCCATTGCTCGTGCCTGCTTTAGTTGCTACCTGTGAAGTTTGTTACTCCAGACATTCCTGCACAGGCCTTGCCTCTGTCCTGCTAAATGGAGTTAGACAAATAAGTGGCAGAGAAGAGGATCATGTAGTTAAGAGTGGCAACCAGTCTTCAGTCTTTAGAGTGTGATGATGGTAAGGCATAGTCAGGCCATTAGTATTGAACATGAGGAAAAACAGCTTGTCATCCTGTACTGTGTGATCTTTAGGCAAGCAGCAGTAGCATAGATACATTACATCACCTTATTCTCTGAGGTAACTTCTGCCCACTTTTTCCCTAGCCCAGTCAGTTCTTTTGTCCTGGCTGACCTCTTGAACCTTCTAGAAAAAAAAGAAATTTCTTCAACAGCAGCAAAGCAGGTAAGTACCTTTTTGATTTTGCTTTACTCTGAATCTGTGCTTACTTTGGTTGTGTAGCAATTTTATAATCACTGTGTACCAGTACAATGGTTGCTTTAAAGGGAAATGTGATAAAGGATAGCTTTTGTATCTATATTATATACATATAATAGATGCAAATACCTTATGTGTGTATAAAATCTTAAGAGATATATTCACTGTTAGAAGGGGGCAGAGGCCAAAGAGTAGACTTAAACAATGTGAACTGAACTCAAATAAATCCTGCTTCTGAACAGAGCAGACAGTAGATCTCAATTTCACTATTCCAGTCAGGCCTGCGTAAAAGGTCAGTGGGAGCTAATCCATGGCTTGCAGTTAAGATGAGAGTATCAGTTACTAGATTCTTAGGGACAGTAAGGTCTACGTTCCCAGGCATTAGCACATGGGAAAAGATAGAATTCATCCAAGTGTAGTCACAAAAAGAGTTCTACTTTGGTGTACTTGAGTCAAAAGTGGGAGAGGTTTGGCCTTTCTTTTATCCTTGCTTCTTTGAGCAAGTGCTGTCATGAAGCTCTCAAGCAAGTAATGCTGGGGTTTTTTTAAGTATCATCTTCCTTAGGACAGTCTGAAAAATCAGCTCTTGATGATTTATATCTAAAATTGTGAACTGGTTATGATGGGTATGGTACTGCTATGTCTGTAGACAAAATTTAGAGGCTTTTTTCTGATGGGCCATAATCAGCCATTCACCTTAAATTGCTGCAAGCTCATTTATATGGAATGATTTGTCTTTTCAGATTTATTATTATGCTGTAGATAAGTGCATTAGGTGACTGTCTCAGTGTTTATCAGTGAAACTGGTAATGAACTGTGAATGAACTTTCTGGTTTGTTTTCTTATTTTGGAGATGCTTGTGGTTCTTAATTAAGTTGGTCTGTGTCTCTGGATAGCCAGCTGCATAAGACAGGCATCATAAATAGGGATTTAAGTGCCTGGCTTCAGGCATGTATGTTTGGAAATTTTGTATTGGAAAAGTAAAAGCTTCAAAAAGGAGATAAAGTATTAATAGGAAAAGCACTGGAATGCAGAGCAGTTCTGTGCCTGCGGGGTTGTGGCACACTCATCAGTTTGGTGTCTGCATTTGAAAGGGAATCTTCAGAACTCCAGTCTTAAGTCTCTTCCTTGTGGAGGTATGGACAGGGTACTAATGGTCATCTATGGTATTTTCTGCTTTGTGATATATTTGTGTGCCAGGCACTTCTTGACAGGTTGTGAAATGTCAAGAATTTCAGAAATGCATTTGTTGTTTAATTACCAACTCCTTGTAATGTGTACGTTGTCCTCAGTGTTCTGAAACTGGACCCAGAAATTGCAGTACTGTTTGCCCTCACTGATATGATGCTATCAAACTGGAGAAACCTTGCCACATTTAGAAAAGTATTTTGGTTGCCTGGATGTCAGAAGAGTAACAAATGTTTATAACAATCCTCAGCAGTAGGCAGAGACGCTGGATGGCCCGAGGGCAGCAAGGGCTATATATACACACCAGCAGATGAATTGCAGCTCTTGGGGAGGGGAGCATGATCTGCAGTGGCAGACACCCATCCAATGGGAAGGGATGGAAGGGTTTGATGGGGTGAGCACACAGACATATGTATACATACGTGCTCGCTGCAGGAAGCTGTTAACCACTTAAATTATTGAAAAGGTTCTGTGTTAGGGCTCTGCTGTCTAAGGCAGTAAGACAGGCAGATAAAAGCCATGAGCACTGGCTGTACACACAGAGCATTGTGTGGTGGGATGCAGTGCCAGGCTAAGGGCACTGTGTGCTCACATAATTACCATGTAGGTAATTACAGAGCTCATGCCCAATATGCCATCAAACACAGTGTCCCACTCCAGAGGTCTCCGAAGCAGTTCCAGGCTGGCGTGCCTGTGCAAAGGGGGGAGCAGCTTCCGGCTGCGCTGGCGTGCAGGGCTGTGGGGTGAGCGTGGCCTGGATCGGGTGGATACACGCTGCTTGTGACCCAGCCCAGAGGCACCATTTTGAAGCCTGCAGTGGGAGATGTCAGTGCTGCTCATGCAGGGCTGAGACCAGTGCGATGGGGAGTGTGCCTGTGATGGGGCCTTGCTCCTCAAGTTGCCAGACTGGTGCATGTCTGGCATAAGAGACTTGCCTGTGAGTTACAGCATTGTGGGAGGAGGCTGGTTCCTGGGCCAGGAAAGTGGAAACTTGTCCCTGCTGCCAGGAGCCATGCTGAAGCAACTGTGTGGACAACCTTGTCACTGATTCATGGGGGATCCATGCCCAGCAGGGTTCTGCACTTGCACAGGTCACCCACATAGGAATAACTTCAACAGACCTGCTTGGTACCCCTACTTTAAAGTAGATAGCAAGGAAATGAGTACAGTACACATATCTAAACAGAACCATCTGCTTTGAGAATTATGACTACACCATCTGGAGGACTGGACCCAACCTGCCCCCCGCTTCTCATGAGAGGCTGAGGGACACCTGCCAGACATGAAGGCTTCCGTCACTGGAAAGGAGAAGTGCCCAGAGGACTTGCTGGAATGGTGCTGCCTGCTGCTTTCCTCCCGCCCTTGGCAGCAAATCACTGCAGATAGGGTTTCCAGTTGGAGCATTCTTAGGCACAGCAGTCAGCTGGCATGGTCACCAGTTGCAAAATGTTTGATATGATGCCCATGGCAGCCAGACATGCAAGACCTGATTAATTCATCTTGACCATTGCTGCTACGCCTCCATAGGTGGAGACCACAGAACCTCATTAAAATCTAATCACGCTCAGCCAAGAATCAATAGAAGAAGCTACTGAGATTTCAGTAATGAAAATGAGGCCTGAGATTCACGTTTTGGCTCTGGAGACTTCATAATTTGATCCTCCTGTGCTGGTGCAGGCAGTTTGTGTAAATGAGTTGAAATCGTTTTTTAAACTGCTTTCTTTAGATTTGTACTCCTTGCCAAGTAGAGAAACACATTTTTTAAAAGTGTATCTTTTGACAGGTCTTGGCCACATCTCTTTCTGCTTTCCTGCGTACCTGTAAACAAGCAAGGGCCTTGATAACATTGTTGCTCTACTAAGTGGAGATGCTTGTTACCAAATGGAAAGGGACACATGATGCAGCTGTCACAGGGAAAATCTGGTGCCTTCAAGGTTTCTAATGGGCAAGCTTTCCTCAGTGCCAAGAAATATTTGGCACGGGCATAACAGCGAATCAGAGCTGGATCTCTGACTGTCAAGCTGTCCTGCCCCTGATCTAAGTCAGCCTGATGTAGGAGTTGCTCCTGCATGACTCTGCCATGATTGGCTCTGTAGATTTTGTTTGTTGCAGATTTCCCCTTCCTGCAGCCCATGGTATCCTACTTGAATACATACCAGTCCTAAAAATCCCATCTGCCTTTTTCCAGGAGAGTCAAGGGGCTTATTCATTGTTCACCCTGATTTGTGCAGCACTTCAGACTCTCCAGGGTGTTTTGCTAGAGGCCATGCTGTGCAGCGAGGACAGGGCTCATTCTGAGAGGTGACATACAGCATGGGTGCCTTGGGAGGCCTCCCGGACAGAAACCTTCCTGCTTCATCCCTCAGGGAAGAAGCAGAAGGGCTGCCTGGGTTAGCAATGGAATGCAATAACAGCAAACCCAAAAAAATGAAAAACCACCACCACAAAAAAAGGCAAGAAGCTGCAGACAGACTGAATCTCTGTTGGATATATTTATTTCTAGGGGTATTCCAGGTAGCACTGGCACATGATGATTTTTAAATTTCACACTAAAAGGAAGATCTTGTAGAAGACATCATATACAGCACTGATTTATTCAGTATAAATATCTGAAAGCTTTACCTATAGCTGTTGTAGCTTTGGCTGCTTATCAGTAACTTCAAAATTGTGATCTGCCTTTGGCCCTCTCACAAGGAAAAATTAAGATGTAGCTGCCACAATACAGCTGTGTATCATTACCCTCTCACAAGGTCTCAAAAAGAGTGATAAGATCCCATAAAAAGCCTCAGAGTGCCACTGGCAAACAAATATCCTCTTGCAGCAATTGTATGAATGCATGGTTCTCAAATACTTGTCATGGATATAGAACTCTTTAACCAAAGGTCTTTTGTATCTGAAAATTTGTCATGCTGAAAAAAATTGCTGGGGTAGTTAAGATAGCATCCCATGTGCTTCATTTTGTGCGAGTTCTCTTGCTGCCATGCGAATTATTCCACATGCAGTTTGAATGCCCCTCCTGGTCTCCCCATCTTGGCTTCTTCTTCATCCTACAGGGAATATTTAATTCTGAAATTTTGACAAGATATTCATTTCCATATTGGGACACAGCAATGGCCCAAACCTACAATTGTATCTTCAGCTCAGGATGGAGCACAACGAGCTGTTTTAATAAGGGTTTTCTTACTCTCCTCCCACAGCCCTGAAATAAAAGCAAAGGGAATACAGAAAATGACTGCCCAAGGAAATTGGTTTTTTATAAATGTTCTCTGCTCTCAAGTGTATTCCAGGGCAATAGCCCTGCTGCAGTGTAGGAAAACACTAGCATTAACAAGTGATTATTCCACAGGCCTGGGCTTGCCCAGCAGTCCAGTACTTGGAGATGATGCATAGGTGGGCTGGAGCTGCTGCATTCATTCTGCTTGGCATCATTTTTCTTCTGCTTTGTCATACATATCCTCATTACAGCCTGCTGGCAAGGACTGGTAATGGGATGAGTTACCTGGGATTGGACTTGGTACAATAGTCAGCTAATCATCAGTTCCTGGGCAGAGCCATTGCTCATGGAGATGCATTTCCCTGCTGCTCCCAGGCAGTTCTGTGAATGATGTGAGAAGAGCAGGGATACTGACAGCAAGCAGCCTTGCAGTCCTGCCATCTCTGCTGGGGTGGCTCCTCTCCATGCATGAGGAACAGGGGGCTGTGCTCAGCAAACCCCTCTGGAGAGCCCCCTGCCCTGGGGGAACAGGCAGGGCCCAGGCTGCACAGCCCCAGCTGTGAACCATTAACCTGGACTCGTGCAGGAGGTGGCAATGCTTTGTCTCTGTCCAGGGGGCAGAAAAGGAGGGAGGTACAAGGGCTCTTTCAGAGAGGCACATGATTAAATCTTGTTCACGTTTAGACAATCTGCTCTTAGCAAAAACAGGGCTTCTTGGATCCATAACCGAAATACTGCCTGTAAACAATGTTGGTAAGTCAAGCCACTGACCTTTGCTGCTTTTATTGTGATTTTCAGGTGCTTGCAGAATTGTGGAAGGGAGAAGGGAAGACTCCTCTTGAAATTGTTAAAGAACAGAAACTTGAACTGTTACAGGATCAAAAAGAGCTTGAACAGATCTGCCAGGCAGTGATTGATGGACAAGAAAATGAGGTGATTAAGATGGTGCCAGGAACCTTCTGCACAGTGGCAGTCTGTGGCACTGAAAGGGGGTTAAAATAGCCTCTCTTTTTTTCCCTTTTGATGGCATTTGAGCTCTAGAGCCAGAGCAGTAAAGCTGCTGCAAGATAGTATCGGGCTTTTCTTCACCTTTCTTATTTTACTAAGTGGGTTTTTTGAATCTGAAGCTTACATAAAATGATCAGCAAAAGAAATTACCAGTCTGGCTAATGTGCTAAGTCATTCTGAGAGCCCATAAAACTTTAATGCAGGAAACAAAACTGCAGGGCCCTGTCCCTCTCCAGCTGTACTGCCATTAACCTGACCCTGCCACCCAGCCACATAACTCTGATTTTTATGTCATCTGTTGTGATATTGGGGCAACACTGTTAAACTGCTCTGAAGCTGGAGACTGAAGTTAGCTGCCAGCAAGGCATATATTAGTTATGGAATTAGAGACTGTATCATAGCTGGCAAGGCAAAAATTTTACTTGAATCTGACTTTTTGCCATGTCCCTGTCTCCATCCACTGCCAAGCAGAGGAGCCTAGCTAGCTTTCCTGCCTTACAGTGGCTCTGGGGTGGGGAGGAGCCAGAGCCCTGTGGCAGCAGCAGCAGTGGCTCCAGAGCTGCTGCCCACTCTGCTGTTCTGCTGTGCTGTGGCAGCCACACAAATGCTCCCCTGTTGGGGATGATTGGCTCTTCCCCTTCTCCTTGGAAAGACACACAGCAACCAGTGTGGCTCAGTCTAACAATGTCTGAGCTGGGAAAAAACCCTTGTTGATCATGAAGGGGAGGAGAGGGAAAGGATCTTGACAGAGTCTATATAATCTGCTTTATAAAAAGCAAAAAGAAAACAAGTGCTTATATGTTCTCTGGAGCAAAAATGTAAAAGCACAAGTGAATAGCTTACTTGTAACATAAACAATGCCTAGCTGCATTTGCCATTTGGAAAAAAAACATTAATATCTTTTGAGAACAATACCACCCCCTCCAGATCTCACTGAGGGATGCTAACAGCTCTGCAAGAGCTTTTGATAAAATGAGCTTGCAGTAGGTCGGCATGACCTCCATCCAACTTGACTCATTTGCAGAGCCTGATAAAAGTGTTGCTGTATTTCTAGGCTGGTATGAAAGCACAGACCAGGAGAAAGAGAACATTAGAACTGACTGGGAAGTGCAGAAGCTGAAGGTCCATAACCACACTCCCATTTCAATGTGTTTTAAGAGTAACTTTTTTCAGAATGCAATAGCTAAAAAACAGCTGCTTAAACCAATACTGAGCACTTTATGACAGTGAAGGATCAGGACTGCACTGCACTCTGCCCCACATAGGTAATTTCTAGCAGATCCGGAGTAATGAGTCCTTTCCACAGTGCAACTTAACAGAGAAGACTTTAGACTGACAATAATTCAGATACTGTAATGAAAAGCAGTATTTGTATCTGAATTTGGTATTGGCACAGTGCATGGCTCCTATGTTTGCAACCCATCCCTGCAACTGTGTCATCCTGTTTCTTTGCAGCAACTGTGTTCTGTCCAGGAACTCCGACAATGTAGAGTGCCTTACCTGCCACACAAACAGTAGGAAAGCCAGATGCTTGTCTTTCAGCAGTAGCATCTCCTTTAGGAAGGCCCAAAGATGAAATTTCTGATCCTTTCAGCTTTTAAATATGGCATTTGTGATGCAGCAGGTGATTGTGCACCAAAGGCTGTCTCATAAGAGGTCAAATTTGACCAGTTTAATTAATCATCATGTTGCAAAAGATTACGTGCTTGAAGGAAATAAAAAACACCTACGTCTGTGCTTGAAGGACCTCACCAATATTATCAAATAGAATTTGATTTGATGCAAATTACTTGTTATAACAGGACATTATATTGAGTAAAATGGTAGATCCTATTAGCAAGGAAAGTCCATCTCTGGTTCTTTTCCAGGAAGTTGCCATTCAAGTTGTAAACTCTGTTAAAATCCAAAAGCGTTTTGTGACTCTTTCAATAAGAGGAACTCTTTCTATTATTTGTAAGGCTCTGCTGCTGTAGGGATTGATGTTCTCTCATGGGAGCAGAGGAGGAGCTTTTTGCAAGGCTGATGGCAGTTTTTATAAATAACACCTTAGCCTCAAATTCAGTCTTCTATCACAATAGTCTAACAGACAAAGATATTCATACCTTGGTTGGGAATGAGTGAAGATGTTCACTTTTCTTGTAACAATGGTGTCTGTTGCATTTTTTTTCTTTAAAGGTTATGGCGATAAAGGCAGGAAATCAGAAAGTTCTAAATAAGTTAATTGGTCTTGTACAAAGGAAGACACAAGGACGGTCCAATCCTGTTCTGGTGAAGCAGTTATTAGAGAAGAAGCTATCAGAGTAGCCACAAGAGAAAAAGCACACAAGCAACTACAGAAACATGTGCATCGTTCTGTCTGCAAATGAACTTTGGTGTCTCCTCGTGCAGCATCGGGCTTGTTGGTTGTACTTCAAGCAGCTTGACATCCCAGCCTTCCCTAGATGCATCAGCCAAAGGCAGATGGGCCAGAGAAAAGCAGGATACAGCCATTTGCATCTCCCTTGCTTTGATGTGGCACTTGGAAATGTAATTTCCACACAGCCCTGGGAAACAAGCTCCCAGAGGTGTCTGTGAGTATGCAGAGAACTGAAACTACATGGATTAGTTTTCTAATAAAGCAGGTACAAACTCAGCTTTTCTTGGCTGTGTGGTTGTGAGAAGGGAGATTCACAGTCTCAAATACTCAGTATGGGGATGCACACTGTAGCTCACTATCAGTGTGAGCACAACAATAACAAGACTGAAACACCCAGCAGTGACTGAGGAGACCACGTGTGCCTTGATGCCTAACATAAGGAAAACAAAGTCCACTGCTGTCATTCTTCCTGGTTTCTGAGGAAAGGGGAAAGGATGAAGTCACAAGCTGCTCAAGTGTGTTCCTGAGGGTAGTGCCATAGACAGAAGTGCCAGCAGCGTGCCATGTCAGATTGTTTACTCCTTCTCCCAGTTGTGCACCCACATACCTGCTTTGCCTGCTCTCAGTTCTGAGGAGTGCCTGAGGGATGTGTGCCTGAGCCCTTCTGAGGGTCATGTCCCACTTTGGCCTTAGAGGTTTAGAACAGCAGATGTTATTCTGCCAGCCCTGCACAATCTACAGCAGAACAGGTAGAATCATAAATTAGCTGGAGTTGGAAGGGACCCACAAGGATCACTGGAGTCCAGCCCCTGGCCCTGCAAAGAACAGCCCCAGGAATCACAGCATGGGCCTGAGAAAGTGGTGTCTTTTTCTAATGCAGTAGCTTAGTAAAGGTACCACTTTCTCCAGTTTGGTTTTTCTTCTCTGCAGGCAAGGACTCGGCCCTGTGTTACAAATGCCCAGGGCTGCTGCTTCTCTGGCACATAGTTTTCTGGTGTTACCTGGAACTGCACTGCTTTGGGGAAGGAATGGAACATGCAGCTGGCTTACCAAAACTGAGCTGGATTCAGCTGGGGTCCAGTCCTGCTCCACTACTTAATCTGAAGAGGTGTTTTATGCTGGTGGGTTTTATTTTGGTTTTTTTATATCTTTTTTTTTTTCAGTTCCTGGCTTTCAGTACTCACTGAAATGCAGGGATCTGGAATAAACTTCCCCATCCCAACCAACTTTAGTTGATCAAGCCATTGACAGGAAATGCAACAAGAAGGAGCCTGTCAAATTTACATGTAGTAGGGAGATAAATCCAATTTAGTACCAGATGCTTGAAGTTCTTAAATCCCTCCTGGAGACTGCTAAGCCATACTTTTTAAAGATCACATCTACCTCAGGCCTCCTGGCTGCTGCTTCAGAATTTTCTTTAGGATGTGCCTGCAGGGCAGACATTGTCACAGGAGTGCAGCAGGTGTGGCCCTGGGACTTCAGGCACCTTTGGCAAATGTGATGCTTGCAGCACTGGTTCAAAGTAGGTTGATGGCAGTTCCTCCTCCTGAGTGGCAGTGGTGATGTTATGTTTTGAGGAGGACATTGCTTTAGAAACTGGCTGAGGTTCCTATGCAAACTCTTTCATTAGAAGGAAAAAACCCTTTGGTTTTCAATACATTTAATGAATAAAATGTATACCCATTATTCACAAAATGTACCTTTACAATTCAAGCATCAACATACAGCTTACAAAAAGCAGTAACATGACTGTGGTCAACAACTGTGACCCTTCAAAAACCAACCAACCAAAAAGCCTAAACCTCTGAAAACCCCCCAGATCACACCGCGCCCAGGATTTTCATGTAATTTGACCTTCACACTAAGACTTCTAGTATCACTTTTCACATCACGAGCAAAAAGTACCATTTTTACTTAAGAGTGCTGTGAATTTTTAGGTAAGTGTTCAGTCAATAAAGGTTTAGATTATACAAGAAACTAAGTATTGGAAATCTGTTCAACTCTTGCCATGGCAGCAAGAAACAAGAAGGCACAAGGATTTCTGCATGAAATCTTGAATATTAGAGATACTCTCTGTTTAGAAAAACACAGCTGTTTCCCAGAGGTGGTCCTCCAAGGTTAGTGCGTGTTGTGACACAACTGGATGTTGCTGTGCTGAGTTGCCCACTGCTATAGTGGGTACCTATTAAGAAAGAGAAATCAACAATGTATTTGGGAGAGTAATAGTTAAACTGATTTAAAAGAAGGGAGGCTCTCAACTAATGTAGCAAGACTACTGCTGCTAATTCTCTCTACGGGTTACTTCTTCTTAGTCACTCTTTTACTGTAGAATTTACTTTGCTAATACGGTGTAAAACCTGTTAAAAATCAGCAGCCAAGTTCTCTCTGAGTAGAGTCTGTCAGTACATCATGCAGCTGGGCATGTGCAAAGCACTTGCCACTGTCCTGCACAGTATCCTTATCTCCAAACTGGAAAGACATAGATTTGATGGGAGGACCACTCGGGGGATAAGGAACTGGCTGGCTTGTTGCATTCAAAGAGCTGGGGTCAGTATCTTGATGCCCACGTGGACACCAGTGATGAGTGGACTGGGCCTGGCCCTGTTCAGCATCTTTGTTGATGACAAGGACAGTGGGATTGAGTGCTCCCTCATCAGCACGTTCTCTTGATGACACCAAACTGTCTGGTGTGGTTGACACACTGGAGGACAGGGATACCATCCAGAGGGATCTGGACAGGCTTGAGAAGTGTGGCTGTGCAAAGAAGTAGGACTTGGGGTGCTGGGAGATGACAAATTCGACATGACCTGGCCACGTGCACTCACAGCCCAGAAAGTTGAGTCGTGGGCTGCATCCAAAACCCCATGGGCAGCAGGGCGAAGGAGGGAATTCTGCCCCTCTGCTCCACTCTGGTGCGACCCCACCTGCAGTGTTGCATCCAGCTCTGGGGTCCCAGCACAGGAAGGATACAGAGCTGTTGGAGTGAGTCCAGAGGCCACGAAGGTGATCAGAGGGCTGGAACATCCCACCTGTGGGGAGAGGCTCAGACAATTGGGGCTGTTTTGCATTGGGAGGAGAAGGCGCTGGAGAGACCTTACAGCACCTTCCAGTACCTAAAGGGGGGCAACAAGAGAGCTGGAGAAGGACAGGGGCATGTAGTGATAAGGTGAACAGGAATGGCTTTAAGATGAGAGAGGGCAGATTTAGATTGGGTATTAGGAAAAATGTCTCTACTGTGAAGCACTGGAACAGGTTGCCCATAAAAGCTGTAGATGCCTCATCATTAGAAGTGTTCAAGGCCAGGTTGGATGGGGCTTTGGGCACCCTGGTCTAGTGGGAGGTGTCCCTGCCCATGGTTAGAACTATATTAAAATCCCTTCCAACCCAAAGCATTCTGTGGTTTACTGTAAGTCTCAGTTTTCACCTCCACCTGCCAGACATGATGGATAACAAGAAAGATGAAAAAGGGATAATTGTAATATTCTTCCTTTCCAGGGAAGGGAAAGAACAGCCATAGTCTATAAATTGTGCACTGTATTATGAAACAGTCACTTCTGAAATTTTTTAAGAACTCTTTTGCAGACACACACAAAATGGAAATTTCCTTTTGATAGGAAAAAAAGTGGTTTGAGTCAATTGAGATCAAGCTAATGAAGCTTTTTAACATTTGTGGAGATACCAACTACCAACTTCAAAGCAGTGGTAGCTGGCAGTGCTCAGACCTAGTGATGGGAAGGCTCAGTAGGGCCAACTCACGTTGCTGCCACTATCCCAGCCTGCATTAAGGGGCTCACCAGTCTATTCACATCCTTTTGACTGAACCAATACAACCAAAACATGGGATCCTTTTTGGCTGCCAAGGGCATGATACAGCAGCCTAAATACAACTACCACCTTCCCATTCCCCTAAATGGAGGTCAAGGCAAATTCTAAATACTCAACAAGTGAATGCTGTACTGGGCAAAACAGCTTTGGTTTATGTCTGCTTAGCAGTAGTTCGTGAGCACATAAAAAAGGCAGAAGCAACAGCCTCAAGGAATTTAGCGTCTGCTACTGTAAAGACAAATAAAACAACCCTACAGGACAGGCAGGTCTGCAGGATTGAAGGCAGAGCCTGACTGTGAAGTGTTGGATGTAGAACATTCTGCAGACCAGGAGGCTGTTCCAAGTGTCATTGTATCGAGGCTGGAAATCCAGAATGAAGATTGAGGCTTTGACCCCAACTTGGAAGTCTCATTTAGCTACTCCAGTGCTCTCTGATCTAATGATTGCAGATGCCATCTGTGCAACAGCATCAGGCAGGGTGAATTAAGGACAGTTTCATGCAGATTTTCAGCAGTAACCATCCACGAACAGAGGACCAAGGAAAACGCTCACAAATTAAAAGCTGACACCAGACACTGTGACCATCTCCTCATTGCTGGAAGTCTTATAGGAGGTCAGGCCTGAGGGTGGAGAGCTGATACTTACTATCTGCTATAGCTGAAGTATCCTGTATCTGAGGCTGCAGAAGAGGAGATGAAAGTTGTCTAAAAAGATGCTGGCAATGCTGTAAGTCGTGAAGAAAGAATTTCTAGCACCCAGCCTTGGCTGCAGAGTTTAATTTTAACTCTGTTAAAAATAGAAGCATACGAGAGGAACCTTAACTAAAAAATCATAGCAGAGCATTCAGCTGCGATTTCAGTGCAGCCCCTTTCCACCCCACTTTGCGGTGTGGTGTCAGGGTTCTGGGATGCTCTTGTTTCTCTTCTCAGCACCCTCTCTTCTACCTACACTTTCACAACCACTGACCTCAGCAGCACCTTCCCAGGGATTTATGGCCTTGGGTGCATGCTCAACATGGACAGCATTTGTTTTTTCACACATGAAGAAAAACAAATTGGATTTAGACTCAGCTCTCTTTTTTCAAACTGCATGAAGGACAAGAAGGAATAGCACACTGCGAGTTGGGTTTGCTTTCATTGCCAGAATCTTCCTTAAAATGCTATTTACACATACTCAAACACATTGGGTTCTGAATCAGGCAGTGGCCACTTAAAACCAAGTTACAGCAGACAGGAGGTCTACTTTATCAACACAAAGGCTCAGAAGCTTCCCTGCACTGGGTTGGCTTCAAGTGCAAGTTGTCCTCTGTCCTCTCAGAAGCTGCAAATATGGTAATAGAGAAGATTCTCTTGCTAAACAGTGTGAGGAATGCAATAAAATACAAACTCATAGGTTGTCATGACCTGTAATTTGCTGTGCCTTTTTCTTCCCATTGTGATGGCAAATTTAGACTCCATCTTCAAGAGCCTCTGGGCCAAGCCACATCAGTAACTAGGGATGACTGCAGTGGGAACACAAAACCACTGGGAATGCTCCTCCTCTCTTGACTGTACTCCAGCACACATCCCACATTAGGTTGTACAGCCTGAATCTTAACTGCAATAAAGCAAACTGCAGAAATGCTCAGGTGCCACCATGAGGGAGCAAAGCATCCTAGTCCCAGATCCTTAAGATCTCCTGTAGGGTGTACAGGCATTTCACAACTGTCTGCAGCATTTGCTGACCAGCTGCAGATATAAGTGGTCAGGGACCCTGACCTTTGGTTCTTCCTCTTTATCTGTGTGGGGAAAGGTCCAATTCATGACCCTGTGAATGATTCCCATCTTGCCTGCTGGCTTTGCCTGAGAAAAAGACTGGCGACAGTTGTGCCAGACCCCATGTTATCCTACCCCATACACAGGCAACAAAGTAATCCATGTGACACTCCCTGCCTTCTCATTGCAGCCACTGGAGAAAGGCCTCTGAGTCCAGTACGTGGAGCTGCAGAGTTGTACTGCCATGATCCTCACAAGAGCCAACAACTTCACTGTAGGGAATGCTCCCTCCATGTACAGCCATTTTGTGTAAGCACAAAGCAAAAGCTCTCCCAACATGTGGTTGCATCAGCCACAGCTGTAATTGTCTAACCCAGTAAGCAGGCATAACCATCTGTAAGCTGTGTTTCAGCTGCTCAAGAGGCCACACTTTCAGGCTGGTCTTGGGGGCTGCTAGATATTTTCCACATTGAAGCTCAGGAACTCACGTTACGACCCTGGAGATTTACAAAAGACACTGATCAGTGTTTCTAAACACCAAGCTGTGCTTGGACACCAAGAGACATGAGTCATTGGCTCAAGCTGCAGCAAGGGACACTGAGGCCCAGTGTTGCAGTGGACCTCCCTGGGCCCACCCCCGGCCGCATCCCTGCCATGTGACTCTGAGACAGCTGGGTCTGTCTAATGTTCAAGCAGCCCGGGCTCTGATCTGGTTGGTTGTTTATCCCAGCTCCGCCCCTGGTATCCCCTTTCCTCACTCTGGGACAAAACCAGCAGGACAGAAAGCCCCACCCTCTTACCCCGTCCGACCCTCACCCAGGTCAGTGTTCTGTTCCCTCCGGGACAGAGGGAATAAATGACTTAACACCATAAAGGAGGTTTGAGCTCTATTTCTCTTCTCAACTTCTGCTTCTGGTGGTAGCTGTCACTAACACTGGCTTAAGGTAGGGCTGCCAGTCGAGGAATTTTTAGGCTGTTTGTAAATGGTTTAAGATATTCCAAGACATAAAGAGGCAAGCTCGCCACAGAAATTAAGCAGTGGACAAGCCAGTCAACCACCAGAGCCCAGGGCCACTCCCTTTCCTTTGAGGATGAGCTGGTATTTCATCTGAGCTCTGGCCAAACTGACACAGCAGCACTGAGCTGGACACAGTTTAGTTGTCTTGGATTTGACTCATCCATGTTATTTTTTGGTCTAAATCCAAGCTAGTTATTCTTAAAGTAGACTGCAATAAAACAGAGCTGCTGTGTAATTGGCTTCATCAGAGATGTAGGTTTGCAGGTATTTAGTCCACAGTACATAATTGTATGCGGGCAGTCTGCTGAAGTGCCAAAGTAGAGAAATGCAGCCTTTGCACAAAAGTTCCATCAGGGCTTTTAGCCCAGAGACTTCAGTCTTAATTTAATCCAGCTGCCACACAAGAACCATTATAATCAATGAACAAAAAGAAGATTTGCACAGTCAGCAACAAAATGCCACTTTAAGCACCTACATATTTGAGAATCCAAGTAATGCTCCTTTTCATAAATAAGAGGCTTCCAACTGAGCATTTAACAAATGAAGTACATTGATGCTGGGCCACAACATGTTTAGAAAAGCTGGGGGCCACTAAAAAATAAAGTGCATTTATTCAGAGCAAGGCTTTGCCCGCCAACAAAGTCACAGAAATAGCATTGAAGTCTGTGGCTCTCTGCGGTCAGACACCCCCATCATCTTATCCAAGACACCACCTTCACAAGGTGCAAATTTTTACCCTCCTTTGCACATTCTTTCCCAAAACATCACATAGCAGTGCTATCCACTTGGACAGGTACTGTAGGGCATGGTCATATTCACTTTCTAAGTTTGAGCTTTTTCTCTCTAGTCCCTGATAAATCAGAGCAACACAAATGTAAATTCTGCATTTCACACAGAGGGAAGTGCCCCCTGCTAATCTGTGGTGTTTTACCTTAGGTTTGCTCATTAATGTAAGCAGCCCAGGTGCCATGTATCCTCCATTTCTGCTGATAATGCTCAAAGAGTGCAAGGAGGAACATACTCTAATTATCTAAATCAGATCTGGACACAGCAGCATCATTACTGTACAGTGCCAGAGATATCTGACTTAAAAGAAAGAGGAAAATCCCAGTATTCTACTCATAAACACAGATGCAACTTAAATGTTACAAATGTAATGGGAGCTGTCATAAGAACTGCAGGCATGACATAGCAATTTCAGTAAATACAGCGGAGTAAATTGCTTATTAAATCAAGCCATCCTCAAACAGGAGCTGTGGCTACAAATTCAAATGATACAATGACATAATTTAACTGCAACAAATCCCACTGCTCCCATCCTTTTCTTTCCAACCCTGAGATTTTAGAGCATCTTAGGGGAGCTAAAAAACCTTCCTGAAACACAAAACCTTCTGAGAGGCTTAAGCAGAGTGCACAAAAGGGTAGTGAGTGTGCACATGCTGTGCTGGATGGTGAACTTCTCTTGGTAAACAGAACTTAACCTGTTGAACTTAAAACCTTGGACTCTGCAGGATGCTGCGAGTTTGTTTGCAAATGTTTTTCTCTGAAGGACTGAACAGACCACTTGGGCTTTGTGCACAGGCCAAAGAGCAGCCATCAGGGGCAGGAATGCTGGTCAGGCTTATTGTCTATCCAGTCCTACTCCCATTCCAAAGCACAGCCCCCTACTGATGTCTGAGGTCCACCTCAATCACACTTTGTTTTCTCCCATTCTAGGAAATTTACCAATCTTACTGAAAATACCAAATCACACCTGAAAGGCAAATGCTCTGTACCGCAGCATGACACCACTGAATTCAGACTTTTTACAGAGTGACAAATCCCAAAGAAAGAGGAAGGAAGTAATTAATGAACTGGATGCTGGGAAGGATGTACCTGGGCATGCTGGTGGGAGGGACAGTCTGTGCTGGATATTGGAATTTTCTCATGTCTACAGAATACAGCTGAAAACCAAAGTTCTCATTTCTGCTCTTCCAAACCAAGGTCAGAAGTTACCAGAACAAAACAAAACAAAACAAAACAAAACAAAACAAAAAAAAAAACAAAAAAAAAAACCATCACATTTTTCACACACAGAATTGTAACAGCAACAACTTTATCTCATTCAAAATATCAAAATATTCTTTAGGGCACACATGGAAAGGATCAAATTAAAGAAAAATGCCTAGAATACAAAAATAAAGGTAGTAAGCACAGCCAGCAACACAACACATTAACTGCACCTGCCTATACATGTCCAAAGATCAGCACAAGCATGAATGGAATTACTCAGTGCTTTAGTCCAATTAATAAAAACCATGTGTGTGTTTACTAACCCAGAAAGCATCTAAAAATGGCCAAAGGTAAAAGAGAATGAGTACAACTTTTTGAAGAGTGCTCGCTTTATAGGTAGGTTGCAAAAACAAAACAAACAAACAAAAACCAAACCAAAAACACACACATGCACAAAAAAGCAGGCTGAAATTGCTGTGAAGATTCCTGCTATAGCAGAGCAGCTTAAAAACACACTCCAAGGCTACACCATTGGAAATGTGGCATTCACAGTTTGAAACATCTAGTAGGAGACTGGAAATTCACTTTGGTATCACTGAGCCACCACCTGCACTCTTTGGAATAGATCTGCCAAGGCACTTCTTTTGGGACTGATGATGAGCCAATGTGCCAGAGGGACTCCTCCAGTCACACACCCACCTGAGTGTGGGGAAAACCAAGTCACAGAGCCCTTCCTTGTTCTTGGAAAGAGCAGCATAAGGCTGTTGTCCTCCAGGAACCTACAAGCTTGACCACAGCTTGGACCACAGGCACAGGATTTTTGGGGAAAGGATGTGTTATTGGTGAGAGACAGGAGGGAAGAAGCTTATTAAACAAGCATTTGGCTGAAGAGTTTATGCACCCAGATGTGATTCATTTCAAAAGATCAACATTTTCAAGCTAAATCACAGGTTCTGCATTTTGAAGGCAGGAAGAGGCAATACCCTCAATAGTTTTTGTGTTGGCTGCCAGACATCATGCTGCTGTCACAACTGAGACACAGCTGCAAGTCTGATTCCACTCAGAAACCAAGCAATGCAAAGGTACATGTATGATCTCCATTTTTACATTCTAGGCCAGGGTCACTGCACTCATCCACCTCTTCCTTTTGGGGAGCTGACAGACATTTCCTGTTTGTGAGGGGACACTGCACACCAACACAGCTCTGACCTTTCAGCAAGAAGCCTTCCACACAACTTCAGATTTCAAGGGCTGACTTTACCTTACTGGATGTAGAGCATAAGCTCTACTACAATTTATGAGGAAAATCCTCTCCTTCCTCAAATTTACAGATGCTTTTTTGAGCAAACCACATTTTAAAATACTCATGTAGCTTAACAGACCTGCTGGGATGAAACTACAGTGATATTTGTTGAAAACACCAAATCTCAAAAAAAATCCCTTCTACCCAAAAAATAAGGAATCTTAGTTAAGAATACAAACAAAGGAAGGGAGTGTTCAGGTAGGAACTTACTGTCTTAAGCACTTGTCAGTAGAGTTCTTTGTTTTTAAATAAGTGAAGTAATTCTTTATGATTTCTTTTTAAGTAGTCCTTCAAAAAAAGGATTAGATTGCTCCTGCATTTTAGCACTTGATTCTGAATGACTTGAAGTCAGCTGATCACACTTTCCTTTTGCTCACATGCAGTTCTTGCAGAAGAGGTGAGAAGCAGAGCAAGCACTGACCCTACATCCATAATGCTAAGACACTTCCAACACACACACTGAACCCCCTCAGGTCAGGCCTGTGAGTACAGCATGAAAGGCAGCAGTAATGGGGGAGTGGGGAAAGGACCCACCATGCCCTAGGACAAGCTTAAAAAATACAATAATTAAAAATAAACAAATCAATCAATCTCATTACCCATTTACAACAACAATGCGGGGGGGGGAGGAACTGAAAAAGAGCGAGCTCTCTTCAAACTGGATAACTTAAAACTTAAGAAAAAACCCACAGTTTTGGCTTCAGCTTCCAAGAGAGCTTGAGGTGAAAGAGGTCCATGTGGAGATCAGCAGGTGTTTAACAGAATGGTGATGCAGTGGCACCTAAAAAACTTAACAAGTTATAAGTGAAAGCAAACCAGAGAGAGTCAGCTAGGAAGCAACGTGACCCTCAGCCATCATGGAAGTGAAGACTTTGGAGCAAAACATAAAATGGACCCAGAGAAGTTCTGGAGGTGATTTTGTTGGAGGTAGACTTTGAGTTTTTGTTGTTTTGGTTTTTTTTTTCCTTGGCAAAGCCTACAGCAGGCTGACACAATGAATGCAGACACTTTAATCTATACCTTGTAGACTAAAGGCAGAACTTTTCAGAACTATCTAAAGGATTTAGGAGCTTAAATTGCACTGCACATTCCAGAGGAATTTGACCTGCAATTAATTAGACTCATGGAATGCCTTTGTTTTTAAACTGCTTTTTTCCTTGAAATCTCTGAGAAACTGTGTTTCAAGACCAGTATGTGATTAACTGAAATTCCACACTATGGTATTACAATGAGCAGGAGAACTAATGTACGAGTCTCATTTCTGATTTCTGTTTCTTCACATTTTTTGGCATTACTGTTAGTTTGTAACCTGGACAAAAGAGTTCATGGCTTTCTTGAACTAAGCCTCTCTTTATGTAGCCAACTACAACACCCTGGAAGCACAATTATGCAGCAAAGATAAGACAAAATGCAGTGGTGATGCACCAATTCATCATGTTTGGGTTCTCCTAATGAAGCCCATTACTCACAGAAGAGAATTTTCTCAAGCAGTTAGTCACCAGCAGACAGCTTTCCCCATTACTACTGCCTTTTTCTGCAGCTGGTGAATATCCTGGTCCTCCCCTCAGCATCCCAGAAGTGCAATATTAGGAAGTCACCTAAAACACCTAAATTAAAAGTAAACAAACAGTACTTAACTTTCCCTTAACCAAAAGAAATTAACAATAAAACAGTACGCCTTTCATGAGCAAGCAAACCTTCTTCATTTAATAAAAAAAGACCAAAAAAAAGACAAAAACAGCCTGCTGTCCATTTAACACTGCAGAAAGATACTGAGTATCTTTCTTTAGCTTATTAAATCAAGCATACAAATAAACTAGACACTAATAACAGCTTGCATAGAAACATTTTGCTTTGTACTTTGTGCAAATCTTACTAAATAAGGCATGCTCATGGGCTTAGGTAGCAATGCAGGAGTTACCAAGGAATGCCGAGAAACCGCAAGGAAAATTCCAGGCAGTCTGCAATCCACATCCATTTACACAGTTCATTGGACTTCAAAGCCCAACAGCTGATAGCTGCAGATCTGTCTACAACATAAGGCAATATGGTATGTGTAGGGCCCAGCACCTGCTTTCAGCTACTCATGGGTTTACTACACTTAAGATCACTTGAATTCAGAAAACCTGAGCCAATAGCTAAAAAGGGGGTTTTGGATGTGGATTGATAAGAACCCAGCTTCAGGGTGAAGCAAGGGAAGAGGCAAAGAGGACAATGACACCAAGATGCACAGCCCTTCACATAAAGGGGTTTTGTGCAGATTTTGCATGTATTTTTATACTGTGAACTTTCCCCATGGGGCAATGTTTTTTCAAACAAACTTGTCTCCTAACAAGTTATCCAGAAGAATATTTCTGGAACAGAAAAAGCTAACATGTTTGTGTCTCTTAGCCAGCCTACAAGTGTCTATTGCAGAAATTCAACAGGAATTACTGACACTAAAGAAGGATGGCTCTGTAAAGAGGAAGGGATGAAGAAGGAAGTTGTGGTAAGAGCAGTATCCGAAATCTCAAATAAGTTATATAGCACAAAGGGAAATTATAAGGCCTAACTGAAATAATAGTCTGCCTCCTTCTTCATCCTCCAAATCAAGTATTTTCAGGAAATATTGAAGTACAACCTTCTTTTGAAAGCAGCTTTGCATAAAAATCTGTTTAAACTCCAAAAGCTTTTTTAAAACACATTTTAAAAACCCACTAATAATAATCTTCAAAATCCCCCAGTATTTTGTAACATAAAATGGAATGTTCCTGGGCTAGAGCTGCCAGCTCCTTCAGGAACTCTGGGAAAAGGGCAGCTGCAAGTACGGCGTTCCTCACGTGCGCAGGAAGGCTGGGATGAGCCAGGCCTTTCTTTCCTTTCTGTCCCAGGAAAGGCTGCAGTACTGCCGGATAAGCTTCAGAAAGATTCCTTCCTTTCCCTGCGTTGCTGATGTGCTGGACATTACCTAAAGACAGGAGGAGAGGCAGAGGAAAGAAAAAAGACTCTGTATATTAAACACACAAAGTATCTGTACAGCGTCCAAACCCAGTTTACAAGGATTGTGTTCAGAGCTGTGATTCACAGTACCCAGACTGTGCTGAGAGATACTTCCCTAACCCAGCATTTTTAAGTTCGACGTGCCCTGGTTCTATTGCATTTTTTATCGCCTGTCTTTCCCCAGGTTATATATTATTCAGTTCCAGCTCTGATGAGAGAAATATGTGGGCAGAAGAGGAATCAAGGGACAGAATAATATGGATTTACCTTCTGAAACAGTAGATAATATCTACCCATCTAGAGCCAGCATGGCTGTCTCCATTTCAACAATGCTGTGCTCTATCCCTGCCCCAGATCAAACTGTTGTTTTGATTTTACTTCTCTTTCTCTATCCTCTCCCTGTGAATCACCATGTCAATGGGTTTGAGGCTGAGCTGTCACATCACCACATGAGTTTGAAGCAAGCTAGAAACTAAGGGAAAAAAAAACATTTAAAAATTGGATTTTTCTGCAGCTATAGGCCCCACTAACTACACTTACTTCCCTGTAAAGCAACTAAACATTAAAAAGAGAGCAAGTGAAAGCCACTGTGTGCTCTGCTATATGATCTATGCTGCCAGAGTTCAAAGGATCAGAGCTCAAGTATCAGAATGCATGGAATTACAGTGACAGCAGCACTTAAATTTCAATCAATTGCTCCTTGTTTCAACCTGAAGCAGAACTGCCCTTTAATTAGATGATAATTAATTTAGTGAAACTAAAAAGGTGACAAAATTTAATGCTGATGGAAATAAATACTCTACAAAGAAAAAACAACCTGTAGAACTCACTGGTACAATATAGAACTCACTGCTACAAAGTATCATTGATACCAACAGGGGAGACAGATCCTGTCTAACTTACAAGTGGATGTTGTCGTGAGATGTGTAAGTAAATCATTAAAAGAAATAAAAGGACTGTTATGTTAACTCACATACTGCAGACAAGCCCAACACTCCACTGCTGCCTTCAGAAGGGGTTTCCCTTAAAGTGTACACAGTTTATGTTAAAATAAGTCTCAAGTGACGCCAGCCTCGCTCTGAAACCTCTCCAAGCAGCAAACAGGGGGAGCTGAAGATGAAGGCCTCACTCATGCTGCACAGCCATCCCTCTGTTCAATAGCTCTGCACTTTTGTTTCTTGCCTGTACTTCACCCAAGGCACTGAGGAATTACTCTACTCTTCCAAACACTTGAAAAAAACATTCATCTCAATCATTTAACAGATTCGTACTTTTCTTGAGTTTAAAACACCTTTCCAACTCCAGACTTATCAATCATTCATGTTGTTATTCTACAAATTTTTATCTACTAGAGACAGAGTACAGGAATTTCAATTCTGTGGGAAAATCTGACTGTGGGAGGAAAAACAACTTAAATTATGGATGACAATGAAAAGATAAAGTTTTAAGCTTCCCCTGAAGATTTTTTTTTCAGATTTTCTAATGTCAAAATGTTTCATAATTAAAATTTTAAGTTTTTAAAATAGTTTAGACAATATAACCAGAATGCTAGTCTACTGTCAAAGCTTTGCTTTTGTTTTTACTCTTCCTTTTACAAAGCCTCAAAATGGAAACATTTCTAAAAATAATTTTGGTTTAGTTTGGAAAAAAAAACCAAAACACCAGAAAAGCACAGAAAGCTGATACATGAACTAGAAATTTGGGTATTTTCCTTTGATCAGGACTGTTCTCTTCTTTCTAGGGTCAGGATGCAATCTGAGTCAAACAACTGAAAATTGAGCAAACGAGTACTCTGAAGATTGGTACCGACACACTGAAAGAGGGGCGGCTTGTACATGGGATCTACATTGTGACAGCTCTACATGTGAAACCAGAGCCCAAGCTGCTGTGGAAGAACCACATGCTACTGCAAGCAAAAAAAGAACAAATTGTACCATTTCTGCTCAGACACATTCAAAAACCATCCCTGTAATGAGAAAGAAAATGCTCTAGAATGTTTTGGTTTTACTTTTGTCTTCCCCACTACCTCTGGCTTCAGGTTTTCATATGTGAATTCTGCAGGAAGCCTACCTGCAGAGAACACTGGGGTTATTCACCACTTCTGTTCAGGGGAAAAATCACTCAGAGAGCAACCAGTCTGTGTGACAGTCAGAGGTGGTGTTCAAGCTAATGCAAAGATATCCATGGCAAGTTCCTAATTTGTTGCTTGGTTTTGGGGTTTTTTTCATTTACTGTTACTGCAGCAGTTCTTACCTTGCACTTCTTAATCAATATAATGAACTACTGGTTGATGGGCTACTGAGTCAACTGTCCCCCAGGATTACAGTTTGATGACTTGCATCACCAGTCCTGTAGGATACCAAGTCTGCAGTTATCCAGACATTAATTTACCCTCCACTTACTTGTCAAGAGAAGCTTTTTTTGCCGGAGTTGCCACTATACAGAACAAAGTGTGTTAACAGGGTGACTAAGCAGCCTTGTTCCAAATTCCTAAATAATGACCAGCATGAGTCAACCTGGCAAATTCTGAAGCCCACAGAAGAAAACTGACGTAAAACAGGAAGTATAAATAAATGTCATCAGGAATACATTATGTAAAACTTCTTATTGCCAGCACCTGAGAAAAAAAGGATTCTGAATGTTGCCTCCTAATCTCATCTCCCACATGCTAGCTACAATAACATCTAATT
Organism: Lanius collurio; assembly: GCA_020086605.1. Taxonomy (NCBI): domain Eukaryota; kingdom Metazoa; phylum Chordata; class Aves; order Passeriformes; family Laniidae; genus Lanius; species Lanius collurio. The sequence goes on from JACBWW010000015.1 coordinate 14,214,290, forward strand.
GTGAGGCTTTCTAATCTATGGCTCCAGAATGCAGAGCCTACAACACTACTGACACTTGCAGCACACAGCTTTTTTACAGCAGGCACCTTCCACAGACTAATTCTTCAAGAAGCAGCCTTAGCAAGATCATCATTTTACAGACCAGGCGTTCTGCAAACCTTAGAAACACATACTATGCTGACTAGAAACTAGGTAGATTATTCTTTAGAGTCTTGAAAAATGAAAACACAATTAAAATGGTACATAAAGAATCCTGATTTCCACACCTCTGGAAATCCAAGAAAAGGATCAACATCTTCACAGAAGTGTGGGCAGAGTGGGTAATTATTAATGATTCCCCATGATGAGTAAGCACACACCTGTAAATGCAGCCTCTCTTGAACCCTCTTGTGGAGTCAGCTCTTAATGACTCACCAAATTAGACACATTCCCATCATGTAGGAAGTTGGCTTTAAAGGCAAGCCTGCATTCAACACTGCCCACTCAGCAGCAAGCTGAGAGCAAGCACGTCCTCATAGCAGGGCTTCAACTCTACCCATTGCCTGGCTGTGTCTGAAAGGTTCTTAGTTAGCAGCTAAAACTTCATTTTATTTATTTTTACTAGCTTGCCCCACAGTGGTAAAAAAAATACGGCTAACTGTAAAGACAGGTTCAGTGTGCACTGTGCTTGAGAAGCAGCAGATGTTACAGAGCCCCCTGCAAAGGTGGCTTGGTGGGATGATACTGGTCTAATTCCTCACTGCACTTAAGACACACAACTTTTGGTTTCTTCTGTTTGCTTTGCTTTGTTTGTCATACAAGAATGACACTAGTCAGAAAACTTTCAGTGTCTTATCTCCTTCAGTGGTAGCCCAAACCATGATACCAAGCCTCATTCAACTGTTGCAGAAACCAATCTATCCTGGACTTCTGCCCTCTCTAACATTTACCAAAAAAGAACCAATGACTAGCTGAAGGTCGATCTAAAAATGAAATGAAATCCTGCACATATGCCACCTCACCTCAAGCTTTGAAAGAGTTTTTTTACTGACAGCAAGCCAAGAACTGATTTTGTTACTTCTTTAAACAGACATTTTATATAACAAGTAAAAGCTGCTAAAACGTAAAGAATATCCAAATAGACCCACACACTGTGGTCTACTGGGCATCATCAGTTTAAAGTCAAAAGGATACATCTGGCTGATAATATTCACAACTCATCACACCTTCTTTTAAACATCTGAAGAAAAGGAGAGGGGCAGCTGGTAAGTCATTCCATCCAGCCCTCCTCTGAGTGTGGTTAACACTTACCTTTGGTGAGCAATTCTTCTGCAGCATCAGACATGTCCACACGAAAAAGCAGGTACTGTTGAGCCTCCAAGAGAAGACCTGGAAAGTCTTTTTCAACAGAAGCAAAATGTTCAATCTTATTTTTCACAGATGCCAGCACCTGCCAAAACAACAGTAACAATTACTTCTTCCTCCTTTGCTCCCAGTACAGCCACATACTGAATATTCAGGCTTTCTCTACCTGCATTAAAATAGAGTTCTGACAAAAGCTATGGTCATACAGAGTTTCCAGTTCTTTGCACAAATGTAATTAAAACATGGAAATTAAATAAGAAGCTCTTAGGTAGGGAAGCTACATGAGAAAGTGAAAGGAGCTAATGTAAGGTTTAAGGAGACACTGAAGACACTGCTCCAGTAGGCATAGCTAACACCTGTGGTAAATACCTGATAGAGTGAGCGCACGCTAGGCTGAAACACCATGTTGGTGTTGAGCAGAAAGGAGCGAAGAAGCGGCTGTGGATAACTTGCCAGCTGAGTAATAATCCCAATAAGCAGCAAATTTACATGCAAGGAATTCTCCAGCATGTTCTCCAGCTTTGACAACACCACACTGATGAACGGTCCTGCAAGAAAATAAGAAGGAACCAATGCTTTTGTTTCTGCAGAAGAAAAACCCTAAGATCCAGGAAAAAGGCATTTAAAGGGAATTTTGACCATCACAACCAACCAAATAATCCCTCCCACACACTAATTAAAGACAACGGGGACAAAACTCAAACTGTAGCTGAGCAGAAAGGCAGACTTAAGAAAGGTGTTAAAAGCTTTTGTAGTTAGCAGCACATTTGCTACCTAGCCAACCAGTTTACATTAACAGCATATTTAACACATGTGACTATTCCACTTTGCATGTGCCAATAAGGATTTAGCCTAGGACATTACAGTCTACCACTCTATTCCCCTTGAATAAATTGAAATGGTACTACTAGTTCTAATGCAAATAGAATCTGCTCTTTTTACTCTTCCTGTGCCTTATTTCTATGTAAGGACTGGGCAAAGTAAATTATCGCTAGCTTTCTTGTCTTATCAAAAAACTGGTGGTATAAAGAAAATAGGAAAAAGCTATTCTAAACATAAAAACCAAGCTGTGATAGTTCCCATCACAAGAAAAGGCATTTTCAGTACAGCAACAGTCACACAAAGCAGGGAAGACATTAAAATAGATTTATAAGCATAATTGCTGGTAGACATAGGCGTTATCATATAAATGTCACCAATAAATAATAGCTTTAGTTTGTGTATTCATGCTGAAGGACAGCCACTGAAATACACAAGCATTTACCATGAAGTGCATAAACCCTTAGTGCTCCAGCTTAAGAAACCTTTGCAAGGCTGAGAACAACTTCACTCAAATACCAGGCTGTCAGACCACACAGCTGGGGAGATGCTTGAGGCAGCCAGTACGAGTGACCTATAACAAGTAAAGTCTTAGAAACGTCCCTTGTCCCACCCACAGTCCCACCACACTATTCCAGTTCCCTAAGAGCTAGGGAAACCATGCAGAAGAATTCCTGGATGATTAGCACTGCTAACTTTGAATATCCCACTCTCAAACTTGGCAAAAGATGCATGCCATAGGCATTTCTAGGGTCAAGTAGGTGGCCATAATCCAGCTCCATTCCAGTTCTCCTCAGCTTGCACATGGCTACCATCTGAGCTGGGCACAGTGCAGCCCAGTGCCTGCTGGAAACTGCAGCAGAGGCTAAGGCAGTTCTGGGCCAGTGCAAAAGGAAGGATCAAATGAGGAGTGCCCCTGCTGCCATTCCACTTAACAGAGCTCCACTAAAGGTTGGAATCTGTCACGCTTTACAGCAACTGTGAGTACAAAGCAAGCACTCCTTCCAGACTCATCTCTCAGGGCTAATGCTGGCACAGCTCCACTCGCAAGAGGAAAGATGGGAGGGCCAGTGTTGACAATGCTTTATGTGACTGCAGCCTTTCAACCACCACGACAGTCATCAGAGCCCAGGTACCCAGTGGAGCAGCCCCAAACCTTTCTGCTGAGATACAGTTTCCTCTGTCCCAGCCTAACCTATCCTGTTCATGGTGACATTTTCACACAGCTCCTGAGGGGAGCCCTACTGCATCAAAAGGGATGTCAGAAGGAGCTGAGATGTGTCATTGTTTCTCTTCTCTAGGCAACACTTCAAAACTGAGTAGGTAAAGCTGAAGCTAGGTACTTTTAACAACTGCTGCTTGCCACTGCAAGAGAGGTTACCAAATACATTTAAAAAATTCTCAGTGATAGCATGACTTCTACCCCCAAGAATTTATTGAAATGAGAATCAGAGGATGTAAGCAGAGTTTAGAAGCCTTGAAAGAAACAGGGTAACTAGATGAGAAGTCAAAAAATTACTCTTTTCGTGGCCATGAAGTCAAGCACTGATACATGGAAAGGGAGGGAGTAAAATAAATTCCTGCTCCTGAACAGCACAGGTAAAAGTAGGGAGGAGAGTGTTCAATGCTTTTACAGTAGATCTAAGACACTGAGAGGACATTTTCTTCACAGATCCATAGGCCTGTAGACAGCATCTTTGCATTACTGATACTTAGTGACTGTCAGGTTATTTGATTCTCCAGAGAGAGGCCCCATCCCAAAACAGTAAAAGCAGCCTAAAAACCTCTATCAAACACATCTACAAACATAATACAGCATCCCACATTAGATAAAGAATCATAGAATGGTGTGGGTCGGAAGGGACCTCAAAGATGATCTAGTTCCAAGCTCCCTGCCCTGGGCAGGAACACATTCCAGTAGACCAGGTCATTGTCTTTGAAAGGGCCTGCAATTTCAACATTTCCCAGGTGGTGTTACAAGTACCTCCTTACATGCAATCAACTAAGATCTCCATTAAAGCAAGGTAAGGAGTCTAAGAGTAAAACACACTGTAGATGGGTAGCAAACATCAAGGCTTATTGCGTTTAGCTTTTTGTCTTAATTTTCCTCAGTTTTGTGGGTTTTTGTGGGTTTGGGTGAAGGGTGGGTTTTTGAAAAAGAACAAATGGAGAGAGGGACCAGATGAAGAATGAAAGACAGAGAGAACATTTTTGAGCTACATTTGACAGCAAATAATGGGAAACAGAAATTTGGATGCAAATAGCTTCTGGTACAAGAAAATTGCCACCACAGCAAAAATAGCAAATTAGTTGAAAAACAGAGTGAATTTTTCAATTAAGGAACAGTGCCAAGCATTTTGGCCACAGCTGACCAGAAAGGGCTGCTTTTCAAGGAATACACATGTTTTCCCCCTCCAAATGAATGAGAAGCCATCTTATAGAGGTTTTATGTTGGGTGAGGAAACCTAGTACACGACTATTTTTTATTATTTGCATTACTCCGGTATCTAGGAGACCTAATTAAAGACCAGGAGCCTGCAGTGCAAGGAGCTGTACAAACACAGATCAAAAGCCCACTCTGACCTCCAGTAGTAATGTCATTCCTGAATAGCCTGGACAGTCAGCAGAGACCAATCTTAAATTGCTGCCTGGCACTAGACAGAAAAGCATGCCAACAGCGAGGGCAGACCTGACACTGGAGAACAGGATGCCAGGGCAGAGCATGGAGACAGGCACGTACAGACATGGCACCAGTGCTGACACCTCGTGCTACAATGTGGAATAGCAGAGAGAGGAAAAATGGCACCGTGATGTTGCATTCATCCCATCAGAGATGAAAGTCACCAGAAAAACAAATTATTTACCTGGGCTCTGTATATTAGAACAGCTACTCTGAACACCTTTCAACTGCAAAAGCTTCCTCTGGAGTGATAGAGCTCTCACATACAAACAACTTAACCCCTGCTCAATGTTTTAAACAATTACCAAGAAAAAGCAGCCAGAAATAACCCCCTGAAACACTACCATTTGTTTTCACCACACTGATGACTCTGCTGTATTTTCACATTGGATCTTGGAGTGGTTTCAGCTATGTGGGCTATACCCTGTTTAGTGCTAGGACTCTTCCTTGCTCTGTGCTTGTGTTGTGTGCTACACAGTGTGATCTCATTTGGCCACCTTTAATACCCATGCCTTCCTATATTTGTTATGTATGTAATTAACAGAACATTCCACCTGTAAATGGAGCACTCTGGCTCCTTGGAGAGTGCTTGGGAGAGATATCCTCCTTTGGTCCAAAGGGAGATGATATGCTCTCTGCAGAAGGGGTATCTGCTGAGAAATTCTCAAAGTCCTCCTCTTCTTCTGCTGGAGAGACAGGATCAGGAATATCCAATTTCTGCTCTTCCAAGCTTGCACTGTTTGGATCCAGTTCCTTAATAATTCTGTCATACTGTGCAATGAAATCCTCACCATCTGTGCTCAGCAGTTTTACACTTAAGTTACAATCCGCCTCCTGAGAAGAAGTCTTCAACTCTAAGTCTGGCTGTGGATCAATCTCAGTCATTTTCTGGTTTATTTGTTCTCCCATTACACCTTTAGTTGAGCTTGAATTTCTCTTACTGTGCTCATCCAAGTCCATTTCCAGCTGGGTCTTTGCAAGAGACCCATTGACTACTGTCTGGCTCTGGACCTTGTGTTCTCTGGCTACATTTAAAGCTTTCTCCTTGGAGCTGTCATCATCTTGAGTATCCTTCTGGGCACATAGCCTGTAAACCATAACATCATCCTGAAAGTCTGACTCCTCTATGTAAGAGCCTTTGATGAGCATAATGGCATTTTTTTTCATTTCTTGAATGTATTTTGGTGGCTCTGCAGGTGGTTGTATTTCTGTGCTTCCCAGATCATCAAATGGCTGTGGTGAACTCACATTAGAACCAGGAGAAATCCCTGTGTCATAGCTATCATCCCATTCTAGCTCCAGCTGCATCTTCTCACTGAATGGAGTTGCTTGAGCAGAGCTACATGTGCTAGGTGTCCTTTGCTGGAGCCGAAACATGGGGTGCTCCACATCTGTACTGTTCTCCTCTGCAAGCGTCTGGATAAAGGTGTCTGGATCAGGATTTACTCCATCATAGGAGGCAGACCAAACCTTACAATCTTTCAAGCAGTGGATGATGGCTTCTTGAGCTTCCCCCAGGTACTGCAAGTAGCTGATGTCCACAGCCCTTCCACATTCCACAATGCAAGCAGATTCAGAAGAGCGCCTACCAGGATCTGGAAGTAAAGAAGATGCCTCATATCATGAGCAGTATATCAAATTTTCTCCAGCAAGGAATCCACTAAGACAGTGCAGGTAACCCTAACGATCCAATAAAGCAAGAAGACCAAAGCATAACCATTTAGATTTGCTCATAAACACACAATTTCTTCCTATTGCAAAGACAGAGCTGTAACTCAAGATTTCTAAGAGAGCAGCCTGTGCATTCAAACCTCAATGCAGCAACCACTCTGAAGCAACAAGAGCTGCTGCCATGCATCTGTACACTATTTTCATGAATGCATATTCAAGCTGGATAGCTGTTAAAATACAGTTTCTATAGACCTGGACATATGGAAGGAATTAAACCAACTTTCTAGTCCAGGTTTGCCCAGTTTATTGCTACCCACCACGTTTCCTTCCCCTCCTCTTCTTTCTCCATTCCTCCAACAACCTCCTCGGGTGCTACCAGATCAAACTCAGTTAATGATTTGATCTTCCCCTGAGCACCAATTACCTTTAGTTTGTGCTGTTTTTGTCCAGAGAATATAATCTTTTCCTTGGCTTTCAAGTGTCAAAGTGATTCCAGTGGAGCAGCAGAGAGGCGTCAGGGCCAGCAGTTTTGCAGCAGATACAGAGTAACAGTCTCTCTCTTTCACAGCACGTCGCTGGCTCAGCATCATGTGGTTGCACGGGATCAGATACCTGAAACAGCAGTGCCCAGCATTACTGATCGTCCTTTCATGTTAGAGAAAGCAACAACATACAAAATTCCTTTCCCACCTTCCTGCCTTCTCAAATGAAAGAAACAGCAATAATGATATTTACAATGATCCATTTTCTAAACCTCTCAAGAGCATGAAACCATGACTCTCTATATTGTGATGCTTGGTTTGATGAGGAGCTGTCAAGATGAGTAGAGACAGGAAACCAGTTGCATCAGAACAGGGAATCCTTTGCAGGCCAAAGCAGACCTTTTGTAAGAAAGTAGGGAGGGAGTGCGGGATGGGCAGATGTCAAAGGACAGCAGAACAGTTTGGTCCAACTATGAATGCACTCTGTCTTAGAATCCTCAGTTTATTTGTTTTCCTGGGAAATCCAGAGAGAGGCAGTTTGTCATGCAAGCAGCCAGAAGAAAAAGGAGGGAAGGGTCATCCAAGTGTTTTACTGCAGTAGATCAAGACTGAGCTTTCAGGCAGAGGAGGGAAGAAGCTAGAGGATGCTAAAGAACAGAGAAAGTACAGTCCTGTGTTGAACTTCTTTAGAGTACTTTTGTTTTACTTTTTAAAAGCACTTTTGTAAGAGCCCCAGTGTTAACTGGACCAAGGATTTGCCATTTAAAATGCAAATAAATGCTAAAGGATTCCCTAACTAAACAAAAAGAGCATCCACAGCACTCTAATGCTAGAGTGGTGATGTACTAGTGTTCACAGAGATCCTAGCAGTATTTCCAGGCACAACTGCCAGATCTATAGGGAATTTCACCTTAGTGCCCTTGTGTAGATGGGCAGACAGTATCTGGAACATTCACGTGATCTTCAACACTAAACACCCAAGTCAGTTACACCAATATTTCCAAATAAATAACCAGTTCTCATCTAATAAACATACCCAAATTATAAGTATTTTGAAGCAATGTATAGAGTCACAAGTTAAAATAAAAATAATCCCTACATTTAGTACATCACTTCACAATCCACCTAAAACAGTTCAGGAACCTGAAGTATTCTCTTTGAGAGAGGAATCAAAGAGGTGGAAAACAACAAGAAGGGTGGAAGCTGCAAACAGTATATAGGTTTGTATCACAGTGCATAATACACTAGAGAAAACATGCAGGAGAGAAAAAATATGCATTTTGAAGCAGGGAATAAGGAGTTTGGAGGTGATAAATATATTCTTAGCTTCTCTCACTTTTATAGAAACAAATCACAAGAAAAATCTCTCGCTCTGGAGATCTCAGGACGTAAATCAAATTTCATCAGGTCTGGTAGACTTTTGTCAGGACCATAAATACTTTTATCTCTGTAGTTACTTGGATTTCTGCTCTCTTGGAGAATTCCCACCCAGCTCTGCATCCACAGACAGAGACCATACGTCCCAGAGTTAGAATGAAGAATGAGAAAAGGAGTTTGGGCTTTACCTTAAAACCAGCTGTAACATCACATCTTCACAATGCAAGCCAATAAGCGTTCTGAACAAAGCCAAGGAGACCACACAGAGCTGGAAAATTATAAACACTGTCAGCTTTTGATCTGGAAATTGTATCTTTCCAATTTTCCCCTACATTACAAAATGGCACTGCCAGAACATTATGATTTATAAGACACTCTTAGAATGATAGTTCATTTTGTCCACACCCCACGAGATCGTTTTTTTCACTTTGTCTAGAGCTATACATGTAATATACTATATTTTAACAGAACACAATCCAGAATTTTCCTTCAAATAAACTATTAAAAAAAAAGCAGTATTAACTATTATTCCAATTTATTAATTTAAGTTGACTTAGCATGAACATGAGCTGAACTTTGTAACTTCCAATACAGTGTTTTAGTTTTTACCTCTGACACAGAATTTGAACCAACTAAAGGTCTTTTCTGAAAGAAAAGTTATAAATCACCTCAGGTTTCTGTTGCTTTAGGGATAAGGAATGATTAGTGTTCTGCACTTTAAGAAGCTGAATGGTTGAAGAGCTTCACAACAAGCCTTTGGAAGAAGTCAGATTCTTGCATGAAAGGTGTGTTTCAACTGAGGAAGGGACATAGGAGAAAAACACGAAAACCCCTTTCCTCTGTGAAACTTACAGGGAGTCAAGTATAACTTTTCTTCATGCCATGGAAGTTCAAAAACACCTGCTGCCTCAAATTATCCTGTATTTAAGAAATTTCAGTTTACAGGAAAACAGTAATCATTAGTCTTTGCAACCATTTGCAAATCTGCAATCTTCTGAACAAATAAATCTAAGTCTATTTTTGTATTGTGAAAAAAGATTTAAAATACACTCAAGATACAAAGAGGACAGTATTTCTACAAGTCCTTTTGGGCACCTGTCTGTAAGTAAGTTTAACTCTGTGAATTATTAATCAGCATTTTCATCAATAGTAATGTACACAGATTTTGTGCTATGTTTGCACTTGGCTGAGCTATACTGCAGAAAACTCCTTTAGCATCACAGAACATTTTGGCTGAGATCCTGAGCTGCTCAGGGCTGCAGAATTCCTTACAATTCCCATCTCATTTGCCTATGGAACAGTAATTAATGATTAGCAGAGACAATAGCATCTGCATTTTTGTTGACAGAACTGTTTCAGTTTTCAGATTTAATCCATCTTAGAGATGCACTAACAGCAGCATATATCAACATTTGCATGTCCTCACATTTCAAAAAAATATTCAGATGAAGCTACTGTCCCTAATACACTAATTTAATGCATATGCTGGTGTTCTGGCTTCTCTAAAACACTACTGCACATTCTAACATTTACTTGCACTAAAACAGTATTCTTAATTTCATCCATGATGCTGTGCGTCACCCAAGAGTCAGCCAAGGCTGCCAGTCAAGGCTCAGAAGGGTAGTCCAGTGCAACAAGTAGTGATTTTCTCATCCAGAAGATCCAACTGTTGATAAAGGTAACTACTGTCTCTGGCAGGCAGCTCTCCAGCCACTGTGGTGGATGGTGCCTAAGCTGAGAAGGGGCTCAGCACAAATCTGGGATAAACCCTACTGCACAAGGGAGTGAAGGCAAAGAGAAGGAAGCAGCAGCCTCATCATTTAATCAAGGAAGTGCATTCTTTAATCTAATAAAGCAGGCAACATCACAGGTAAGTAAGCATGCTACAGTAATACAGACTATAGATTCCTGAGAAATACATCAGTGAAATCAGAATTAACAACTGGCATCAATTTGGAGACATCCTTAGATAGGCTATTTGAAAATACTTATTGCTTGGCAAAACTCCAAAGATCAAAAATGCTCCTCACCACAAGTATATTTATAAGTCCCAGGGAGAGTTATCTATGATAGCACTAATCCAACACTGTTCAGAATAAAAGTGCTTCCAAATTTACCTCTTATCTTCTAGCAGGATTCAGATTTTCAGAGGCTCTCATTACCTCTATTGATTTCCTAAATGTGTGAAACCACCTCACAGGTTTATCAGCTTTGTACAGTGGTTGCTAAATGTCATAACACACACACAATAAAATATGATGGTAGAGAGATCACACCATTGGGTGGAGGGGAGAAAATTCCTAGTTAAACAAGTACCCAACTGTAATATACGAGACCTCCCATTTAGCTATTGAACCTACATCCATGCTGAGTACCTGAACTTCCCTTCTGCTTGTCTTACCCGGAATGGTGTGTTGATCCTGCTGGTAAGTGTATCCAGGATATGCACATTCTCATGTCGGTGCAGCAAAATAAAGCGGAGGAAAATCTTGAGGAGGGCTGGCTCCGAAACGCTGCGCAAGAAGAGATCCAGGTATGCAGTAGTAGTCATCACTTCCTCCACAGTCACCTGTAAGCAAAAGTAATGGAAATGCAAACATACTGCACACACAAAATATCCATCCATACATCTATCCTCTGAGAATGTATATCTGGCAAAGTTCTCCAGCCGTAACACTGCCACTAAAACACTGAGTCTTCACTGTTAAATTTGCCTCTCAAGCATTTTGAACCCATTTCCTACCTGTCTTGCAACCCCAGGAAAAAACACACTCCCTCAAAGTGACACCCCAGATCTCACACACAGTGAAAATCAAAGGACCAAATCATACTAGATCCCCACCACTTTTCTGCCCATGTCACCTCCTTTGCATTATACTTCTGTTGTCCCTTAGAAGCATTTTCAGATGTTGTGAATGTCTGCATCTACCATTTAACTAAAAATAAATGTCAGAGCAGAATCAAAGCACAGTACAAAGTCATGGTTGTGAAGCTTTAAAGAGAAAATTCCCATAGATGTCCAGAATTTTGTCATAATTTTCCATCTTTTTAATTTGCCACAGCACAATTTCTCATTTTACCCAAATTTTAAAAGGTGTGTATATATACAAATATATTCTCACATAAAGCCCAACCCAGAATCTTCACTACTGACTATTAGTAGATCAAAATAGAATTCATGATCCATGTGACATTTGCATACCATAACCCACACTGCTCTGCTTATTGCAATCCCTTGGAGATTATCTATTCACAGAATACACTGGCAAAGCACAGAAAATTCCAAAGACCACCTCTGCACTATGTACTGCTCTTGCAAAGTCAGCATTTTTTAAATAGTTACCCAGGAATCTAAGAAGCTTAGGTGCACAAAGATAAACCCTTAAATACAAGAATCTATATGAAAGGAAGTATTAAACATCTTTTGTTTACCAAACATAGCTGGATAAATGAAAAGACTGATTTTATTAAAAAAAAAAAATTCAATGCTGTCACTTAAGACCTAAGAGGATTTAGAAAATACTCAGAAGGGCAACATTTACGTAACGTGCTGTAAATATTAAAATCCCTGTTCCATTATGCTGCATGTTAGCCATGCACACAGCAATGTCATGATGCAAACATTCTCTTCAAAGCATTTAGGATCACAAGCTGCTTCTGGGTGGTTACACAGAACATAGGAATGGGGTATGCAGCCTGCAGACCTTATGGAGAGAGAAGCTCTAAAGCTAAGGTCATTGAATCACTCTCAGTCTGAGGCTTTATTCTAATACTCAGCTACACCATCATTAATACAGTGGGATACTAGCTCATTTTGGCATTAGAAATAAAGCACCAGTGAAGTAGCAACAGTCAAATTTTTCATCAGGAAATAGAAGCAGCCCAGCTCCAATCAGAAATTGTTTTTTTCTTGCAATAGGTCTGGGGAGTTGTGGTGTAAAAAGGAGTAGCTTTCTGGTGAGAGTTAGTGTCTGTTGTCCTAAGAGCTAGCTTTTCTTGCCTTTTTTATGCCTTTTTTTTTTTTTTTTTGCCTCTTTTTTTATAGCAGTGAGTGGTAAAAAGCAAAGCCCAAGAAATCCATCATGTGACATCATTATGACATCATACAGTTCACAGAGAAGTTTAAACTCTCTGCCAAGGAAAGGCCAGACAGAAGTAATACATTGTTACGCCTTCATGTCATTTCTTCATCCTTTATGGGGTAAAGGAAGCACAGTCTTGGCTGCAAGTTTCACCAAAGTTTGCTGACAGAATGTACTTCTATCAAACACTGCAGCTGTACACGAAAGCAAGAAAAGCCAGCAGATTCACAAGCGCAGTGACCCTTTTCTAAAACCCACACTCTTTGGACAACTCATCCTACATTTCTGTCAGTGAGAGAAATCCACATGCTTTTCAAAGTGCATATCATGAATGAAACTGATGCTTTAGGTTTTAACTTTAGTATTTTTCAGATTCTGTACTGCTTAGTGTGTAACTCTAAAGTTTCTTGTAGCCTGTTAATTTCTGCTCTCTCCTGCTAAGGTAGACATAACAAAGTCTCTCCTGGCCTGCTCTCCAAGGACACCCAAACCATCCTAGGCCTAAAAGTATAAACCAAAGCCTCTAAAGGGGGTGTAAGCTGAGGGGAATTACATCATTAAGCTGAAGCGTTAATTGGAGAATTAACCCTGATACGCAAATGAACCAAACCTATAAAAGTGTGAAGAACTCGTGACCTGTTGTCCATCTTGGGGTCCATCTTGGGGTCCATCTTGGCAATAGCCTTTGGCTACCCAGGGAGTGCCTTTGAATGCCTTTCAAATAAATACCTACCTTATTCCCTTAGTCCTGTCTAGTCTCTGTTTCTAGGAGGCTTCTCAAGGCATCAAAACAAAGAGCAGCAGCAGAAGAAAGCCAGCTGGAGAGCAGTTTAGAAAAGAAATGCTACAGTTTGAGAGTGTGTTCAGTGCTCCTAACAGCTTGGGCACTAGACAAAAACAAAACCATGTTTAATAGCCAACACTTCACTGATAGCACTAAGCAGAGCTAGAAGAACCAACCAATGATTAAAGAACCCCTAACAGTTCACAAAGGAGTTACTTATAATCTTGTTAAATCTTTATTTTTTTTGAAATGAGGGGGTTTTGTGAAGGGTATCACATTATACCTAATTTTTATTTCTTCTTGGGAAGAAAGTTGGTGAATCTGAGTAACCATTTCCCAAGAAAGAGACAAGATGACTAAGTTTTGTCCAGATTTAAATGGATTTGTCAGAATCTTTTTCAATTTTTAGTGAAAATGCACTGCCTTATCCACAACACTCCTTCAAATTTCCTCAATAAATGAAGCTAGGATCTACTTTGCAGGGTCACTGTGCAACACTCAAAGCAGGCAAGTTAAAGTTGCACAAGCAACTTTATTGCTATAGTGTTACTAGAAGTTCTAGTGTTCTCTCAGCATGCCTTTGTGTGCAACTTGTCCCTACAAACCAGCAAGGAGACCAACCTTCTGCTTCCTTTCCAGGGCAAATCAAACAAAAATATTGCTTTGGGGCACTTAAATGCCAGGTATGCAGCTTAGGAAAAAGACAGATTAACTTGGCAAGCAAATGTTTGTGCTTTTACAATTTTATTTTGCCACTTTGCACTGTGGGTTTACTTCTCCCTTTTAGCATATCTGATGGCGAGCATATCTGACTTCTGAAGATTCAAGGCACCTAGAGAAGTATTAAAGAAAGCCAATTTTAACTCCACAAGGCTAATCTTCTTTTTACTCTATGGGATACATTAGTCTGCTCTGATTGAGCCTCTGGAGAACTGACTCTTCTTGCAATTAACTAGAGAAGGACGCTGGAGAAATCAGTCAGATGAGGTAAAACCCAGCCCTGGCAAAAATCCTTTTAACTCTGCATACCTTCTCTACAGACTGCATCATACATAAAACATGGAGTGTTGAAAGTGAGACTGGTTCAATTTGTGCAGTTATTATTGAAGATCTCTGTTTTCTATTTTACCAAAGCCATGCTATTAAGCTTCATTCAGACTACCTGCTCGCTGTCTCTTCTTAAACAAATGTCTCATGAGACAGATTTGGGGGAAGAGGGAAATAATTTCTAATAAATTCAAATCAGTACTGAGATAAACAACAAAAGAAAAGCGTTCCCAGAGAACTAAACAGGTACTACCTGTGTCAAGTATGTCCACTACAGTCAAATCCTGAGGCGGTTTTACAAAATTGTAAACATTGATTACAATTTCGTTGTATCGTTTGTCCAAGTAAGCTTTTAGCTACTAGTTCTCAGAACTGAACATCTTTGAAAAGATGATAAATAGTAAGCCAAAACTTACACAAATCTGATATTTAATTTTAAAATTCTTCACCTTTGATAATTCAGATATCAAGAAAAATACCAAAACAAAGAGAGACTAATAAAATCAAGACATGGTAGTTTTCTAGAAAAGCCCTTTGTTAAGTAATTAAATTTCAAGCTATGTTACAATAATACCTCTTTGTTAAAGGTATTTCAGCAATACTAAAATCCACCACTTCCCCAACAGCAAAAACAGAAACCCACCAGTAGCATCCCTTGCATTAGAACCTTTCTGCTAATGGCAGAGACCAGAGTTATCTCTGCTGTTAAAATAAAATTATAGGATTAAAAAAAAAAAAAATCACATTCATTGCAATAATCAGATCACTACCATTTCTGACTATCCAAAAACATAACAATTAAAAGTTGCTGGATTTCTTTTTCAATATGCATATGAAGTGTATATCTAAAAATACCATTTAAAAAGCCTCATCCACGTGTTTTTCTATACAAAATCAGCTCGTACAGATCTCTTTTGAGACATAAACTGCAACAAAAAGGACTGAGAGTCTTCATAGCCAGACAGATACTTGACTAGAGATTATTGAAAAGAGAAAGCCACTTTTAGCCATGTAATACCCTTCTATAATTATGAAATAATTTTTAGCAAATCTTTTCTCCACTCCTCTGATGAGCGATTAGATGGTGAGGGAGAACACTGTAAAGAGATCCAGCTTTTACAAGTTACTCTGCCAAGTAATAGCAAAGAGCTAGAAACTACTGTCATTATGAGTTCAGTTTAACATATTACACTCACTGTGTTAGATCAATTGCATGGATTCATTACTACTGGCCATTTTCCCCTGGGAATGACACAATATATTTTCTAATTTACAGCTTCGTGCCCACTTACAGGAATTTGCCTACATGATTCCTCCTTTCCATCACATATCCCTTCTTACAAGGACTTCATATTGCCCACGACAATACCACAAATGTTCTTATTTGAATTTATCCTCTAGATCCATCTACAAGCAGTTTTAACCTGAATAAGTTCATCTCATTGATAAAAAAAATCCAACCATTTCCAGTATCTTCTATTAATTTTCAACTTCTTTCCCCCTGCTTATACAGGCAGAAGGGTTCATGCTTCACTTTGGTGCACAATGAATTGGGTCAGGAAATTGATTCAGATTAAAACTATCCAGAAGTAAAGGTGAGTTTTAACCTCAATTAGTTTCAAGTATGAACATCTGTCCTCGCAAAAGAGAGGGACAAGCAGGACCAGGGACAGAGGACATTTGCCCACTGGGGGTACCAGAAAACCCAAACTGTTTCAGCTTCCTTCAGCTTACGTTTATAAACTGCCTCAGTTTATACCAGGTTAAAATTCAATTGACCTTCATGTCTGAAGCAAGAGGTGAAAGGCATCTCTACATATACCCACACCACAGCTGGTAAAATTATATTTTGTACCTATTAATGGGCTTCTGCAAAGCACAAGACTATTCAAAGTTTTCCAGTGACACTTGGTTTACACGTTTTTACAGCAGCTGTCCAAACATTTTGCAGTAAGGTGAAGGATGGTATTATCCTAAATGGGAACTGACAGTCTTGTAGGATATTTATAAAGACGCTCCTTCTAATCTGTAGAGTATAATTTACAGGTCATTTCCCTCTAGCTGAGCTGTGTAATCATCAAGCAAGTATTATTGAATTATCACAGTAGCACACCATGTCAGAGGCTTTTGTTTGGATGGGTTGGTGTGCAGTAGACTTAAGGTCCATTTGACAGAGCTTATTTGACAGGATCATGCCAGCACCTCTGCCGAGCAATTCTGTTCACTTGGCCAACAGCAATGTTTTACACTAAAAAGCTGGTACAATTTTCCATTATTCAGACTAAACCAAGCCTATTCAGACTAAAACAAGCCTTCCAAGTATAAAAATAATTAGATCATAGTTAGTAATTAAATGCCATGTAGTAGAGCAGTAAATGCTGACATTAAAAATTTGCTTTTATCATATAATTTGTCAAATTTTAGTGCTTTCTTCAATAAATTGAAGTGCCACAAATTACATAAACATTCAAGATGTTCTGAATAGCTGCCTTTGTCAACCAAATTCTCTGAATACCAAACTAAAATGAAATCACATGCCTTGACAGTGGAAGGACGTATATAACCAATCTGAATTGTATCAAAGAAAACATAGTATTTATAAATACCACAGTGTGGCTTCTAATTATCTAGTACATGGGCTTGACTGCAAAACATATACATATTCAAGACCTTCTGAAAAGGATTTCACTTCTATTTCTACAGAATTGCTGTAGCCACCTAAAAGAATAAGGTAAATAAACACAGTCTACTAACATATATATAAAGACCAAAATAAGGCAATAGAGCCTCTAGCAGAACCAGTAAAAATTACTTCAATAGGGTTATTCTGGATTCACTCTGGGATTTCAATTAGATTTCAACTGAGGAGAAAATTAGCTTTATTCGATTACTTAGACCCTTGTATAATCTAGCCCCAGAAGACCTTGTATTTTATTGATAGAGCTCAATGTTAGTTTTGAAAGTGCAGTAGGAAATAGCCAATTAAATATGTCACAGAATTTAATGGTACCATTCTCTGAACAGTTATACCTTCTCATAAATATTTTTTTCCTAAATATCAAAATATAGGGAAGAAAGTACAGAGCTGCATAATTTCAAGTTGTAACTGACATGCCATCAAAAGTTAACAGTCTTAATTTAAGAACGGTTTCTGTCAGATAGTCTTAATTTTTCTAAATCTCAGACACTTACACCAGAAAGAATAAAAGACAGGGCAAAAATTTAAATAATGGAGAAAACCTACTAAATTAACATTTCCTTTAGTTCTGTATCTTTACAGACAAACCATTTTACTCTCTCTGTTTTCAAATGAATTTGTGACCTTGCACAAAGACATGCCTCCCCCTCCCCCCTCCATAAACAATTTCATTGAATCACTTTTTTTGATGTCTCAAGCAACTTGTATGCCAGAAGTAAGGGAGGTAAGTCTTCTGTAAAAAGTACAGTAACACACATACAACCAAAGGACAAGGCAGGGCTCTCCAGCACAGTCAGTTAATGCATATCCCCAGCTCCATCATACAAATCTGGGCTCTGACTACCCATTCAGCAATGTGCAGCTTTGGAGATAGGAACACACTTGTCAATCGCTCATTACGCGTGTAGGTGGGATAACCCACACAAAATGACAAGACTAGGACAGACAAGGTATAAATTAGGCTACAAGAATATGCTATATTTAGGATACTTATCTTTGAGAAATGAAGTTAGGGAGTCATAAGCTTCAGAATGTTTGGGTTATTTAAGCACATCACAGTTAATCTGCTACAAAAATAACCTTCACAGAGCTCACTGCAAAAAAACAGGTTATTTCAAGCTAGCTAGGCTTGCCCAATCAATTTGAAACTTCCTTAACTGGAAAAAACCTGAACTAGAGAACTCTTATTTTCAACTCCATACTAGCTTCCTGAGATAAAACCAGAAAAATCACACTAATAAAAATATATTGGTCTCTCCACCCCCTGACTTTTTCAGAGAAACACATCCCAATCCTCAACAGTCTTGTAGTGTTTCATTCACACAGTGAACTGTGTACATAGTAAGTATTTATAGGGAGACAATCTGCAAAAATTTTAAAAAGGAAGACTACATGGTTCCATAAATGTTACAAACATTTCAATATCACACATAGGCGTATCTCAAAGTTTTGAACCACATACTGAAACTCAGAACTATTTTTAATGAAATTCTACTTACTGAAATTTTTATGTTACTTTTGCCAAAAGTCTTGTTTAACAGTCAGATGTTTTGAGTTGGGAGAAGAGAAGGAAATCAAGGAAATGAGACAAGAGGTCTGTGTGGATGAATTAGGAGCTCCTAAAAAGTCCAAAACATGAAGAAACAGGAGCACGGGAAGATGACCCAAGAGGAATATGGAAAAAGCACCTGAATATGCAGAGAAAGGATTAGGAAAGGCAAAGCCCAGTTGGAGCTGAAGAAGAGCTTCAACAGCAAAAGAAAGATCATGAAAAACACATGTTCACTGCTGAATGGGGATGGGGAGCTGGTGACAAAATAGATTAAAAATGTCACAGTACTCAATCACAGAATCCAGAATATCTAAGGTTAGAAGGAACCGCTGGAGATAACTAGTCCAATCCCATTCTTGACTGGAACTGTCTTTGCAAAAACAATTAATGTGAGTCTGTATCTTGCTGCAGAGTAATTTTTTTCCTCAGAACATACTTCTTGAAGAAAAACTGGAACATAGTACAGAAAGACCAGGTTTGCAGTAGTCTGCTTACCAAAGCCATTCAAGAGCAGAGCCAGAAGCTCATCTCCCTTCTAATTTCTACATTAAGATTGAAGCATGAGTGCCAGATTGAATATGGGATGTTAAGATCTGTATGCCCCACAAGGTCTAGACTGACTTCCATCTTTGCTCACTTTCTTCTTTCCTTCCTTCCCTTGTTTCTCTCCCTATCACCAAAAATTTTCAGAAGCAGCTGTTCCACACCAGTTAAATTCCAGAAAAAAGATTTATAGAAACACCTTAGGAAGATGTACCAGTAATTATAATCATATCTTCTTACCATCATTTAACCTTTCACTGATCTGTCTTCCTAATTAGGTATTTATACCATGCTCCATTACACACGGTATTTGAACTCAAGCCAGAATGAATCAGAACAATCCAAACTGAATGACTGAATCCAAACTAAAATCTTCAGCCACAAGTAGACTTTATGACACCAAACCAACTTCAGTGAGTTAAAAAGAAAAAATCAAAATCCATTTAGTGTTGTCTTAAATGAAAGAACTTCTGTTTTAAAAACTGTCATTATATGTCTGGCCTCTCATTTTGGCCCTCTTCAATTTTTTATTAACCTCCAGGTTAATTACAACATTAAGTCCTCAAATAGGAGATACAGGTTTCAAAGCCCACTCTTCCACATATATGGCATTAATGTTTTCAATGGCAACTAGAACTATTTTAATGGATAAAAAAGCTGTTGCAGCGTAATTGTCATAGTGCACAGACATCTGTCCCAAGAGCAAGAAGGTAAAATATTTATTTTCTCTCAAATTAACATGGAGCACAGGACAGAAAGGTCAAAGAGGTCAAATGTGCCTCGACTTACGTAATGCCTTTTAGCTATGGAGTTTTGGTCTCACAGATGTGAGAGCCTTGTATCAGTTCCACTAGATGGTGCAATCCATCTTCTCCAGTAAAAGCATTTGAAGTTTATACACAAGAAGTTAATTTTTAATGAGGAAGAAGCCAATTTTAATGCTAATCAAGGAAAGGTTTATTATTGGAAGAACAAGGCACCAAACAGAATATGAGGGTTTGAGAATGATCTAGGCTTTGAAAGTCACCTATGGTAGCAGCTAACATCCCCATTTTCAAGAGAACTATGATTTCACATGAATTCAGAGTATATAAACAGAATTTTCATCAAAGGAAAAAAGTAATCAAAACAACAATCTTTAAATTAAGTAACATTAACAGTGAAGTAATCAACCCAATATCAGGTTAGCAGATTTACTGACCGATAAGAATGGCTTTCAGACGCATGGTAGTATTCAAAACACTCCAAGATTAGTCTTGAAATACTTCAGAGATAAAACAGTACTCACTAAGACTAGAATCCATTCTAATATCTCCCTTGTTGTCAATAACCTTGACCTAAAACTCATTAGGCTTTTCACTTCTAATTCCCAGTCTTGGTAAGGAATTAAGTCCAGATACAGAAATAGAAAAAATTACTGCCAAGTAAGGAGATGAACTACCTCAGGACAGACTACAGCCTTGACCTGGATCACAGCCAAATTTTACTTCAACTCTCACCCAATTCCCAAGTGTTTGAGGTCTGCCAAATCATTAAAAAAGACTTTACATTGCTTATGACTTTCTTGGTGACTATTTACCATGAAGAATTGTGTGTGCTTCTGAAACAAGTTGTGAACAAGAAAGCAGGGCACGGTGTTTCACTGTCCTCTCAGAGAATGGAACAGCTGCAATGTTTTCTGCGTGGTAGGCTTAGTGAAAATTAGGAGACCTTACAAAAGTAATTTATTAGTTCTCTTTTGGAAGCTTTTTGTGAATTTTTACCCTCAGCAGTTCCTACGTTTTCTCCTCAAAAGAGGTGTTCTTTTACAGGGTAATGAAGGCTTTCAATTCATAGAATCACAGAACCATACGATGACCTGGGTTGGAAGGGACCTAAAAGATCATCTATTTCCAACTCCCCTGCCAACAGCAGGGACACTTTCCACTACACAAGGTTGCTCAAAGTCCCATTCAACCTGGTCTTGTTTCAGGGATGGGAAATTGACATTATTGACATATTCTGCAACAGCTGGAAATGTAGCTTCTTGTAGCCTAACAAAAAAAAAGTAAGTAAATAATTCACTAACATTGGTTACATATTTTTCAAAGGACGCACCCTAAAATTCAAAGAAAAATTGAATTTTTTTTTATTCAAAGTAACATAGATTACACACTAATATATTATAAAACTCTATACCAAACTCTACTTTAGGAAAACAGGTCTACCAAATATTGTAAGGAACTACAAAACAACAGCACCTTTGCTAAGACTAGCATAATATTTCTTAACTAAACATTTTCCCTGTGGGCGTCTTCCTTTAGGAAAATACTCATTTAGGAAAAAAATGCTCACGGAAGCATGTCTGCCATGATGAAATGTCTAAAATACCACTGCTTTTTTGACGATATGTGAGTCTAGAACAACACAAATATTTTGGTTCTTCATTACACTTAAGAATTTTAAATGTCTTCAGAAATACCTGTATGTTTCTTAAGAAAGTATACAGAATGAAAAAATGGAAAGTTAGGCTAGAAACTTACTGAATTGCATGGAAGTCACTACTGACAGTACATTTGATAGTATCTTTACACAGAGATCTTCCATAATACATTTGCCTTTTGCCCATTATTATTTTGTGCCATGCCTGCATATGTCACTGACCTTATGGAGCGCGGGAGCCATTACTGGCACCAAAAATCCATTGTAAATGTAATTCACAAGCTGGTTACGTATCAAAGGATGTGCCACCTAAGAGGGTGGAGGAAAGACACAGAACAGTTCCACTGAGATTTAAAACAAGACAGGGCACAGAACGCTATTATTCACTAACAAAACCCTTTCCCATTTAATAAGACACATTTGTTTGTCCTCACCAGCATTTGATATGATTCAGATTCTTAACAACTGTTTCTTCCACAAAGAAATACACACACATGTTTAATTACACTAAGTTTGCCACACTTAGAGACATGGCTTTTCAATCTTCCTGCATGCTGACAAAGATGAATGGATGGACAAGGAAGTGTGTATAGCTATGTATCAAAGCAAGAGCTGAAATTCTAAATTTAGCTCCTGCAGCCTTGTCAGGGTCACTTGAAGGTGGCTTTGCCATTGTTAACTTGTCCTCCTACAATTAAGGAAAGCAGAACAGCCGCTTTCCTTTACTTCAAGAGTAGGTAAACCAAAGCACTCTCTAGCTATGAGGCAAGAACATACTGTTCACATACCCTTCTCCCTGCAACTGTAAAACAAACAGAAATTACAACAAAACCTTCATAATTCACTCAATGTGATGGTTAAGAGCTTTTAAAAAAAAAAAAAAAACCAAACAAAACCCCCCAAATTGTTACTTAGAAGTCAAAAATTTACTTTTATAATGAAGCATTCCTTTCATCTTTGCAATGAAAACGTATCAATTCATGTATATAAAAGCAAAATAGAATTCCATTCAGAAGGTTTCAAAGCCAATATAGCATGTTTCAAGTTCACTGAAACTGAAGTGTCACAGCCTACACATGGCCTCAAATAGTCTCCCTGCAATTCTTACCAGACTTCCTCTAACTTGTAATCCTTAATTTGGTAAGGGGAAGAAAAAGGGTGGCCCATCCTATGCTGTGGTCCAGGGTAAAAATAGTAAATGGCAGGAAGTCTTGGCTACACAGTTCCTTTTTAATCTCTGGCCAAAGTTTTTGGGTCAACACAGACCAGTCCATGCACAGAGCAGAAATTCCTACAGTAACTGAGCTTTCAAGTCAGCTGAAGACTACACAGACACAATCAAGTAACAGTCAGAAACTGCTCTTTCTTCATGTCAGCTGAAATCCTTAACCATTTTGCATCTATTTGAACAGAGGTTTTAAAATAATTCTTTCTTTAATTTTTCTGCAGTGCCCTTTATATAATTTTTTAAAAATAAACGTATCAATTATGGTCTCCTGCAGAATATCTGTAGAATAACTGGTTAGATACCAAAATGAATACTGTCTCCTCTTCATGTTTAAACATGCATGCTAAAAATCTTGTATAGTGCATTTGAACAATGACAGCTACTATTATTTTTGCTTGTTCAATGCTTTAATAGTCAATTAGTTCCTTTTCTGTGCTTTGCACACATTGAATTGAAACATATCTTTTATTTAACAGTAAATGTGACTAAATTTTCAATCCTATCCAGCACATTTCTTCAAATAACACAAATCCCCAGGATCTGCAGAATTTTTATCATGTTTTAATGAAATACTGGATTTGGGTTCTATAGAGTATTCAAGCCTTAAAAACAGTATGTAAAGACAAAAATTTCATTTTACATTCAAATTGGACAAAATAGTAAGGGAGAAAAGCACTGGAAAAAATCCCTGGAAGAACAAAATAGATTCAAAACAGTCCAATCTAAAATGAATTTATATTTTTAGGAGAATACCTAAATAATTCTGCTTGGAAGGCTTTCTTTATGTTATACTCACCAACAGAAAAAACAGACTATTTTCACTATTTTCTTTTGCACAGCTTTATGAGAGCTTGAACAAACACAGATATAAACCCTGCATTTTCCCACATGTAAAGGCAATCAATTTACTTCTAGAATCAACAGTGACATTAAAATGCAATAAACATTTGTTTTTCTTTTAACAGAAAATCATGCCTATTACATATTATAAGATGAAGCTCTCATTTGAAACATTTGGCACCTAAAAACCACAAATATATTAGTTCATCCTAATAACCAGGAGAGACAGCACAAGGCATTCATTTTATAAGCAGGTTGTTTTAGTCTAATAGTTCATGCCATTATTAAAAGTAAATAAATTCTAAAACTTACAAAATTCTGCAGGAGATATAACTTAATACTACTTCTAAAGAACAGGCTACCTCAGTTCAGTTACCTGTATCACAGCATTGCAAAATTCAAGGGAATTCATGAATTGTACAAGGGCTGGTGACAAAAGCCAGTCATCTTTCATCAGACAGTGCCATTCTTCTCCTTTTTCTTCCAGCTTTGTAGGCAAAGATGAATAGAGGCCACTGAGTCCTGTTGCCAGCACCTGTATTTCAGAAAGAGAAGAGGAAATAAGTTAACTTTCCACCTGTCTATCTGCTTGAATAGCAGTACCATAAATGGTTTCTCCTATTACTTTTAGTAACATAAGAGAGTGTTAAGATTAAATTAATTTCCTTTCAAAAAGTCCTGTGGCAGAAAGACATAAATATTTTAAAAAGCCTTCCATATAATACGTTTCTTTCAAGATCTGGTATTTAGGAGAAAGTGACAGAGAAAATCAGGTTGCCTTGTCTTCTTTTTTTTTTTAACCCAAAGTTATAATTTCTTTTTAAATTCTTCTAAACTTACTTTGCACTTTCCTTCAGTCCTTTTTAAAAACAGACACTGGTGACATATATCTAGAGCTTGTCTTTTGTTGGTGATTCAAATGTTACTGCTCACACAAGTATGAAGTCATTTCACTCAGAAACACAAAACATCAGAAATGGAGGGGGAAAGTGCCCCATCAACAAAAATGAAGTTCAGCCCCACTAAGACCACAGATACATGTTGACTTTGACTGCCAGGCACTTCAAGTCAGCTGAATCCGCTTAAATTTAACTGTTCAGAATTCCTCTTTTTCCTTTCTTATTTCTTTGGAAGAGGAAAGCAAAAAAATTTACAAGTCTGAAATTGGTTATTATTTAAACAATGCTTCAAATTATAGTAAGCCTTACAGGTGATTTACGAAGAATGTATCACTTAAGAACAAGAGAGCATTTCTAGTTACAATTTAAAAAGCATATTTCCAAAAAAGCTTTTAAATTTTGCTGAATGCACCTGGAGTATGGTATTTTCAGATGCAGATTTTAATTAATAAAGTTATATGAAGCTGGAAACTTTCTAAATATTACTCAGGACTCTTATTCTTCTAAGATGATTTCATACAAATATGATAATTTTTTAAGATGATTCTCATTTTAATGGAAACATTACAATTTAGCCTGATGGAAATATTTTTAATTTTCATTCAACAGACTCTTCTAAGAATATTTCCTCTTACAAATGGCTACTTGGTATCTACAGGGCTAGACTGTCAAAGCTCAGATGAAACACAGCTCTGAACTACTAGAAAACACTAGAAAACAAACAGTTGACAATGTCCAGATCAAAGACCAAGGGCTCACACAAGGTGATCAGGTTTTATTCATACACATGCACAAGCAATTGTAACTGTTAATCCATACAGTCAGACAAAGGCTGTATTTCTAAATACTTTTTATTCCTAATTCACATAATCTTGAAGATGGATTTATTCTGGAACAAGTAAGGAAGTCAAGGGGACTTAAAGGGGAGGGGAGAACACTGTGGAAATTCACTGCTTTAGTACAGTAACATATACACAGTTCTATATACACAGATAGATAAAAGAAAAAGCTGGACATACATTAAAAAACTAAGAAGATAAAGCTATTGAGCAAAGCTTTATTTGTACAATCCCATTCTTCTGTTTCCAGAATCTCTTTGGGGTTTTTTCTCCCTCAAAGAAGAAGAGCTCAGAAAAAAGTTCTTACAGAACTACTTAGACATAACCCACACAAGCATTTACTCTCACAAACCCAGGCTTCAGAAAATGAGAGAATTTGAGATTTGTTTGTCTCATGAACTTTTAATTAATGCACACGTGGTTTTCCATTGTCTGCTTAAAATTAAATTGTTATTCATAAACACAAATGCACCTTCTCAATATGCAATCTGATTCTCAAAGCTACGTCCCATCCACATTTCTCTTTCACAGGGATATCAGCCCTTAAGCACAAGAAGCTGACCTTGAACAAAACATACTACTGTCCACTAAAAGGAGCAGTGAAAGCACAATCAGTCAGTGTCGTGAATTCTTTCGTTTTTCAGACTTACTGAAGTAGGAAGTGATATATGTAGCTGCTAAAATTCTGTAAGGTTTAAGAAGCTCTTATTTTTGCTATGAAGAACACAAATGGCTCTATAAAATTATGCTTCTTAAGCACTGAGACAAAGAGAAGCCACTGGAAGAAATTTCATCTCTTTAGATAAAAATTATTTTAAAATGTTCGCAGAAGTATATGGTATAAATAGGGTTACCATTTGAAATTACCAACAGAACACAGTTTTAATCAGTAATGAAACATTAATGAAAAAAATAATCTGAAAGGGAAGGAAATTAATGCATTCACATCCTGAAAAAGCAAGATTGTTTTATTTTTTGTTTTATGCAAAGCAGCATCCTTTAAAAATACTTCCAACATTTGTCATCTCAGCCCTACATGCCTTACTTTTACAAGCATCTCCAGCAGTTTCTTTCTCACCATTTAGTCATGAGTCTCTCTACCAACCAGTTTCTTTGATTTATTTACTTACAGAAGACACTGACTACATGATTTGTAATCCCAGGCACATTATGTGATCATCATGTGTTGTTAATGCATAATCAATTGCTACCTGCACAAGTATTTCCTTTTAATAATTCTCTTTCCTTCCACAATCCATAGTCTTTCTACATACAGCCTTGACTTTTCAAGGGCACTGCAGACCTGTCCCTGCTCCTGCTTTAATAGTTGCTTTCCTAAGCTGCAAGGTATTTACAAAGTTTTGTGAGGGGAGATGTTATCATGCTCAAAATTCTTCGGAAACATTTTTTTTCTTATTATAATGCTGAATAGATAATATCTTCAATCATGTCCAGAAAACCTTCAGGTCAAAACATGGTAATTATTTGGTGTAAAACCAGAAAACTTTACCCAACAGTTTGCTCACATATTCCATGTTAAAAACATTTGTTAATGATATATCCAACTGCAACCTATCTCCTTCCTTCTCTATAGTTTTTGCACCTACAGTTTTGAAAAATGTGGATCTACGGACAATCCAGGTTTTAAAAAGCTCTTAACCAAAGTTATGTCAAATAACAGTACCAAGAAAACCTTTAGGTTCACTTTGGCACAGATCTAACACTGATCTGGGTACATAAGGCAGCAGAGATTTATGGCCAGACCCCATCCCAGGGGATGTCTATATTATGCAATAAGGCATGGTAAAGAAAACCCTACATGCCAACCCACCTCCAGAAAGAGAGACAACATCAACAGAGCGCCACCCAAATGTCTCTGCTATCAACACAGGACTGCATTAACTGTTTTGCAGAGTACCTGAGGCAACACTTGCACTGATTTCAGTGATATACAGTAATGTCACTGACCCCTACAAAATCCTCCATCAGAACAAAATCTGTTTTTCAGCTCATCACAACTTAAATTCAAAAAAAAGGTATCATGCTAATAATTTACATCTATGACATTAAAGTCTTATTACAGACAAGCAACCTCATTACTGTTCAGGAAAGTCTGATTTTAGCACATTTTGACAAGAAGCCTTCCTAATTGGAAGGATTGTCAATCATGGCTCCCTGCTGCTGAAAGCTGGCTTTTATTTTCAGTGTAATAAAGCTGGTTCTTTTTTTTTTTTTTTAATGAATTGCAAAATGTAATTATGGAAGTTATAGCATGGATCCAGTAATGGTATCTGTCTTGGGGACAATTTGAGAATCAATATCATATTCTTTGGCAGTATCTATTAAACAAGGTCAACTGGAGTCTCAAATTGATGCACTATTTACAACTGACAAAAGAAACCATTTTTAAGTTTTGTTGTGGAATTTGTAGGTCTCACCTAGCCTGCCCTACTGGTCAAAGCAATCTCAGAATAAATGGAAACCTAAGGCTGAAGCAGCTGTCAAGCAGTGGCAGAGTTCTCTCTTCTACAACTCTCTGCTTTAATAGCTATGTAAGACTGTCATCCACTTCACTTTTCTGGCATCTATTAAATTAAAATGCAAGCCATGCAGAATATAGAAGAATCCATGCAAAAACTGACCCAAAAGAGCAACTTTTGTACATTCTGATATTTGGGTTTAAATACATCCATTGCAGATCTCAGACTATGATAAGGCCTGAAGAAGCACTGTTGTTATTCCAGTCTGCTTTAGCTTTAAAACTGCAGTAGGACAGCTTTGCTAGTTAAATTAGATTACTTACTTAAGAGCAAGGTAAGTAAAGGTTTTCTATTCATGTAGTAAGATCAATTTGCCAGGTGTATCAATGCAACAGTGTTCCCAAGTTTTGTAACATAGAACAACATAGCAAGATGGTAGTTAGCCTGAGTCAGCCATGGAAACATCCAATTTTGTGATGACAAAATCTCCCTTTTATCTTGCAAAAATTATTACACTTCTATAACACTCTCACTATTTTCACACTTGTTTTTTAACTGTTGAATTGATGTCGGTGTGGGAAGCACAGCCAGCTTAAGCTTGTGCTGCCTCAGAAACAAGTACCTCAGGACACCTCAATCCCTTCAGCCCCAGAATCTCAAAGGGGCCTCAAAGTGACACAGAACAGATTTCCCTCCCACTAAGTTCTGCAATAACTTCCATCAGTTTCCTGATCCAATTCACTGTGTGACTGCAAAATCACGTGTGCTGGCCCTAAAGCACAAGACACTGGTATGGAAACAAGAAGCAAGAAGACTGTGTTTGGCATGAGGGATGGTTTAAACAGCATTACCATTTGTGAAATAGCTGTTAAAAGAAACAAATGTGTTACAACACTTCTTTACCAAAAATGACAGAAAAGGATGAAAGAATGCAGGAAAGACAGTTAGTTTAGCACTTAAGACCATGCAAAATAGAACAACTTACTGGGCAAAAATAGGTGTTTTCTGCTATGTGGTTTGCAACAAGGTTGTTTTCTGCAGACAGAGACATTATGAAAAGCAGTGCATCCCGGGCCTGTTGGCCTACGGTTCCTTCTCGATGGATGAAAGGGATCAGCAGGGAAAATATGAGGAAATTGGCAGCTCCTTGGTCCTCACTAGTGTGGAAAAACAGTTCTAAAATGGAGGGATCTTTGGCTATTATAGAGCAGAGCTGGTTCAAGAGGACAACCAACTCTGTTTCCACTGTTGGAGTGGTTGTTCCTGAGCAGGAACTCAGCAACATCATCAAAGGCTTCAAAATGGGCTTGTGATGCAGCAAAGGCTGATGAGACTGGGTTACAAGCATTTCATACATTTTGAGTTGCTCAATTTTTGTCTCATCAGTGAACTCTCGCCGTAGGCTCCAAAGGAAAAGCTTCTCCATGATGTTCTCTGAGACCACAAACTCCAGAATAGGCCCCATTGAGGCATCCTTTGCTTGCTCCTCAATTAATAAGAAAAGCATGTGCTCCACGTAATTCTGGACAGTGCTGGCCTCGTCAGGTGAGATTGCCCCATACTTTGCCTGAGTGTTTTTCAAAGGATCATGCTTCTCTAAGATTTTCAGAACCTAAAGAGAAACAAAGGCAGATCAGTTTTAATGCACTTGAATGCATCACAAAAAGCATGCACTGATCACTACAAGGAAAAAATTAATCAAAATTCTTTAACGCAAAAAGCATTAAGTCTTTTTATGTTTTCAAACTTAGAAATTTTGACAGACAAAACCTGAAAGTTTCACATTTGGCAAGTACAAGGCAAAATTATAATGCTTTTGTTCACTCTTTTTTAATAAACACCTAAATTTGTCATTTACCCTATTTCTGAAAACCAAGGGATAGGGAAAAACCAGGTTTCCTTAAGTGTTCAGAAATTGAATTTCAATGACGTTTGAAACAAGTTTGTCACAGAGGACTGAAATTAAAGGGCCTGCTCTTCAGCCAGAGTAACTGTGCCCAGGAGTATCAATATCACGGGATGATTTGCAGCTGTAACAGTAGTAGCAGCCCACAGTGCTGCTCTTTGCTTGACACCTTTTATATGATACCAAATGGCTACTAATGCCCACATACTCTTACAACTTTCAATAAAGTAGTGATAGTCATCCCAGCACTTCTAACCCTGAATTACATTCTGTTGTGCATGCAAACAATAAAGCTCATTGTCTGCAAAAACCATTGTCTTTAGCCTTTTTGTAGAGAATAATTGCCACAAAATCATAATGGAACAGTGGCTCCCCTGACCTGACAGCATCACTAGTTAGGTGAGAAAAGGTGACTCTTGAACAACAGCTCCTCTGACTCTGGAAACATCTCAGAAACACCACAATTTGTCTGGCTGGTTTCTTAGGATAGCCAAAGAACAACAAAAACAGCAGCACAGAAATAAATTTTATCTAAATTGTTATTCATATTACTGCAGCAAGTAAGATCTTATACTATGGTGCTCAGAGCAAAACACCTTTACCTAAAAGCAATTACAATCCTGATGACATGCAAACAATTTTTAGAATATGCTGAAGTGTATAATCTACATCTATCCATACTAAACGAGAATGCATACATCTTTGCACTGTGCATCTAATTTACTTTACAAAGGATAGGCAAGACTTACCCAGCACAAGGAAAGGAAGCACAGAAGTTTGCAACAGGGTGCAAGTCACAATGAATCAATAGCAGAGCCAGTAAGAAGATCTAGGCCATCAGTAAGATATTACCATGTCCTACCACTTCCCATTTAGATGCAAATCTGAAGTTCAAAGGTGACTAGAGAAGGCTACTCTTACCTTGACAGGTCAATTACCTTCACATTTTAAAAAATAGTTCAGTATCATCTACTACATTCTGCATGAAAGACATTTGTTCCTGAGCAATTCAGGATTATCCCAAAAGAAAGAACAAAGCAAATTTGTATCAATGCAGCTTACTACAATCAATAAAACTAATTAACATTACCTGTGCCCAGTGTGTTCTAAACACTATCATGCATGTTTCTGGGTCAACACCCTGCAGGCTGGGAGCCTGCCTATTTCTGCTGATACTTGTTCCAGAGGACATTATAAAATTTCCAAAGGTCAAGCCAACTAGGCCATGCTGAATTTCTTTTTAAAATCCTCCGGTGAGCTACAGATGTTGAAGAATCATGATGAGATTGATACTGTGTCCTGAGCTTTGGTGCCCACAGAAATCTGTTAAAAAGAAAACAAAACCAAAAAAACCTCACACATATAGCAGTGCACATCAAAATACAGTGTCTAACAAAAAAAGAACATCTTTATAGAAAACACAAACTTTTCTTCTTTTAGTTCAGTTTGAGGACAGAATTTTTTAAAGCATGTTATATAGGACCATCTCAAACTTTTGCTCATGATAATTGCTTGTAATGCTCAAGCTTTTAAGATCAGTGACTGAAATAAGAAGGTGCTACTTCAATAAATAAGCACAGCAGAAGCTTGTGCAACAAACATTTTGTGCATGTCACTGCATTTTTAGTTTCTCGTGATGACATTTTTGCCATCTGACCATGTCCCTTCAGAGCTGCTTAGTAACTAATGTTGCATAGAATGAGAAGGTAAAAAAAAGTGCAGGTTATTTCTCTATTTTTTTTAAAGTGTCTTCCAATAATAGATCTAATCACAAATACTTAGAAGTGTTTTGCCAGAAACCATATCACAAGCAGTTGAAAACATCTGTAGAGCACCATATTCACACAGAAGGATGTATCTGTATCAATATCAAAGTAAACAAAACCAAACAACATAAAAGATAAAACCTTTGTGTATCCAAAATCAAATAAATTGAGACGTCATATTAAAGGACTATGAGAATAGGCTCAAACATTGATTCCCTTCATCCATTATTTAATATCCTAGATATCTGAGTATCAAAGTACTTGCAGATCTGCAGGGGAAAGTTAAAATGAAACAGAGATTGATATCTTGCTGATTTTTGATAGGTTTAGGACAACATATTATTCCCTCACGCACCAGTATCTAAGTCACACAGCTCTCTCCCCCGCCACCTTTTTCTTTCTTTTTATAAAGTTTACATTTTTATTCTCCTTTTTGCAAACCAACTAGGCATTTATTTCAGATTGGGACCACAGCAAAAAAAGCCCAACAAGAAGTGCCCAGTAACAAACAGAATTATTTTGTAGCATAACCTGCCAAATCCCACACAGCAATTCTTTGCCAGTATAGAAGGAATTTCTCTATGCATATCTTAAAAGATGAAAATCTTTTCTCTGTAATGGACATCTCTGCTCCCTGTATGTGTGCTCTGTTTATATTCTTGAAACTTCTACCACAGAAAACATCCAGCCTGTCTCAAAAGTAGCAGAAACTTTTGCCATTTTAAAAGAGTTCAAAAACATACAGGGTACAACGTTTAAGATTTCTGAGGCAAGCAAAGAGGTTATGCACTCCCCTGTGTATATATACACATATATTCATATGTTCAAGATTCAGTTGCATGATCAGCCTCCCCCCTCCACCCTAATCCTGCTTCCTTCAGCATTTACAATGCATTTCCTCAGCAAAAAAAATTAACACAATCTACCCCATCCTTTTTGCAAATAACACATTCCATGTGTGGAGAAACTAGCATAACCAGCATAAATCCTGCACACTTTACCTGTTTGGGTAACATCACTTCCAGAATGAAGCTGGCACTCCATACAAACTACTCTCTAGATTATAAACTACCTGGAACCAGATCCACTGGAGAGGATTGTGCACAACCAGTGAGAATTAGCTCATGAGAATCAGCCAATGCTGGAAATAGAGGGAATCACTTACAAAATATCAAAGTCTATACTCCTTGTCCCCCTGCTCCAACCACATTTCTCCCCTATCTGTCTCCTCCATGCTTATACAGGCCTTTACACTTCCAAGCATTCTCCTTCCCAACAACTTGTTTCATGTTCTCGTTTACTTGAAGGCACCTACCAGGTCACTGCTACTTCTTAAACAGTCCTGGGAAAGTGAATTGTACTATTTCTACATTACTGATGTTCCTATGTAGAAAAAACAAAACAAAACCATAAACCTACAACCCACACATTAAAATAATCAGAGATCAAAGTAGCAAGTAGATCTGAGAACCCAACCTGAGAGACCCAGGATCGGGGTGCTTTTACCATTACTGACTTAAACAGATACCACTATACCTCAAAGCACAACTCCTGGCAATGTGCTTGCAGCTCTGCACGCTCAACATTTCTACCAAGAAACACTGGGAAAACAAGATGCATGCTTACACACCATCTAGAAAAAGCCTGCTATAAGCACTTTGTCTAATACCATAGCTAATAATCCAAGGAATATTTAACTGATGTATACTTCAGAACACCTGCCCACTTCCTGCCAGTTTCCTCTTTGCCAGCACTCTCCTTCAAACAGAAATCTTTCCATGTTGGTAGAAGTCCAGCAGACTCCTCTGGGCAAAAGTGTCCTTCACTTTACAGCCCTAATTCACTGTTTTAGCAGATCTGCTCTGTGCACGAAGCAAGCAGCTTTGGAAAAACTAATATGATCTTGTAATTAAAGATTGTATCAGAAAGTGCAGCAAGAGAACTCAATTAACAAAGCAGAGGCAAGCTCCATTCTAAAGTTTATGAGTTCCTTCACTTGACAGCTTAGAGGTTGTTTCAATGTAGCCTTTGCATATTGTTTAAGAATTTAAATAAAAGAAACTGATAATACAGACACACCTATCATGACAAATTCTGTTAGCAGCATAGAATCAGAAACTTCAGATCAGACTCCAGTACTTAAGACAATAAACAACAAAAAGGGATACTATGGCTTTCTTCACAAATTCTGAAAAAAATCAGTGATGTAAAACTCTAGGATGTTACCACACACAGGCAGCCCAAACCTATTTAACCCACTATCCTCCCTTCTCCTCTAATCTGTTTTAATTCTCTGTCCTTCTTAGCTTTTGCAATCTTCTGTCTTCTTCATCTTTTTTCTTCTTTTCTTCATGCATCTTTCCTATCCCAGCCTCAGATGCTACTCCACAAACTTCAAGACAGGATTCTTTCCCTCACCACCAGACAGGCCCTACCCAACCTTTTAGCTCCCTAAACAGACTGCTTGGGGGTAGAAGTTCCATACTGGAGTTCAGATTCCTGAAATATTGCCTGCTTCTCTGCAGCTAGGAGAAGACCTCAAGTGAATAGAAACAGTACATATCTTGCCACCCATTCAAAATACACCAAGATGCCAAGAAGTCCAGTGACAGAGCCACTGCTATGTTTCTGTGTCCAGTAGGAAAGCTCACTTTCCACAACAGTGATATTTAGTTGATGTTTGTGTAAGAATTTATAACCATCACTGTGGCACTGAACATTCAAGTCCTGCCCCCGTTAACAGCTTACTGCCTAGGCAGATGACTGCTACAGTCTGCACTTGGAGAATGGACATCTTTTCCCACACAAGGATATTTTAAGTCCAGCCACCACATACAAAGAACAGATACAGTCCTGGTGAAAGATGCCTTCAAGACAAGCAGGTGCCCCCTCATCTCCAGTGTTAACAACCTCTAAGGTCCTATTTATCCAAGATACTTAAGAGCTTCTTGCTATTTACAAGTCTCAATTTAGGCACACTCAAATACCAACACAGTGAATTCTCAGATGCACAAGTCACCAAAAACATTTTGATTCAAATTGCATCTTTGTCAGAGTTAGATCAGAAGAGCAAGGGCTTTCAGTGATGCCAACTCTAGAAATGTCTATGCTATCAATCACAGAAAACTTTTAGGAAGGTCTTCTCAAGCTGATGTTTCCTGCATCCTGCCTAGTCCACTGATTGTGTCTGTTATTACAGACACAAACACTACCCCATTGCTTGGTAAAGATCTTCAGCAATATGCAACCAACAAACTGTAAAATAGCAAATTCATCTCCAGAATTTATGTTCTATAACTAAAACCTGCACCTAGCAGAATACTGCACATACATACACTCCCAACATTAAAGCTGCTTACCTCCTTTAATAAGAAATAATCACCAAAAAGATAATTTTTCCTGCGGTGACAAACAGTAACATCTCTAATGCTTCACTCTGAATGTTTACTTCTGCTTCACAAGTCATCATAAACAGACTATACAGAGAATCAAATGAAGAATAAAAATAGCAAATTTAAATTGCTAGTGGAAAACAACTTGCCTGCAGCAAACGTTGACAAGGGCTTAGTTCACTTGTCTCTGGCCCAGCTATTGGATGAGAAATCTGAGAGCAGTTGAAGAACACAAACATTATCCTCACCGCAGCCCAACTATGGCTTTTTAATCATCTCTAATCTAAAAGTAACAAGACAGCACGGCAGACTGCAATGTGCAATAATATTTCTAAGTTCAAATCAATTCCCCTAAGGAAGCAAATATTTCCAGTTTCAAAAGTGTCTTGGGATGCTGGGATTTCCTCATTAATACACAACACTAATAGACTGTGTAGGCTTCAAAGACTTCAAACTCTGTAGTAGTGTTTCAAAAAGCTTTTGACAACTTAAGTGGTCACAGAGTAGATCCTAAAAACAGCATCCCTATTTAAAAAAGGTAATTGAATTGGAAGAGAGACTATCTTGTAAGATACATTTCAATCTAACAGCATGATGTAGTTACAGTAGTAGCAGACAGACTACATTCATTGTAAGCAGATTTTGTTACTGGATCAGGTTTTCTTGATTTTACTGCAAGACTAAATGTGCAACACTAACTGTAACATCACATTATTCCCTGTGAATTAAATCTCACTCCTATTAAACAAGACAAATAACCTGACCATGATGAGTCCAAAGGTGATGAAGTAAATTAATTAATAAAACACAAATTAATGGAAGAAAAAGTAGAAGTGAACTCAGGGGCCACTAAGAACAAAAGTAACCATTATTTTAATCAGTCCTTTATTAAAATTTTACAATAATTTAGCGTTTTTTCTCTGCTAAATCCTGATCAAGTTATTACTCCACCATTTGATAACCCTGACAAGTGTGAATATACCTCTCATGCAGTACATTCAAAACTCTACTTCCGAAAGTCACTACTCAGTTTAATACTTTGACTCTGCTATACAGTAACAGAACCTTCTTAGCAGGTAAATCCTTCATATCTTATCTATCAGTTGCTTAACCCTATCACAAGGTCAAGTCCACTTATATATGCCTTCTAGAGCTATTTCAGAAAGCTTTAGTACAACTCAGCCTATTTCCAACTGAAGAAAAGCAGCAGTCCAGAACTGCATGGGGTAGTTTTAGATGAGACTGAAACTCAGTCATTGGACTCATGGGAGGATATCTGCATTCAGTTTTCCTTCAGAAGCCCATAAGCCATCAGTTCTTTTTACACAGCTGATTACAGGGCTGAACACTCCAATCAAAAAAAGTACTTATTTTACTGCAAAGTACACTGGAAGAACATCCTAGCAAAGAATCCCTTGTGGAGTCTTCTCACACTGGAGTGTCTCTTCTCAAAAGTTTCACTTTTGAATTAAAAAAAAAAAAACCAAACCAGAACAGAAGTTGGCAGGATTGGGATTTCCCAGGCAATGCATAACAAAGACAAAAGATACAAAGCCTATTACAGTAATACAGTAAAGAAGGCATAAAACATGCTGCAAGGCTGTGCAATTTATCAAGGTTGTCTTCTGTTGAAACATTAAGATGCCATGCTCAACAATTCCCAAACACAAATGAACCTCTGTTGTCAGATACTACACACCCAACGCTTTCCGCCCTGTCAGTTCAGGTACACAAGAGGCAACAGAGAAACCTCGATGG
This sequence comes from Lanius collurio, assembly GCA_020086605.1. Taxonomy (NCBI): domain Eukaryota; kingdom Metazoa; phylum Chordata; class Aves; order Passeriformes; family Laniidae; genus Lanius; species Lanius collurio. The sequence continues at coordinate 14,250,898 of JACBWW010000015.1, forward strand.
CTTATATCAAAACTTTTTCATGGATCGGTGTAGCATAAAGGGGTTTGATTAGACCACTTCAAAGAAGCAGAGGGAAATTATATGGTCTTGCTCTTAGCTATGCTAGTTTCTGCTAAGTGGATGAGGGAAGGTAGGAGAAAAATGAGTGGGAAATTTTAGCATGCCTCAACTTAAGAAGGACCTTGTCCAGGATTTGTTTACTTCTGATTGAAAAGAAAGCCTTCTGTACAAATTTGTCGGATTCTCTTCAGTGACTACGATCAGTGAGAGGGTTTAAATCTTATTAACAATACTGTTACAAAGGAAGATATCAATCCTTTCAAAAAAAAAGGATTCATAGTGCTTGTGGCAAAGTTTTTGCTGCAAAAGCAAAGCCCATGAAGAACAGCCACATCCTCAGCTTTAATGATCCTAAACAATCACCACAAGGGTGCAGAAGGCTTACAGGTTGCTCACTGGAGAGCAGGCGTTCTGTCATAAGCAACTGAAACTGTCAGCAGTTAAAAGTCACTGCATCAAGAAATCCTCATTTTCATTAAGTCCTACTATCCTTCAGAAGATCTGTTAGCAAGAAAACTGCAGCAGATTACTAGAAGAACCATATCAACTACATGAACAATTATCTTCCTTCTTCATTTGTCCTTTGATGTTTCAGTGCTGCAGTACCAATTTGTCCTGTCTTTCATCTACCTCAAGCAAGCATTTTACATTTAGGCAGCTTTTCTCAATCCAGCCTTTCTACCCAGTATTTGCAAAGATGCTAAGCCTTCCATGTGTAGGTGGCACAAGATATGTTTTACGCTGATAAAGCTATCTGCTTAAAAGCCTAACAGAGAACACGTCACCACAAATTGTAAAGCAATGTAGTTAATCAAAGTATCAATCTGTTCTCATCAAGCACAATTTAATCCAACCTGCTAACATGAAAGTAAGAATGTCTTGTGCCTTGCCCCCACAGAGACTGCCTAACGATCTCTCTCATGAGAGCAGCTACACACATATATTTTATAATGAGACAAAAATCTTCCTGTCCCATCTACAATCAGCTTGCTTCAGTTAAAAACCACAATTCACCTTTTATCAAATGTCTGGAGAGCTATACTACTCACATATTTATTGTAGATTCACATCAGCTCAATTGGGCTACCACCGAGCTCTTCATGTGATCTGTATAATCCTATGGAATTATACAACGGGAGGTCCAGGTTCCAGCATTAAATAACTACATGGTTCTTCAGACACATGAACAGGCAATTCCCCCACAGTAAGCAAGCAGCAGTGACACCCCAAGGCCCAGCTGACAGCCCAGCATAAACAGGCTTGCTTCAAGAGCAAGCAACAGGATCAACTCCTGCTGGCAGCCTATGCACTGGGACACAGGCTAAGCCACATCCCAAGCCCTCAGAGACTCCTGCTGCATGGGTCAGCCAAAATGAAAGAGCAGTGGTGCCAGCTAGGTAGTAGGGCTCAAAATGCATTGATGAGTTAGGCTAAAATTACACACAGTGTATCTAGGAAGGTAAACAGCTACCCAGCAAAGACAATTCATCAAAGGTCACATTACCAAAGTAGAGAAATGGCACTGATAGCTCAAGAAAACAGGAATTAAACAACATAGAACACTTCACAGAGACCTTGACCTGCTCAGGAAAGGCCCGATTTACCTGTTACACCACAGGGTATTTTCATCTACCACACGCATTGCACATAGGAAATTTCACTGGAACTTGAGAGCACACAATTTCTGAAGCTATGTTTGCAAAGTCCCAGGAGGAATAAACTACATATTCATATCCCTAGGTCATAATGCTGAAGCTAGAGAGACAAAAAAATATGGTTGTTATTCTAATGGTATGACTTGATCCTTTTTATGAGAGATAAGGAATATAATAAACTTGTTTCTCTGTTGTATTTGATGTCCTCACATTTAACCCACTATAGAAAGCTAACAATTCAATAACAATTAGTGATTCAAAACACAGATTACATTGGTTAAAAACTTAACAATAAAATAGCAGCTAGGGTTCTTAAAATCCAAGATAGATACCTCTCTATTCCCAATAGCATTCTGGCACAGTATGACTGAGGCGTCTAGTCTGCTACTAGCAGACAGGTGGTGCAAAAGGGATATTAAAACTAAACTTTTAAAAAATGCCTTCAAAATAGCAGTTAGTATGTAGGTAGTTCTTTACTACCTACATACTAAAGAATGCAGATGTCATTGAACTGAAATCAGCCCAATGGCTTTAGTTTTGCTGGTTCATTCCCACATCACCACCAAAATTGATGACCCCAGAAAAGACTGCTTCCATAGAAAACCAAGTCACAAAAATGTCCAGGGCCCACAGATCAAAGCATTTGGTGTTGTACTGTGTGAGACAGATATTACAAGCACAACAAACCTCAGTTTAAAATCTTGTACTGCAAGCATGTTTTCATACCAAGTTTCAAAGAGAAACAAAACAACCCCAAAGGGCACAGCACATGTCACTGAGTGAAAGAAGCTACCTTTCATTACTTCATTTACAGGTGAATTACAAATGTCACATGCTATGTCTAGACTAGTAATATTTTGTCATAATTAAGTGAAATATTGCTAAAAAAACAGTTGTTGCCAAAGTCCTCATATTTACTAAGAATCTGTACAAGGTTTATTTCCAAATTCATCACTATCCAGGAGTGGGACAGAGCAACACATCAGAAAGCAGACATTTGACAAAACCTACTTTATGTTCTGATTACGCTAGTGGAAGAAAGAAATCAAAATGATCCATGCATTCTGTGCATCAATTTTGCTTTCCAAGATAATTCTGACACCTTTGTGACACACAAACCAGGCCCCAACATGGTCATAATTTAGAAAAACCACATGTTTCCTGAAGTTGTGATGCTGCAGTGATGGAACACTTTTTCTTGTTTAGATTGTTTTTGAGAAAGGTAAAACAGTTTTTGAAGCTAAAAGTATAAAATAAATTCATAGGAAATTATTAAGTTGCGTTTCTAGAAAGCCTTCCTGACAGGAAGATGAATGAGACCAGCAAAGCAATAGAAGACTCTATACTCTGAAGATTTAAAACTATTTTCAGAACACTAGCATACAGAACAGGAAATGCCACCTTCCCAAGAGAAAGATGGTCTAGAAAAATGTTATCAGTATACCTGTAATTATCATATGTAGATTACAGTAAACAAGATTAAGCTATATATTTTATAATAATATGTAAGACAATTTTTCAAGTGATTTGTACAACATGTCAAATTACTCATTATAATAAGCATAAGAAGTCCAAGAATAATGTTCTCAAGCCTATGAAGTGACACTAAAGAAGACATGCGTGCTTTCAGCACTAATCACAATAAAATGCAAATACACACATATTCTAAACATTCCATGTTTCATGATAAAGAAACCATAAACTTTTCTTTTTTTTTAATTTCCACACTCTGAGTTGATTCTGCGGGTTCTAAATATAGTTCAAACAAAAGAATCAGCAGTAAAACACCATTAAAACTATCATGATTATTTGATCAATAAAGAAACAAACCAAACAACAAGCTTCCCAAGAGGATTGTTGCCAAGTTTTCACTGAGAAAAGAACTTCCACTCTGCAGATGGATTTTCTCTCTTGTTCACATGCACATGATACTTCTCTTTCTCTTTCAAAATAAAGCACCAGAAAAAGACAAAATATTTCATAAAATCAAAACTGTTATGTATAGAATGCTATTGCAGAGTTGTTAACATAATACTTAATCTATAAGCATATTTATTTCTCCTTCCAAAACTTCATTCACAATACAAAGTTCTCTTTTTTCTAGAAAAAGTCAGTTTATAACTCTATCTAAATTTAAGTAGCTATCACAAAGTAAAACCGTTTTATACCTCTCAATATGTTCATTATAGTACATGGACTATAATAATTGACTAGATAACTTGAATCTGTCATTTATCTTCTGTACATGGTTACTGAAACTACTCATTTTAGGGACAATTATCACCCCAAGCTACTTATCCACCAAGTCAACATTATTTCCGACACTCTGAAACGATAGCATCTTAGTGACATGATGAACTAATGAACAAAGGGAATGAGAAAAGCATATTGTTACAGAGCTTCAGGACAACCATCTCAGTGCACTGTAGGATGGCAGATGCCCATCACAAATTACTCCTCAAACATAGCCAATTTAATGAGCAACTAAAACCTCAAAGGTTATTCTCTTATTTTGCCCTATGTACATCTATCACCTCATACTAGGTAGAAGGATAGAAACAACAGAACACTGTGAACCAATATTGTTTGCATCATACATTTGGGATTTGGCTTGGAGAAAGCTCCAGAAGCTAGTGAACTTCCTCTGTCCTAAATTATGCTCAAATTTGACAAAGAGAAAAGCACTTGCAAAATTCTTTTTATGATTTTCAATTGTCAAATTTGGGTAAAATCACTGAACCAACATTAATGTTTAAAATGAGAGACACAAATCATTCTATCTCACTGTACATTGAAGAACAAAGGGGTGGAAGAATAAAAAGGGGGGGAAAATGGCAAAATGAACACTCCTTACAAAATCCTGTCCTACCCCTCCAGCTCCCCATCCCCAAAGGACAAAACCCCAGGTATTTGTCTCACCGCACAGAAACACTGCTCTCCCTCTCCCTTTCTATTCCAACCCAGAGTAGACAAACAGAAGTTGAAGATTCATGTTATATTAATTCCTGTAACAAAGTCAAGAACCTCAATAAAATAACACATCTGTGAGCACAGTTCAATGAAAAAACTTCACTGTCTGCAGCAACATGCTTATTTAAAAATATTAGTACAGACTTGCATGTTGGGTAGACTTCAGCAGACTAGAGTTTTCTATATGTAAGTGAAGTTTTTGCTTTTAATACATATGGTAATAAACAAGAAAATCCAAAATTGAGTGTTGGCATTTTTATGATGTTTAGTGCATAAAAAGCCAGATCAAAGAAAAATCTACATGTTATTTATATTTCAGTTTAGTTACATTGCATTTTATACAGGTGGTAGGTGTCTTTCCCTTGAAGCTTCTCCTTCTTTCCTAGGCACAAAATTATTTGTGTCATGTAAACAGTGTAAAGTTGTCCATTATGCGGAGTGCAAATTAGTTCTTCATCTCTGATCTCATACATAAGGCTAGTCTACTATGAAAATATTTTACACTCTTACACCACCTAGACTTCTGCAACTGAAAACTGAGTATCATTACAGCATCTCCCATTTCTGTGAACACCTTTCCCAGGATAATGAAATATGAGTGCATTGGCCAAAAATGAAACAGATATAGTCTATACAACACTTGTCTCGGACATGTTGCCAGATGCAAAAACAAAAACTGATAAGCAATCAGAGGAACAATTAAAAAAAAATAGATTGAGGTAATCTGACACTTTCATAACAATTCTTAATAATTTTTTTTTGAGTCTTGCCTTTGAACCTTTGAGAAAACATGAACAGAAAAACAGGTGTCTTTCTAGTCCAGAAAGGAATGCAGATAAACTAGCAACTGTCACACCCTGGAGAGTAAAAGAAGGCAAATAACCTAACAAATTGCAAATGAAGACTCTTCATCTTATAAAGGGAGTGTTCTGAAAAACACAAAGCCTCACAAATATATCCACTAAAAGGTGGAGCAAATATCAAATTCAAGTAAAATAAAATTGAATTACTATTTAATTTTTTTTACACTTGGAACAACCAATATTGAAAAGCTAGTAAATTAAGAGAGTTGGATGTCAGCCCTGGCAGGAATGCTTCTCTGCATAGATAACCAAAAGTCAAACCGCAGCCTCTCCCATCTAATTTTGTAACACCTATGGAGGCTTCCACCAGCGTGAGAAAGCACAGGTTCCACCCATCAACAGATTGTTCATTCCTGCCTGCACAGTTCTGAAAGTGGGGAGTGTCTGTGTATGTCTTGGGGAAACCTGCTGCTTCTCACCTCCACTTCTGTCCTCCCATGTAAGGCTGTCAGAGCTGCAGAAGCTACAGTCCCCCACAGTCAGATCTGACACCAGTCCTCAGAGAGCCCCACAGGAGAAGCACAAGCTGAAGACAGAAGCAGTTCAAAGAAGCATGAGAAAGTCTGTGTATGCACAGGCCTTGAACAGCTGTCACCTATAACCACGCAGCATGTTTGAAAGTGAGATCTCCAACTTTACTCCTGAGGACATGATTCTTGACACTGAATTGAAAAATTTATGATTATTTTTCCAAACTCTGAATTGTAGAAAGCGTGTCAAACCAATTTTTTGTTTTGATGCATCAGTTATGAAAGAATATGCAAAATTATTACATCGTTCACCAGCTATCCCTCTGCTAAAACAAAACTTAAGGTATTTCTACTGTCACCACATATACTGCCATCTCCATTCTTTGTTTTATCTTCACCTTGCCCCACAGATAAAATTATATTTGCACAGTAATTCATGCCACAGCCACTGCAATCATAAAGTCCTTCCCTGCTGTTTCAGAACTGTTAGGCAGTTCAGACAACCCCGCTGTTCTCAAGCAGACTTTTATTCTTTTACTTTTACATTACCCTCAGTCCTGAGTGTCACAGAATGTCTCAGGAAGCCCTTCAGTGACTTTATGAAGACTTGCATACAGCCAAGTGTCTGTGCTGAAAAAACTAACTGAAAATAAATTGAGTTTTTAGTAAGTCAGCACAAAACCAAATATATACGACTAATGACAAATTAATGAAGGACAGAAAAAACTCTGCCCCTGTGAGACCACACCTCAAATACTGCACCCAGATCTACAATCCTCAGCACAAGAAAGATGCAGACCTGTTAAGACACGTCCAGAGGAGGGCCACAAAGATGACGTGAAGGCTGGAGCATCTCTCCTACAAAGACAGGCTGAGAGAGCTGGGGTTGTTCAGCATGGAGAAGGCTCCAGGGAGATGTCACTGCAGCCTTTCAGTACTTTAGGAGGCTTACAAAAAGGAGGGAGAGCAATTTTTTACATGGACAGACAGTGATAGGACAAGGGGAAATGCTTCTGAACTACAAGAGGAGGGGTTTAGATTAGGCGATAGGAAGAAGTTCCTTACTCAGAGGGTAGTGAGACAGTGGAACAGGTTGCCCAGAGAAGTTGTGGATGCCCAATCCCTGAAGTATTCAAGGCCAAGTTAGATGGAGGCCTGAGCAACCTTATCGAGTGAAAGGTGTCCCTGACCATGGTGGCAGGACTGAAACTGGATAATCTCTTGGGTTCTTTCCAACCCAAGCCATTTCATGACACCATGAAAGCCTCTCTTCAGGAGCGCCAGTACCAAAGGCACATACAGCTGCAATTACAGATACCACAACAATCAGCCTAATTAGAAAGAAACAGTCCCCAAAGTTTCCAACACTTTAAAATGAAAACTACTGGATTCCACGTGTACAGATGGAATGCCTCTCCATCCTCTAACTCAGCAGGACTGGGAGCCAAATCCACGGTTTTCTCAAAATAGGGAAAAAAATGAGTTTTCTCTGTGACAATGTATCTACCAACAAACTTGACCATCACTAAGATCAACGCAGAAAATACAGCACAGTACTGTGACGGATGACTACCAGCATAGTCCATCTACCCCCAAAAGTAGTCAAAAAGGCTCTCTGCATCTGTGGGGGCAGTAGCTATTGCTATTAAAATACACTGCTAGCAGCTGTCCCATCTCACATTCCTCAGCACACTACAAAGGGATTTAAATATCAATTTAACACAGTATGGTAAGACAAGAGATTGCACCTCCCCTTGCACCTCTAGCAACCATTTAAACAGATTCTCTCATGATAGACCATAGGTATCTGAAATATTGCTTTAATGCTGCTCTAGTAAGAAATGCAAACATTAAAAAAAATCAACCTGAGAATTAATAAATTTTTCAAAACAAAAGACCACATGGAAGCAAACCTGAACCAAATCAGCTTACAAGTGGAATGACTTGAGTTTTGTTGCCTCGGACACCAGAATCAACCCTGTTCACTCCCAGTCAGTTGAATCTTACCAACATTTATTGGGAAACCTTCAAAGCTTGAAAACTTCTAGAAGAACTGAACAAGTTTCTTCACAAAGCATCAAAACTGGACTTTCTAGAAGAATTCAAATGTGTTCAGTTTCCTCTTACTTGCGCTGAATAACATGCAGGGCACATGGTGATCATCATCACGAGCTGCAATGGTAACTGCTTGTATGCAAGAGCTCAAGCCACAAGACTTTACTTTCTCCTCCAATTCTCTTCCTTTGTACATGAGCCTGAGGAAAATCACTCAGCTCAGTTTCTCCCTTAATAGAAGGGCCACAGACTTTTGGAGAGCTCTGATTATTATTAAGGGAGCAAGTCAACATTGTTCAGTTGACTGTCTGGCCATTTACCTGTCCCAAAAACTCTCAGAATCCCTATGCACCACACTCTTAGAGACTACACACTTAGACTTTCAGCCCACATCACAAACTCCTATTTGGCAAAACACTTCTAAACCCAGGGCCTATGAGTAATGAATTCTCATCTTACCTTCATTTCTATATTTTGGCATTGTGCAGAGGAGATAAGACACAATCAAGGCCCCCTAAATGAAAAAAAATAATTACATGAAGTGTTTCAGAACATCAGTGGGAAAATTTCATGCAATGTATGGCTATTATTAGATTGCTATTTTGCTTAGCAGATCAGAGGGTATAATCAGCAGATGATGCAGCCATGATTTGCAAAGCACAGGCTTATTAAAGACTAATGAGATAAATGAGTTAAAATTTACATTTTGCTCTACTGATAAGGTTCATTGGCACACTTAACTCCAACACCATGGTTTGAATATTAAACCCACTTATTAATGTCTAGTAAAGCTAATTATAATGCTGAGTGGCATTAAACTGTAATAACCAAGCAGGATGTTGGAATCACATCGTTTAGTATAACTGTAGCTCTGAACTTAAGTCTTCTGCACCTGGAAATAAACACCTGTTGAGCTCATGCTATGAGAGGGCATGAGCCTTCTGTGCCTTCTTCCTGATCCTTCTGAGAACCCAAAGCCATATCCTAACAATACAACAGGCAGGTAAACATCGCGTGTTACTATGATTTCAACAGTGTCTCTCTTACTGCGGTAACAGTAAGGATTATATGACAAATATTTTTGTATCTACAATATATTAAATTACACTTGGCATATACTTTCAAATCCTTAACAGAAAAAGAAAGCACAGAGATACTAACAAAATTAACAACAGAACCCTGGAAACCATAGTTGTTGGGGTTTTATCACCTTTTTCACCATCTTCTGTCAAAACTACAACTCTAACTATAAAAGCACCTCCATTTACTGAAAAGGATACTGGAAACACACTTTAGACCTTAAACTAGCCTATATATTTTTATGCCACATCTAAGTAAGCACTTAAACAAACAATAATCATTTTTAAGGATAACGTAAGAGGACAAGGGCCATAATATTCTTTCCATTCTAATCTCCGCAATGTATTTGTCCTATGACAGCAATGAAAAGAAGGCGAGATGGGATAATTAAATGCCAGCTATCCATGGATCAACAGTACCCAGTGTGAGTACTCACATGTGCCAGTTCAAAAACAACTTTCAGCCACAGCACAAGGTTGAGAAACACAGCTCCTCTGGGATCTCCCCATCCCAATACGAGAGTGGTACCAGCTCTCCCTCATCTAGGGGAGTCATATACACAACTGCACAACTGCCATCATTACCTTTTCAAAGTAGAATATAAAGACTGACAACACAAAGCATAAAAACACTACAGATAAAATCTCCACTTCTTATTTGTAAGGTAATACTCAAAAACACACATTCATTACATATGTAAAAAAGGCATTGCAGAACAATTAGATTTTTTTTTCTTCTGTGGGGAAAAGTGAAAAGACACTTGGACTGTGACAGTAAAAGAAACTAGCAGAGCAAATCATGTGTGAAACATTAAATGCAACTGCTTTTTTGAACACACTTATGTTCCTTTCAATTTATCACCCAATTTAAACATTCAGCTTGTAATCCAATCCATTCCACTATCTTCACACCAGCTTTAAAATACAGGCATGCCGTACTTCAGCAGTAGAAGCAAAGAAATGCTGTGGAGGTCAGAAAGAGAAGATTTGGTATACAGCTTTCTGTGGAATATTCCACTGCATTCCTGCTTGCAGGAAGCCATGGCATCACTGTCTGGCATCCTCAAGCCTGTGCTGCAGATGGGGAAAAAAAAAAGAGAGCAGTCTACTTCAGCAATAGATTCTAGTGCCACAAGCTCACCAAGCCAGCTGAGCCTCCACCAGACCCCTTTGGTATGAGTTAAGCCAAGGGAACACACACCCTTATCCCCTCCCTCCCATTCTGCCATGTTCCTGTGGCACACAGCAGTTCCAGCAGCCAAACCTAGAAAAGAGTGTTTGCTGAGAGCTCAAAGTATCCCTCACAGAAATCTGTCTTGAAAATGGATACTTGTGACTTTGGAACAGCAGAAGCATCAAGTCTCTTTCCCTAAGGAAACCCTGCCAGCCTGATTCCACAGGAGCAAGTCTCTCTACACAGGTTCTTCCCACAGAGTAGAGAGTGCCTCTGGAGTCTTTTTCCTGCAACACGTTGTGTTGACTGTAGCTTTTCCCAAGCCATTTTATGAGTATGGTTTGTTTACTAAAAGCAGAAACAGAGAAGCTCCTCCAATTACTATTTCAACTATGTTAATACTTGGTAGGCATTCTGAATCTAAATGTTTCAATACTTCCCTGCACCTATAATCAACAGATACACCTAAAGCATACCATATTTTTAAAGAAGAGACAGCCAACAGCACAGTATTCCCACAGGCAGGCTTGTCAGGAAAAGATGTGGTAAATAATTAATTTTCCTAGGTTAACTTGAGTTCCAGACTAGCATCTGTGAACATCAGTGCCATGGAAAGGCAACAACTCTAGTTTGTATTCTTGTCCAGTAAGGATCTTTGCTTTATGTACACGCATGGACAGCAAAAGTTTTATCATCTCAGAGACAGAAAAAGAAAAGAACACTTATACAAGTCCAGCAAAATCTCTTCTGTGAAATTCAAAGAAACCAGAAGTCTTTGCTTGGCTACTACTGTTTTTTGAATTATTTCCTTCTTTGACAGATAATGGGCCAAACACATAGATGCTGAGCACTGATGTCAGACAGCAGCACGCAGAAACCTCCAGTATAATCTATCCTACAAATAATTAAAGACATTGTTCATTGCATACCATGCTTTCTTTTTCTGCATTACAGAGGTTTGGCAGGAAGGGTGGGGACAATTCTAAATACAGGGAAAGGGCAGAACATTCCAGACAAATCATCTTTTTAAAATTGATCTTAAGCTTAGCAGTTTAACACATCGGGGTTTTAAAAACATAAAATGTTACAAGTACCACTGGAGTATATTCAGTATTCATGGCTTGAAGTGACCAAATTTTTATATACACTATCAACGGTGATCTAATTCTTTTCCCGTTTCTGTTGCCTCAAAGGTGCTAGCAGATAATAACAAAGAATAGCTTATACAATTAGGAATAAGTTGTCAATAAAGAGAAGATTTTGCAGAAGGTAGTTCATTTTCCCTGGAAATGGTTCACAAAAATGGACTAAAAAAAACCCTAAAAAACTACTGAAGAAAAAAACTTGATTAATATATTGTTTATGCATTAATTTTCTGACAAATTAGATGTTTCTTAAGTAATTCTGTACCTGCTGGTACCCACACAGGGGATGGAAAAGCCCCGTAGGCTTAGCTTCCTCTTCAAGTCAGAAAACTCAGTCTAATATCCTGGAAATTATTCTTCCAAGTTTGATTTTATTTCTTGTGCATCGAAACTGCCTTGACTGTGTTCAGTAGCAAAGTTGATGGCTCTCAGATCCTATTTCCTATCATTTCAAGCCAGCTGAATTTTTAGAGGATGAGAATACAGTTATCTATTTCTTTATAATGGAGCTGCATTACAACCATGATAAAAAAATGTGAGAAATGTTCTGCTCTGTTCATTACAATCAATAGATTATGTAGCTCAGTCACAAAGCAGAAGGAATTATGAAAAAGAAAGTAATCTTTAAACTATTAATATTGCTAGAACAACTTTTCTTTCAGATACGCAGACTCCCACCTCCCAGACAGAGCTAATAATGTCAGAAGCTCTGAGATTCATACGGTCAGAATGACTAATATTTACATTAAGCAAATGTATTGCCATAGTAACATAGACACCACAGAGCTATCTACCTGCCACAGCTCTCTAAATTATTTAGCATGCCAATACTACAGTGACACTGTGTAAATGATCACATTCATTAAGAGCAGAGTATATGCTGAAAAACTAAATGTTAGACAGCCATATTTATTGCCAGGAAAAAAAAAAACCAGCACCAGTATTCAGAAAAAAAACAAAAAAACAACAAAACAAAAAGGTTATAGAGGAAGGTTCCAGCCTGTAGCAGAACAACACACCTTGAAAATCTTCATCTAAAAAACATGTTCACATCTGCATCCCTTTGCAAAGCAGCACAAACAATAATCTCACTTATGGGACAAAAGGCTGACCCCACTGTGACCAGAACAAACTAAGATTTGAGTTACTTCCCAAACTAAATTTTTGGGATAGTCATTAAATTTGTTTAATTTGTATCTTACATTGCCAAAATATTATTTTACATTGTGGGGTTGCAAGAGCTAGCGCATAGAAAATAGAAATAATTATGACACACCCTCAGAACATGTTTGTTCTTCAACAGGTGACAGATTTATAGTGAGGAGAGAGGTGCAATACCTTGGATGAGGGTCTGCCACTTCCTCCAAGCAGTAGATGATGGTAGTGATCTAAGTGGTTTCTATAAGCCACTATCCTCATCCTAAGTTAAAGCTTTTGGAAACCTCAAGTGCTTCCTGCACTATGGATATGTATGCATATCCTCATCATATGCAGTGGCAGAATCAATGACAGGTGGAGAAAACAAAGAGAGTTCAGGTCAACTCTTGCAACCAGATGGATTTCTTCTTAATTTTTATTAGCTATAGCCCCTTCTTTTGTTCGACACAAATCATGTTTTGTTCACATTTCTCTTTGAATTCAAAACAACAACAAAAAAAACCCAACCAAACAAAAAAAAAAAAAAAAAAAAAACAAAAAAAAAACAAAAAAAAAAAAACAAAAAAAAAAAAAAAAAAAACAAAACAAAAAAAACCACCTAAGAAGCACAGCACAAAGATCCAGGCACAAAATTAATCCAGCCCAGCTCAAACCAACTCCTGTTCTCTCTGATTTTTTTAGTGCTTCATAGGCTTAATTTTCAGTATGTCAATGCAAGAGAAAGCTTAAAATAATTTCTTCTACTACATTTTTATGAAAATAAGTCTGGCATACACCCATCTCTTACTATTCATCTGCACTGAAATGCTGCAAAGTCCTACTTAAATACATTCTCATGGCACTAGAAACAGTCAAATCCAATCTCAAACCAATAGATTACTGTAACAGACTCATGTAAAATTTGATCTTCAGAGACAGAATCTTCAAAATAACAAAGTGTTTGGAACATGCTGTTCTCCAGAGAGAATACTGCATAAATAACAAGAGTCTGCTTTTCTTAAGCAAGTTACTTAAATTAAGAATTGTTCAAGAACTGACTTGATCCTCCATATGGATCCAGAACATATGGAAAGTATAGAGAATGGCACCTTGCTTTGAAAACAGTTCTAGAAAGCAACCTCATGGAACCCAATAGCTAGACCAGTGAGGGCACCTCAAATATTGTTGCTGGAGGGCACAGGTGTGTGGCAAAGAACACCAAAAAGTTTACTGCTGACAGAGATCAGGTCACCTCCCTATAGCATTTAGGTTGTGAACCTCTGTTTGGAGCCTTCACTCAGTACCCCACTTGAGACTGTGAGTTTAACAGAATGTCTGCCAGTTTTAGAGAAATGTCTGTGAAAGATGAATACTGCTCTCAGGACTGTCAAAATATAAAGGATCATATGAGAAGCAACTGACTAGTGGGCTAATTAGCACTAAGGAATAGAATTATGCAAAGCCTCCAGATTCCAGGCAGAGCTATCAATTACATTTACATGTTACAAATCACCTTGCTGATGAAGTGCAAGCTGGAAATAGGAAGTCACCTTCAAGTATTCTGCACCTTAAGGCACATTTGTAATGGAGCCAGAGGGGATATCTGCTTGGTTGTTGGAATTATTTAAAATGTGCACTAATACTCAAAATGATTCTATGACAATTGAGCACCCAGCTAAAGTGGCTGAGATAAGCCTTGACAATTCTAGATAAGAAACACTAAGCAATTAATAGAGGTATCCAAACACTAACCTTTAAATCCACTTAGGTTGAATTTTCTCTCACAACTTGTATCTTTCAAGCTTATAACTGAGAGCACTAGAAGGTCAGTCCTGCTACATAAACCACAATTAATTCTAAACACAAACCCTGTGTTTTGTTTTCAAGCCAAAAGTGAGTAGATGAAACCAAAAAGCAACAGCAGCCCACAGTGGCTGTATTTCATTAGGTTTGGCTCAGCATCACTACCAGTGAATCCAAACTGTTTTCTACAGAACAATTCAAGTAGCAGCAACATAAAGCACTCATCTCCACAGGAGTCCTTGTATCAGATGTGGTACCATTCACAAACCAAGCCTATGCATGTTGCTAGATTATGTCTCCTTACCAATGTGGCAGTACAAAAAGAAGAAAAGGCCCTGGCTCTGTGAAAGGAACAAAAACATCTCTATTATCATTAGTGTGTTCTGCACAAATCCAAAACACAGCCTCATACTCATCACTGTGAAGAAAATTAACTCTACCTGAACTCAAAATCAGCATAGCACAAAAATCCTAGATCTGCAGTGCACTTTGTCAAAGAACCAAATAACTTCATACAAATCAGAGTTAAGAGCTGATATTGAGGTTTAGCTTGTTTTTGAGGTGTTGCAGTATTTTGGAAAATACAACTTTCAAGAACATCCTATGTGTTGAAATGACTCATCAAAATCCACAGGAAACTACCACAGCAAAGACTCTCTATAGCTATAGCTGGGGATTGAGACCTGCTTTTATTTTCACTAGAAGACCAAAAAAACTACTTCCACATGCCCCTCTCCTTCTCAGCCAGGATGGGAATAGAAACCTTCACCAGGGTTAGCTCTGCCAGTGGCCTCTCTCACCCTGGAAACTACTTTTATACATAGCAGGGAAGACTGAAGAGGTAGAGCAAAGCTTCGTATCAATGCCCCAAGTTCAGGACTTTAAAAGGAATTAGAGTCTTTGCACACCACAACTCAAACAACTCCCTAGTGCAATGAACTGTGTCCTTTTCCCCTTTCCTCCTCCCTCCACAATAAAGAAGTATCACTGTCATAGCCTCTCACAGAAACTTCTCAGCCAGACTCAGCAAACAGGATTAATGAAGAAAACAAAACCAACTTTTCTTTTAACAGACAAAAAGTGATGGGAAAAAGAAAAACAAAAATGGAAAACAAAAGACAGACTTACATGATTTACAGTACTTAAAACACTAATCAGCCTCTTCTGTACTGTACCTGAGTGTTAAAACCCCTACCATCACCCTGCACATACACAGCAGTACACATCCAAGCCAATACACATTGCTGTCAGGAGTTGAGCTGCTTCATGCTTAATACAGAGGCAGATTTACTGAACATGAATTTCTGAATTCATGTTCAAATCCCATAAGTGCCATACCTAAAGTATATCAAGTCCTCGGTATCTACAACTTGAACATAAAAACTAGAATTTGAGATGAAGACCTCTTTCTGTTAAAAAAAAAATTGAACAATTACATATGCATTAAATAAACCTTATGCCATAAAAGTCCTTGATTCTTTATGTGCCAAAACATTAAAAAAAAATAAAATAAAACAAATCCCGCATAGAATAAAAAGCAAATAAACAAACAAAACCCCCAGACACGGGACCAGCTTACTATACATTATTAAAATGCCAAGCACAGTAGGTTGTTAATTTTTCACTTGAAGTAACTGCATAACTTGGTTGGGGAATTATTCAGTTCTAAAAACTCTGTAGCCATTTCATTTTCACCTTTCATTTTCTATCATCCACAAGTCAAAATCATGTATGCAGTTTAATGAAAAGTGCATAAGTCCTTGAATACCAGATACAGATGGGATGAGCTGTGAGTGATTCTCACCAAAGCTAATAAGCAAGAAACTAAAATAAAAATTGAAATACATAGAGATACTAGTATAAGCATAGTAAGTCAGTGGTATTTTTATCAAAACGAAAAAATAATTTCTTCTTTCTATAAACCCAAGATACGCCTTCAATCTTTTTGTCATCTATCCATGCTATGCATCACAAAGATAAATGGTGATAAGTGAATGAAAACACAATGGTGATAGATGAGAAATTGTCACACTTACGAGTACAAGCAGCTTAAAGTGCACTTTGAGTATAAACATAAGTGTATGAGCAAGAAAATAATTACCTATATTCCACAGACAAACACAGCACATCCCTGGGGACAGATTCCTTTTCTGTGAACACCCTCATGGTAATAACTGTGCAGGAGTCAGGAAAGGATGCAGAATCAACTTGTGGCAGCTAAAATATCTAACAACAAGAGATGCTCATTTATCTAAGCCCTGCTCTCCCGACTCACACACAAAAGGTCTCTAAAAACTTCTTAACACTTCAGCAGTCTAGGAGATGGAAAATAAACACACACTCAACTCCTTTCAAAAGGGTGTCATTGGAAGATCAGAGATTGGGCTACTCCCCCTGGGCAGCAATTTAGAGGTACAGAGGCTGTTACCTGGTCACTTGCACAAGTAAGACCCTATCTTTGCATTCTCTGCTCAGGCTGTGAGCATGCTGAGGGGAGGGAAGATGGTGGCATCTTCTCACTCCTGATGAACGTAAGTGGGAATCCCCCTTACAGGGATCAGTTGTTCCAGCAAATCCCCTATAGATAATTTAAAGACAATCATTCTATGTCATGAGATGCTTACTGCTTTTGTATGCTACTACAGAGATTTTTGTTAAGAGACTCAACTAAGATGATACACCATACAGGTTTAAAATGTAAGATGTAAAAAAATATCACCCAACACAAATTCTCTAACTTGACAGGAGAAGGGGACTGGGATCTGTGTCCTCCAAAAGTATCCAGCACCAGGCTTGTCTCCTTTAGATTCAAAGCCCAGATTATTTCAGAACACTTAACTTTTGTGGAAGCTAAGAGTGACATGGTAAATGAAACATGCTGACAGAGCACATTGTCTTACTACTAGTAACATGCTAGGCAATACAAAAAGAACACATACTTTTAAAAACTGCACCTATATGACCTCTCCACTTTGCATTTTAGAAGACACAGATATAAGATACACTGCCCTATAACAGTTCAGATGTTTTTCTGGAGTACATATTTGTAAGATAATCATGCAAACACTAAAAAAATTTCCATAATAATAGAAAAAACCAAAGCATTCATAAAAGAGAGTAAGTAACTCTGCTCCAGATTTGTTGGTTTTGGTTTGGTTTTGCTTTTTGTTTGTTTGAGGTGTTTTTTACCATTTGGTTGAGAGCATTTTTGTTTTGTTCCCCCCTCCACACTCAGGAAGTGTTTCAGGAAAAGCCACAAGTTCTGAACAGGGTCATTCACAACACTGATTCAGCTGCTGCACTGCCTTTCAAAAATGCCAGACCAGTTTTACCTCATTTCTTTTAGGAAAGCAATGCAATGGGACAATAACTTCATCTCCCAAATTAACTATTGTTGGATATCCAGCTCTAGGCAGTTGGCTTACTCTCTGCAAGCAATTTATTCCTACCCTCCTACTAGTTTGTGTTTCTCAAAATGCAGCATATTATTCACTTTGACTGTAGTTGCTTCCCACATGTTCATTCATCTTAGTTTGTCTCACTGGATTTCTTCAACTGCATCTCATTAAATAGCCTGAATTTTTCTTTCCAGCTGCATGCTAGGCTGACTTTCAGTGAAATGAAGGTAGATTTACACCAATGAAAAGAAAACAGAATGCAGTTGCATGGTCTTAAAGTTTAAGAGGCAACAAAGCTTTCTAGGCTATGAATTTTAATACCCAAAGATTAGCAATTCATCTTAGTTGCAGTTGTATCCTTCTAGGAAAAAACAGTTACCTAGAGAATCCCTGATAGGTTTTTTACTAAAAGCATTGCTCCAAAAGATGCGGTGCAGGAGCAGAACAGTTCATGGCTCCCACGGGAACAAGGTCGCACGTCCCTGGCACACTTACACACTACTTACTGCTCAGTTCACAAGCAAGTCAGTTCAGCAGCAGCTGCAGTAAAATAGGAGTAAGCCCAGGTCACTGCAAACTGGGAACAGAGCCTGGGGAGGCTGTGTAGCGTCCATCCTGGACAGAGACTGCATCAGCTCTGCTGTTCCTAGAATTATTCCCTTTTTTTTATTACCATAACTGCATATTTAGGGGCAACAAGCCAGATTCTGAAGATTTAGAGACAGTAATTAATGCTGTGTTAGTTCCTCTGCAATAATGTTAGAATAATTCAAACTTACTAGCAGCATACATGTTCAAAATATCACCAGAAACACCAGATTCCAGGTCTCATCTAATTCTGAACTGACTAATGCAAGAGCAATATTTTCTGCCCTAGCAGCCACTCTACCTCTGTTAAGGGACACAAACTGATAAAGGAGATGTAAAGAAACATTACAGGAAATTTGCAGAACTGGACAAAAATTCATTAGATATACTGAATATGACCACTAGGGAAAATGTTTCCAGAGATTAATCTCTTTTTGCAAATAAATTAATTTTAAAAATCATGGTTTTTTCTAGAGTAAACTTCTCACATCCTTTCCTCTGGAATTGAAAGTGATCTAGTTTCTCAAAGATTGCTCTCCTGTTTTATTCCTCCAAAATTAAACCTTCAACTCTGCATTTAGCCAATTCCAAGCTAAACATGACCCTTGGAGGCCAGCAGATCTTCTTGCATCTCACACAGCTAAAAGCAGGACTGTGCCTCTCCCTACCTGGCAAAAAAGAAAAATAACCATGGAGATAGCAACTTCTCATCTATTCTATCCCACCCTCAAAGATTCTTGGCACAGAGGGAACCTATTCCAAAATGTATCTATTATGGCACCAGTAAATAGACTAGTTCCCACCTTAAAATGCACTTTGGTGTAGAGGTGACACAGTTTTGAAAAGGAAAACAGACTGACAATGTTGCAGCCTTAAAATAAGGAGAGGAAGAGGAAAGTTGTTCCTCCAAGGCATAATACTTTTTTGACTTGCTCCTGGGATGATGCCTACCATTACTTCCTTAATCCCAGCAAAATAAAGTTTCTGTCTTGTCATTCATAAATAGCAAAAAGTTCTGTTGAAGTATCTAAGCTGTTTTCAGAAGATAAATATTTCAATTACTTTTGCTTTTGAAAGATTTTCCCTGTGTCACGACCTTCATTAGGACTTGGAACTGAAAGACTTCCTTGGTTATCAAGTCCCCCTCCCCTGTTATCATAATTTATAACCCTTCACAAATTGATGAGACTGTGGCTTTTTAATGTTCTCTTGCATTCACTGAAGATACTATGACATTTCCAAAACAGTGAACTATTAGTCCACACACTTTTTGCCCAGTATCATATTGTAACCTACTTACTCATTAGAATCACCCATAGAACGACATCATAGTTGAAGTGTTTCATGAGTCTGTTTTTTAAATTAGAAGATAAGTAATTAGATCTTTAATGACTGTGCTGCAACTTAAATGTTAAAGTTACTGAATTCACTGTAAAAACTTCATTACCAGAGCCTCTTCAAAAGATTCATTTTTTTCAGTTGCAACTGGTTGCTCAAGGGTGTACCTGAACAATTATATCATGAGGCTGAAATGAAGGTGCCTCTCTCCAGCACATCCTTCAACAGTAAAACTCAGCTGCTGGTGTGTGGAAAGTATATTTTGCATAGGTCATTTGATAATCCACAACACCTTAGAGATCATCAATGTAATTTCAACACAGACAGAACAAACTCTCAACTCAAGCAAAACCCAATTGGATGCAAAAACAATCAGTGAAACTGATTAAATATCAACACAGAGTTGTGGGGTGGGGTTTTTTTAAATGATGCTATTATATGTCTTCTCAGTATAACTGAGTAGCTATTAAGTGTGAACAACAACTATGAAGTGAAAAAAATGCTGCTGAACAAAATCAATATTAAGTGGTACTTACACCAACTTAGGTTCTAGTACTCCTTTTTATATCTGAAGGATCCCAAACTGTTTCAGAAAGCTCTCAGATTTCAATTGATACAGTGATTAAACTAACACCAACAGCTCTTCACTGAAACAAAACACTGATGTTGGTAAAGTAAATCCCAGAGTAGTGCCAATCAAGTCAAGGAGTTACAGGAATTTTATCTAGAAGAACACCAACTTTCGGTCACAGTTTCAATATCATTTCAGGTTAGCCTGCTTCTGTGGTACAGTAGTCACCAAAGATTTCCCCTTAGCAAAAGATTCAAGCAAAGACATTCACATATTGTCACACACTGACTCTATGCCACACCTAGAATACAGTGAGAGATTTTCCCTTCCTTTTGAATATTATGTTCCTACCAGGAGAGGCAAAAATCCCATGTGTTTCATAAAGCAGTTTCTGTGCAAGCTTCAAAAAAAAAAAAATCTTCAAATGAGACTAGTAGTTAGCTACACACCTTTGCAATATGTGGAAACATACAAAAGAACAGCTTGTGTATAAAATGCACTGCAGCACTTTACTGGAAGAAAGGGGAAGCTTTCAAAGTGAATGGACATAAAAAGAATACTACAATAAATCATATTGCAAACTACATGCTAGTTTCAGTAAGCAATGCATTATATGCATTATATCAGGAAGGCATTATATTTAAATAATCACTTCCACCTTTTGCTGGTTGAGATAAGCTGCAGTTTATTTCAGTTAATAGACCCACAAAGTGGGATGAAACAAGTGTTCTGCTTAGGTTGCATTTTGCAAACTTGAGCATGTATGTGGCACTGGAATCAATTACTTTACTCCCAGTCCATTTCTTCATTTTAAACCTCAAGCACTGCCATTAATCTAATCTGGGTAGCACAAAGGTTTATCCAAAATTCCTTTTCAATAATGTTATACTTGCAGGGTACAAATCCTTGTTTTAAAAGACTTGCAACAGAAATATTCAATGTGCATTTCAGAACATTGAACTTTATAAGAAACAAAGGCCATAAACACTGCCTTAGAAAGCCCAACAGTACGCTTGCAGTAGGTGCAATTAATTTTTCACTAATCCAGCTCTATTTGTAGCAAATCAGAGTTTTAAAAAATTCCCTGAATCCAGAAAAGTTAAATGACAATATACCTTCACAGCTCTGAAACATACAATACACAGAGTCTTTTAAAAAATTAAAATGAATATGTGATACACAATTTAGACACCCAAGAACTTGGATCTTGCACTCTCCTTCCTCTGGGTAGCTCTTCTTCCCATCTCTGTTCCTGCACAAGTGATAATTTGTGACAAATTATGGAGCTCACTGTTACAGGCCATAAGAGTTACCAAAAGCACTGATGATTTTTTAAAACAATTTTGAAAGAAAAAGACAAAACCCACTGAATTTATAGAATAGAAAGACTACTAAATAAGACCATGGACTGCATGTGGCCAGGGACACCACCATACGCTGGGACTATGCACATATTCTCCTGCCCCCTTCTCTCCCACCCACTCCTGTGAGGACAGCTCTACTTCAAAACCCTCAGTGATTCCCACTGCTCCATATACAATAAACACATCAAACATCTCCACTGCTTGTCTGATGAACAAGAAGCTTGCCTGACAACAGCAACAGAGAGGTTTCTATAACAGGTTTCTATTCAACCCAACGGATTCTAGCACTGCAAAACCAAAATCAAAATCGAATGAACATTCAGCCTTTCAATTCAACCCATTCTTGCAGGCCTATATATTAACAGTGTATCTTATTCTTCTTCTCTTTCATTTCTTCTAAGTTTCTATTCTGAAATAATAATGCACACTCTAAAACTATTTAACTAATCGACACTAGATTTACTAGATTTACCCTCTTTGTTTTAAAAAGCATCAGAATCTAAAGAACAATGATGCACAGGAAAACACGAGTCAATTGAAAATTTGATCCTTTGAGATTTTGTTCTACAATCTTATTTGGTATGAATCTGACTTTTTCCTTCTAAGATAGCTGTCACCACAATGGTGGGCTTTTCTTCCAAATTAAACGTAAAACCACTATGTTGATAATATTCAGTTTGATTATGAAAAACATAATCACTTTTTTCCTGGTTTGCTTTTTGTGGTTTCTTTATGTCTATCATAAAACCTCTGAATTTCTAACATCACATTAACCAAATATCCTTTATTCGGAATGGTTACAAATTCCCTTAGGTTTTATAGGCTGCTACCAAGGACAATTTACACTGATTTAGTACTAAGGTGTTGCCAATTTTGAAACAATACCTACTTACTATGTTTATTTCCATGAGACCAAAGTTAAGAAAAATAGTTGTCACTATGATCAGAAAACCAGATGTACTTTTCTGTCTCCTCATTCCAGTGGCCTCTATCCACCATTACAAACTGCTAACTTCCCTGCACTGTGCTTAGCTCTTCAGGGCAAAATGTGCACTTACTTAAACTCAAGACACAAGCAATGACAAGTAAATCAAGATGGTTGGACAAACATTCTTTATGACATACCCTGAAATTTTACAATGAATAGCTCACATTGTGTGATACATACACGAGTTTTTTCCTTGTTTATCTTGAGCTGAGAAAGAAAAAATGTCTTATGCATTATGAAAGCCATGTATACATCTTTATATTCTGTGAACTGACAGGTGGATGTGTCCTTTACAGACCTCTCCTTCAGCATCACAGGGAGAGCAAATTTGTATGCTAGTGTATGGTGATGAAAGATTAGAAATCAGAACCATTTAAATTATTTATAGAACATCACTAGTTCCTCAAGAAGGCCATGCAAAGTAACCTGTAACTGGCCCAAGGAATTCTATGAAAGAGTAAAATAATGTAATAGCTATTTTCTATTAACATTTTGTGAAACTCAAGGCAGTTTGAAAATTACCTACATCAGTAAAATGAGATCTTCTTCTGTAATATTCATTTCAACCAAGCTTTTACTGGCTTGCTCCTAAGATCATACTCACTTCTGAATGAAAAAGACATTTTCTTCCTCACAAGTCTGAGTCTTCATAATTTTTATAATTTTTTAAATGAGAACAAACTCAGAATTCTACAAACTGACACTAGGAAAAAAATAATTCAACAAAAACCCCACAAACAAACAAAAAACACCCGACACCACAACTCAGGAAGAATATAGCTGAAAGGAAGCATGATCCTAACATACTGCACAGAAATTAATGGAGTTTTTCACTTTGTGTCCTTTTGCATTCTGAAATTCCAACCTGATTGCATTAAAGTCTTACTCAGAAAAGTTAAATTGAAAACAAAAATTTACGAGAACATATTTGTTCCTGATGTATTAATATTTTCCAACAAAAATCACTAAGGATTTAATAACAGTTGGGACTAGAGTTGATAATCACAGAGACTTAATCTTAGACTAGATACTAAAGATTTTATGTTAAGGAATTAGGGGTTTTTTTCATTACTTCTGTTAGCTAAATCAATGGGAATTCAAACACAATAGTAAAATTGAGGAGTTATATGAACACAGAATAGGAAGAAATGAGAACTAGAGAAAGACTTCACATCATTGTGTTAGTTCATGTCACGTCCCACCATCGGTGACTGTATTGCCTTTCCATTAGCATAACTAGATTTTAAGCCAGGGAAAGAAGAAACAGCCAACTGGAAAGATTTACACTGCTAGAAATAAAGTTATAGAGTAAGACCAGATTCTAGTTTAAATTAACAATTCTTCTTTTGTTTTCTCTTTGGAGAAAGAAACAGAGTTCTCTTCATTGCGCAAGATACTAAATTCTGTTTCAACAAACCATCTGAAGAACTTTTACCTACAGCAACTGATTGACAAATAGTCACTCTGGCAACCAAAGCTGCTTCCACATACAGCCACAGAATCCTGGATTAGCTGTATAGTCAGTACATGTAAAAGCTTAACTCAATAAATTTTGGATAAGGTGCCATTAGTCTTGGGAACATGTAGTTCTTCCAGACAAACACCCTGCTATCTGAGCTTTTGGACAAGGCTTGATATTCAGAAACATTTGAATGACCAACATTTAATAAAACAGGTTTGCAACACTGTCAAGAGTTGCCAATTGAATCATTCTGATAGTGGAAACAATAATATACTGAATATTTAACTTGTAAAGCAGCAGCCTTTGTATAGCCCCTCATTTTCCTGAAGATACTTTGATATGATACTTCAAGAACTTGTACAAACTATTACAGGGAAACCAGATGCCTCCCTAATCCTTACAGAGTAGTGCAGGTTAGTATGAGAAGAATAATATCCTTGCTTCCAATTTGACAAAACAGTCTCCCATCAGCATCAAGAACTGCAACAAACTGCTGAAAGATGGCGTTCATTTTCATAAAGCAAGAGTTTGGTGGTTCAAAAACAAAGCACAAGAGTTTACCAGACAGTTAATATTTAATTATAATCTAACAGTTATTTGTATTTTTTCTAATCAATTTGAAAGAATACCTGGGTATATAAAAACCAGGAACTAGTGGTTATTATGAAATATCATTTCATATTTCTTCCCCTTTCTAATGTTGTTTGATTGGTATAAATGTTCTACCTGATACAACAAACACTACTTGGGAAATCAAACACACTGTCAGGTTTCCTGTGATTTCAAGCCTGTCTGTACTAATCCCAGTCTCATTTCACACCCACACATCAGGCTCCCTCCCTAGCTATCTTGGACTTCTCTTCTGTACACAACTTCCTTATGACAGTCTTGCAATTAACACCCACATCTCCTCCCCAAATGATGCCAACTCTACTATGAAACATTCAGGCTATGAAAACCACACCCCCCTTTCATGCTCTTTCATCAGCCCCTTTTGCAAACTGAGAATAAGCATCTCTGGGGAGGTGATTCACAAGTGTTCATCCCTTTTCACACTGTAAAACATCTAATAAAACAAAGCATATGTACAACGTTGCATCAAGAACCAAATTATATTCATGCTTGTGGATCAGGTTGGGGAAAAGTCTTATCTGCATTTTCATCTGTCAGCTAACTAGTTTCAACGCAGAATAAGATGGAGGAGGATGATCCAATGACAAGGCAAAGTCTAGGACCTCTAGCCCTTATTCAGCTTTTGTTGTAAAAGGTTTTCTAAAGTTTTTGTGTACAAGTTTTAAGATCAGATAGAGAATACAAGTGTTTCCTACTTCAAATCTTTTTGTATCCTACATTGTACCTCTTAGAGTCAGGAGAGGAGAAAGAAAATGTACATTCTTCAGATGAAAAGCACTTCAATTATTTCATATCCCATACGCCAAACAATTTGGAGATATTCTGCAACAAACAAAAAAGAAGAGGAGTCTTGCCAACTCAAGAAAATCCCAGTATAGGCTGCTGGATTTTCTCATCAATGTGCTACTGGTAGCCTGCCTCTGACTTACAGGGTATATAGGTCACAATATACTTTTTGTTCTCCAGAAGTTACAGGGCACTAAAAGACAGCTGAAGCACCTTTGATAATTGCTGTATATTCATGTCACATGTAAGCAATTACTGTGGTTGCCACAGGAGTATTACACAATAGTTAACACTGTACAGGTGCGAATACAAAAGAATTGAAACACAAAACACTGACAGGATGCTCCAGAGCCTACAGCGTCTAAAGGCAGCCGAGTGCGACTGGAGACTCCATCAGGCATCCGAAATAAGACCAAAGTCTCAAGCTCGCTTTTCATAGGATGGGTGTTCATACCACAAAAGCTGATTGTGACACCCAGCACTCCAAACTGAAAGTTCATGGCTCAGCAAACAGACTTCTGTTCTGAACTACCTATTACACACACACACACACACACACTCGTATCTTACCTGCAATTAAAGCATGTCAACAGGTCAGTAAAGAAAAATTGCCTCTGGCAGCTCTTCCATTTGGTCAAAAATCTAGACTTAAAGTTTCTTCAACTTTCAGCAGTATTCAGCTTTCCACTACAGACAAGGAAAGGCAGAGAAAGTAGAAAATTACCATCCTCTATTAACAGAAATCTGGCAGTTCAAAAATCAAGAAGGAAAGACCTCCATCTTAAAGAGAAAAGGCTGATAAAATCTCAAATACTCAGAAGTAGCAGTAACAGAGCATATTTCACAGCATGAGACACGTCCACACAGACAAGCTCAAAGCTTCCCGGCCTTTCACCAACACCTTACTGAGAAGCCTTTGAAAACATCAAGGGCATCATCAGCTAAGAGCCCACACCAATGCAGAAGCAACCCATATTTGCCTTCACTGCTGCCTCCTGTTCACTGCTGCAACTCAAAAACATTTGCATCCACGCAGAAACCAAAAAAGACTCATGCATAACACACTGAATAAGTCTGGAGCAATTACGAAACTGTTCTGGCTAAAAAGTAACCACTGGGGACAAACAAATAAAACACAGAAGCAGAAAAAAGTGGTATTACACCAAATACTAAAGTAGGCTATGCTGCCAAAAAGCTGATTACAAAACTCACTTTTCAGACAAGAAATGCATCTTAACAGCATCTTGTTAAACAAGCTAAACACATGCAAGGGAGAAGGAGAAACCCACATCTTTCTGTCAACACTGAAGTAATTGATATTAAATTTATATTTGACATGTAAGAAGGTTGCACACATAAAAAAATGCAAGTATGAAAAGGGTGTCTATTCTTTTACACAGTGCTTAGCATTCAAAATTGATTTCACAGACATCCTGCTAACCTGTCTGACAGAAATTCCTCCAGACTACACAGATTAATTCAAAATAAGGAGGCTGTCATTTTTTTGTGTCTTATAAGCAGGGAGGTAAAACTCTGAAAGTTTTCAGTACACTAAAAGGAATCCTGCAAAAGTTTAAAAAGTACATACATCAAGGGAAAAAATATTTTTTTATATAAACCCAGTTTTTGACCAAGAACCCTTAGTTTAAAACAGGTTCTTAAACAGCTTTCCCATCGGGGAGCATGAACAAAACAGCCAAAAATTAAGGGCTTATGGGAAGACACTGCTTTTATATTGCAAATATAACGTGGTTTCAGTACATGCTACACTAGATGACCCCAGAGATCCTTTGCCATTTCGTGCTCCCGAATTTTAGCGATTATTATATCAGGTTCCTCCACAGATACAACTAGAAATTTCATATGAGACTTTTAGCATAATTTTCCATCTCTATTAAAACAAAGACGTTGTCCTAAAAATTAGCCAATTTCCAAGTGAAATGATAACAGGGTCAAGCTATCCTCCTGATCATGTCGAAAATGTTTCCTGTAGTAAAATACTGTTCACAAAATTTTACCTCACTAAACCATGCTATTTTTAATATATTTTCTTATTACTCAAAATAATTGCAGTGAGGGCCCTAAAGGAAGGAGATTTCTCCATAATTTGTAGGTAATACTAACTTCTCTTCTGTCTGCTTCATACATCCATTGCATATGGTCATAAAAATAAGGTTCCAAGTTTAATTTGTTAAATACAGTCTCTCTATTTTTGTTTTGCTGTATCATTTATCTGGGTAAATTTTCAATTGGAGCCTATAATTATGTTCTTGACCAGACTGTCCTTTAGCTTAAACAATTATTTTCTCCATTGTATTATTTTCTTTAATTTGCAGCATAGCTTAAAAGCTATTGTCATATGCATAACAAAATAGGTATAGTCTAAGTGATGTCCTCATGTTTGAGGCTTGCAAGTTGATCAGCCTTCTATTTTTATTTCCTTTTACTACACATGAAATAACCCATCACAGGGAAGAGAAAAGAGGAACAGGGAAAAAGAGTTTAGAAGAGAAATTGTCCCTACCCAGAGTCAAAACTAAAGTCCAGCACCAAATGTAACCCACAGCCTCTCTAGAAATCATTCATTTCAGCAGATGTGGGAAAGGAGTATGCAATAAGCATCTACAGAGGGGCTTCAATTAAACAGAATTAAGGAGGCATTTTCAAAAATTCCAGCATGGTTCCATTCAAAAATAATCTTTTATCTAAAACCACAAGCCTGAAATTGAAAACTGGTACAAGAGACTGAAACCAGAGCCAATGAAGAACAGCCACATGAGGGACAATCCCATTTCTGACATGGCTAGTGCATGTTTTCAAATAAATGCTTAATAAAAAATAACAAAGTGGTGCCATATTATTCAAACTTATTCAGTGTTTCAGCTTCAAAGTCCTGCAAGACTGACTCCATCAATCTTTGTTACTACTACTGAGGCAGTAAAGAAAATCACGAAGGTCCGTTCTTTTGCAGACTGCAAAAAATTTCTCTATGATATGCAGTTAATGGGCAGGTTTTAGAGAGAAGGCATTCAGAACACAGAACAATTCCCTGATCAAAAACATGCAAAAAAATCTGAATCTGGAACCTTAGCACCAAGCTATGGAAAATTTCCAGAACCGAAGTGCCTTTTGCTTCCCAAATAATTTGGAAAAAAAAAACCAAAATCCACACAGACACCCCTTGGGTAAGAGTGCAAAAGAAGACTCAGACCAGTACATGACAGAACAAAAATTTGAACAATTTATCAAGTTCCAATTTTGAATCATCTTTTAAAATATTATTTTTAAAGCTGTAATTAAAGAAGAATAGCGATAACTGAACGAAGAGCTTCCTGTAGCTGTGGCCCAGGAGAGTCATATAAATCACACAGTATCACCAGTTCAGTACTGCCAGATAGGAAATAATACATCCTTATCTCCAGAGAGCACTGACACTAGGATCTCTTTCTAGGCACTGACAAACCATTACTGCCAAGCACAGTCTTGCCTTATGTAACATTCTTGGAAGAGGAAATATTGCATCAAAAGTATAGCTTTTTAAAAGCCGGCATCATAGGCACCATGTAAAAAACAATACACATCTGCCTTCTGTATCCTGGATGGTAAGGAGGGGAACAGAGAGAAAGAGAGAAAATAAAAAAAAGGTTCTGCCTTCTCATTTCTGAAAATTGAAACAGGTGAGGAAAATATGAAAAGGTAGAAGAACTGCTCAAAAACTTTGAACCAGATATGAAAATGTTATATTTTATCTAATACTCTCTGTCTCATGTGACTGTTATGGATTTTATATATTTTCTGGATCGCACCATTCAGAAGAAAAAATTATGTCTCAGCTCACATTGCTTGGATAGCCTGAAATTCTGTCCTAAAATGGGTGTGGTAAGGTATGTATATTAAAAAGCTTTAAAACAATCAATTCTTATCAGTACCCTTCATGAATTAAGATGCTCTACTTTGTATCTTGAGATCATTAAATCATAACACACAGCAGTTTTCAATGTTTCTTCAGGCCACTGCAGAGAAGACTGACAAACTTTCTTTTAACAGGCAGGTTACCAGGACACTCTCAGACTGGCAATACCCTTTTCAAGGATTTGTACACTCTCTCTCTCTCCCTCTTTTTCTTTACACAATTAATTTTGAGCTCAGAATTATACTGCATTTTATTTGAGATGAGAGTTGTCCTTAGAGACTGTATCACATCCCATGCATCTTAACCTACACCACTACCCAAGCTAGATATTATGAAAGATGCATAGCTTGGTGGTTTGGGAAATTCGAATTGCTTACCTTATCTTTCCCCTTCATGTGAAAGCCCAAGAAAATAATCCTAGAAACCATAGTCCACAGATAAACGAATCAATACAAACACTCCCAGTAGCAATAGATGCCATTCAAAACAGCAGATGGACTTTAAAATATTAAGAGAGAAGTATGTTCCGGTTTCATATATGCATGAATTAAGATAACAAACACATCACAGAGGTGATACCTACTAGGAAATTTCCCTCTGTGAGTAACAAACCAGAAATCTTCTAAACTGCTAATTTTACATAAAGATGTACCTATTTGCTTTTGATTTAAAGATCAGTTGACACCACAGGACTTCCACAAATCTTTATTTTCCTTCTGCTACTCACAGTTTTGCCCAGTAGCATGCAACTGAAATTAACACCTTTGTTTAATGTCACCATTGTTATCCCTATCATACAGACAAGAACTCTCATGCAGTGAAGAGCCCCTTCTGTTCTGGGCTGTTACTGGACAATTAATTAAAGAAAAAGAATTAGTGTACTCAAATAAACACAGGCTACGAGGGCAGCACAACAGAGGGTTGTTTACAGCATACAGCAGATTACATGAAAGAGTTTTCCAAATTTTCACTACCACAAGCTGATTAAGTCTGCACAGCAGAGAGCAGACTAGCACAGGTCTGGAAGCAGTAAAACCCCAGTGCCTTGAATACAACAGCACAAAAATAGGATAAAAATGTTTTCAAAGCTAATCCAGGCATCTCCATACCCCATCTCCTTGCACTCCCTGTTCTAGGATTTGCTCCTGCAGAGCCAGTGTGGGTACAGCATGCTCACAGTCATTTTTTCATGCTGTTATCTCTAACAGGGAGTACTTTTCAACAGCCACAGCACAGGGAAGCTATAAGTCTCCCTCATCTACTCCATGCAGATGGAAAGTGAAAAAAAAAAAAAACAACAAAGAGGCATTAATGTTTCGATATCTTCTGGATCCTCCTTGTCAGTTGAAATATAAGAGTAGAGGTACCAAGAAAATGAACTTTCAGTACTGTGCTCTCCCTGGATATTACACATCATGCTGCACCACAGTAACCATCTCCATTGGACACTCAAAGGATAAAAAAAATCACCTCAAATTACCTTATTTTTTTCTTTTTTTTTTTTTTAATTACTTTTTAATTAATTCCAGCTTCAAAACATGACACTACATCAATACTGGCTGGAAAGATTACTTCATTTAACTTGCAGCACATACTTCTATTTACACATACGTGATGCAGACACAGGATCCCACAATAAGAACTGGAAAGGTCTTTAAGGTTTACTGAAGCACACCTCAGGGAGAAGCATTCGGTCCTTCTGGCCTCCCCGATTGCTCCCATTAACCAGGAGGAAGAAATTACTTTAAAGCAGCCTTGATATGTTTGAAATAAGAAACTGCTACAGGGTTTTGCAACACAAACTTCAATCCCAACCTAAGAACCAGCTCAATTTTAAAAAACCCAAAACCTTTTCCAAGAGCAGAATTCAATCATTTTTTGACAGTATCCTGCTATGATATTCTCTAATTTTACAATTCTATAGCAATGTTGGCTCCTGTTATTCCTGTTGTCCACTCAAATACTTAAATCCTTTATATATAAATCTAAAAAAACTTCTCACCTTTAAACAAGAACACTATCTCATGAGTCCATTTCTAGGGAAAACAATGTTTTTCAAGTAGTTTAGCACTTGCCCATAGTCAATTCATCCAGACATTCTTTAAGAAGAATGAAGTTTTTTACGGTTTCTATCATAGAGTTTCTACCAGAGACCTACTGCTCCTCTTCTGTTAGCATTTTGGAAAAAGAAATTCTGTTAGTCTAATGGTTTAATCTTAAAAATAAAATTGTATGAGCTACTGCTTATTTCTTTATAATCTTCTACTGCTTTGGGAGGGTTTAATTCCCAAGAAAAATACAAGAACAAATAAAGATAAACAACTTATTCTACAGTTGCTCATTTCCACTTGCCCCTTGCCCCAACACCTGTACAGACACTATAATCCCTCTTCTCAGCAGCACAGTGTTACACATACCCTCCATGAGTTAAGTAACTGCAGCAGCTCAAGGATTACATCAGCCAGCCCTTACCCTTCCAACAGTGTTTTTTTAAACACTTCAAACTTAAACTTACCTAACTGCTCTAAAATTCACTCTTTCCTCACACCAGCTTAAGGTTTTAGCATTTGCCTTGGACATCATGTTCACCTCCAAGTCTCACTATACTTTATTACAGCTGAGGTGAACAAACAAAAAAAGACCTCAGCCTGCTTTTTATTATCTGTCCACAGCTCCACTCATCAAACAGGAGCAAACCTCCTCTGACTTTCTTTTTACTAACTTTGTATTTCTATAATGATTTCTCATTGTTCTGAGTTGGCCATTCTGAATGTTGCATTCTAATTATATGTGTGTGTGCTTTATTTTCACACATGTCCTTGGCAATATAGCTGGGAATTCCTTTCCCTCCTTGTGTTTGATGCTGAAGAGCTCACTAGTAGCCAAGCCAGTCTCTCACTACTTTTCATATTTTCCTCCGTGGAAGAATAGTTTCAATTTCTGCCATTAGCATACGCCACAGACTCAAATATTCCTGTTCCTGAATAAATAATATTTTAATCTCAGAATATTTGAATGTACTCTGACATTATAACTGATGAGATCACATTGATGTCAAGTGCTCCTGAAATGTTGCTGTTGACCCGATGCCTCTTTTAAATCTGAACTGTTGTTACTTTAAATGTTTGCAAAACAAATGTATACTAGTAACAGAATATGCCTTGCTGCCAATAAAACAAAATTTTATCCCACTCACTTGCTGCTGCTTTAAAATCAAACAGTAACATTTCACCTACTGAATCATGACACATGTACCTGCTATGGTAACAATGCAATGCACACGAAGTACTGAATTTCAGCCATGCATAGTTTATCACTTCCTAAACTAATACAACATCCATGAAATGGAAGGCATTGCTATCATGTTAGAATTTTAAATTGTCATGAGGAAGAATCAGGTAACATATCATTCACCTTTAATTCATTTAACTTTTTAAGATGTATCTGCACACAAAATAATTCAAATGCTGCTGAATTTCATTGGAGGCTAATGGGAAAAGTTCACGCAAATACAAGCCCCCAAGTCTGCTAACTATTTTTCCTTATAAGCAAAGACTAAAAGAAACATTAATACCTGGAAAAGTGTTCAGATAGCTTCTACAGACACCAAAAGTCAAATAATTCAGTTGATTTAACTGAGCTGACTTGAATGTCAGGAGAAACAAGGGCTGTGTGCCCAAACTTTGTATACTCCCTCAGCTACAGAGGTTGATCTAACAAAGATCATTATTGCTTCCTTTGACCTTTATCCCTCTGTCTTCAATGGTGGGGTAATGTTCCTGATTTACTCTATGTGACTAGCACATAGTGTTGAGTTGCTAAAAACACTACTAGCAAAAGATGTAACTTCCCAATAATCATGTATTGTAAATGCAGTCTTTGCTAAACTGCCTTAGTTGTTGCTCCCTGAATATTTAGTTTTATTTTTTCTAACAATAAGGGTTCTTGTGAGAAGAAAAAAAAAGTTTTCCAAGTCCACGGATTCCACTGACATCCAAGCAAAACAAACCTAGCCTCATCTAACTAAAGGAAATTTTGCAAAAGCATCTCAATACTACTGTATGTTCCACTTTAACAACATTAGCAAGTCAGGAACCCATAAGCACTGGGCTGTTGCTGGCAAACATCACTCCTGTAAAAATCACACCAGCAAACCACACTGAAAGCAGATGCAGCCACTGACAGCCATAAAAACCTCTGTGTTATCTGGCAGCCAGTTTATGGAAATATCTTTCAGTTGTTCACACAGCTGGGACCAAAATACTAAGAACAGAATAATTGTAAAGGCAAATTAGTTTCTGCCCTCCATGTTTTTCCTCCATTCAAAATGTACCCTCACTTCACAGGTTTCTCGTCCTATGAATATGTCTCCAGAAGCTGATAAAGAACTTTCCAATTGTTTACCTGAAACCACTCCAAGCAGGCAAGCATAATTAATCTTAATGCAAGTCAGCAATTCAGAAAGGAAATTATCCTGTTACACCTATTGCTGACTGTGTGTTCTTATGTGTTCTCTGCTTCCGTGTACTGAATGACAATATGGCCAAGCAAAAGGTTAAAAAAAAAAAAAAAAAACAGAAGACCTTGTCAAAGTAACTGGGTAGCTAAATCCACTGCTTCTTTGAAACTTGGAGTCCTGATATGACTGGTATTCCCAATCCATACCAAAGGCATTCCAAGGACATTTGGGTGATTTAAGAACAACATCAGAGCCAAAAAAAAAAAAAAAGAAGCAAGAGCAACATACACTTTTCTGAAGATCTTTATGGTTTGCTGTAAAATTTTTGGCTGCTTGGCACCTGTAGTCACTGTACCTTGATCAGGCACACAAGGTAGAGAAACCAGCACAATTCTAATTCCATTCTCAGAGAGGAACAGAGCCCTCACTTCCAAAACAAATCCACATCATGCTGTGGTTGGGGGCATGCACTTCTTGCAAAGTCTAGCACTGGAAATCAATGTGTTCCTCAAAAGGGGAGTACTTTTGACCTCCATAGGTTTCCTTACATGAATATTGAATTTATAACACTGTACTAAAACAAATTTATGAGACAAATGAAGTGTAAAAATGCTGCAAACGTGCAAGGATGAAACAGCACAGTTCTGTTTAATAAGAGCCATGGGTCCAGTATAACAATGTACCGATGTTTCACCTTCAACTTGTAATTATGAAAGGCACACCTCCCAACTCAGGCTCCCTTCTTCCCCTATATGTTTAAGGTGTGCATGCTTACAGAAGCATTACTCTTAATGTGATGCCAGTGCACTGATGAAGCAGAAAGCCAAATTATCTCTCCCTCTCAGGTTTGCTGTGTTAGGGCAGGAGCCTGCCACAGCAAAATGAGTTAACAAAATTCAATAAAAACTCAAGCTACTTTTTGGACTTGGCTGCATAATAGCAACTTTTTAACCACAGCTCTCTGACTCGTGTGTAAAAAATTTAAATATCTGAAAATAATTTAGTTATTACAATTATATTAACAGCTAATTGTTAATAAAACTAACTCAAAAGTATAATATTCTCTTCCCTCCTGCTCAGGAGTATCTGAGGTTTTACAAAAGATTTTGTGAATGCAAGCGAGATTGATTCTTCAACAGTTTAACTCTTCAAATGTTAGCCAACAGCTAAATTTAAGTTACAGTCTAAAGATTTACTGGAATATAAGAATTGTCAATACTTTACAGGTTTTATTTTTTTCACATACATTAGTAAATCCTTCAAACTGTGAGCTTGTTCGAGGGCATGATTCGATCAGTTCCCCAGGCAAACTCCACTATTGCTAGAATAGTCCTTCTATATAAAAATTTTCACAGCAAGAAATCCTACCCTTCACCAATATGCAAAACAGGCAACTTGCAAAAATGAGCTAGAAACAGAAGGATAATGGGCACAATTGTCTTTCAGTAACAGTTATTTATGCAAAGAATCTAGCACATTTTTATTACCACACAGCTTTCCTGTCTTTAAAAAAAAAAACAACTAATGGACAAGTTCTTCTAAGGCATGCAAATATTTAAATTAAAAAAAAACATGTCTGTCATATGCTTGGAGACTACAGTAGAGGTACAAGGGGAGAAGACATTTGACTATGCTTCTAAAGCTAAATGGCAAAAACTACATAAGAATTTGCCTCATACTTTTAGAGCTAATCTAGCCATGCTATGTATGTTCTCACACAAAAAGGAGATAACACCATGCTCATTTTGATTAGACCAGAATTAACTGTCATGGTCTACAGTTACTGTACGCGTAGGCAATTCAGTATTGCATCAAAATTTAACCTTTGTTTAATGAAAAAAAAAATCAAGAAGTCACTAATTTCCCAATAACTCACTACCCATGGGAAGCCACCAGCATTTGAAACAGAATGAATTTCAGGGCAAATTTTCCCACTGCTAGGAAAAAGTGCTACATTTGGTTCAGAGACAATCTAAGTCAAAGTCCCAAGTACATGTTGCGCCTCCTGCATGCAAATAGCTATGCTTGTGTCTTGTTTCCAAATTTTCCCGTTAATTAAAGGTAATCCCACTTGATATCATAGGTCACACATTCTTAGATTGTCTTCACATGCCTAGAGCCTATATCACCACTTTCATCAGCTCTTATCTTACCTGCCCTGTTTCAATTCCACAGGGAATTGCCTCACCTGGATACGTCCTTCAGGATCAGCTTTGACAAGAATTTTTTGGCCACACAGTTTAACATGCAAAGCATTCTTATCATACCATCAAGTGAGCCCTTGACTGAGAGACGCCTACCTGTAATAATAGGAAGTGTTATGATCAATGCCTACAACCAAAAGGGAAAATGCATTCCCAAAACTCCTCAGTGTTCATAACACTAACTTCAGCTGGTGAATGCTTTGTTACCATCACAGAACCTCCACAGTTAAAGATGACACTTTAAAATGTACTGGCATGTGTATACCTGTACTACAATGGAGTGATATTAAGCCAGAAACACTTATTGTTGTATGCATTCAGAAGTGCGTTCAAAACTGTTCTTTTAATTCATTTGATTCACAGAATCATTAAGGTTGGAAAAGACCTTCAAGATCAAGTCCAGCCTGTGACTGAACACCACCATGTCAACTAAACCATAGCACCAAGTAGTCATTTCTTGCACACTCCCAGGGATGGTGACTCCACCCCTTCCCTAGGCAGCCCCTGCCAATGCTTAACCGCCTCTCCAGTGAAGAAATTCTTCCTGATGTCCATCCCGAACCTCCCCTGGTACTGCTTGAGGCCATTTACTCTCATTCAGTCTCTGGTTGCCTGGGACAACACCCACCTGGTTACAAGCTCCTTTCAGGCAGTTGCAGAGAGGGATAAGGTCTCCCCTGAGCCTCTTCTCCAGGCTACCCAACTCCAGATCCCTCAGCCACTCCTCATATGACTCGCTCTCTAAACCCTCACCAGCTTCACTGTCCTTCTCTGGACGTGCTCCAGAACCTCAATGTCCTTGTAATGAGGGGCCCAGAACTGGACCCAGGACTTGAGGTGCAGCCTCACCCACTCAATCCAGGTCCAATCTGCTACCCATGACACAACTTTCCAAATAAATTAATCAGATCAGGAAAAGGCACTGTTTCTTGTAAGCTGTTCACATGAGTTTTTAAAGATACAGACATTCTTACAGAACAATCACACCAGCATCCACTTACAAGTCTTCATTTGGCCACTATGCTGTATTGCAAAAAGGACTGAAAAAAAATTCAGAATTTCTACGTCACTCATGACAAAACTTTTAACCAGTGCAGACCTTTGTAGCCTCTTCTGGAAGCACCCCAAGATTGTTTGTCTTTACTCAATCCTATCAGAGCATTAAAAGAGCAACCATAACATATTAAAAGTATAGGCATCTGCTGATGTGTACTGCATTACCTGAAACACATCCAAAAGCAAGTCACAAAAAGCACTATTTTGTCAAGAGCCTTCCTTGACTGCCCTCTTTCCAGGTGATTATTCTGATGGGGATACAGCACACGACTATTTTGTTGGGGTTGCAGCTATTTAGTAAAACTCACATATCCCATTAGGCTGAGAAGAGACTATGAGTAAGGTAATGATGCCAAGTCAGCATGTCTGAGTAGAAGAATCTGAGGGTTTAAGTGTCTGTAAACCAAAATATAGTTATAAAATCATTACCAAAAATGATAACTGGAACTAGAGGTCAAAAAAGCCTTGTTCTCAGCAGCATATAACAAATATCACAAACATATCAACTACACTAAATATGCCATGGGAGAAAGAGAGAGAGAGAGAGAACATATCTCTCTCATGTTTGAGGGGAACTACTGCTCACAGTAACATCAGATCAGGATGTGGAGAACTGCATCTTTAAAAAGTCAAGTATGCTACTCACACATTATAGAACTAAACAAGATTCCCATCAGACTAATTAAAATTTGAATGTCCTTTGCAATGAAATCCTCTTCAGGCATCAAAAAGCAGCATTTATATATAATAAATAAAGTTATTCAAGAGAGGAACAGCAGCACTTGTGAATAAATTCTTTGTTAAAAAGAAGTCTTTAAACAATGTATATCAAAGTAATCTTAATAATCCTTCAATGTACAGTTTAACAGAGAAACTGATGCTTCAGATGGTACAGAGAGTCTGTAAATCTGAAGACTTAAGCTTGACAGGCATCAATGCATCTTTTTGAAGAGAAAACATAGCTATAGATTTCTAAAACTCAGTTTCATGCCAGGATCAAATAAAACCACATTAGCAGCAGTTTCACCAATTTTGGTTCTCTTGGCTTCAGATTTTATGAATGTTTGTATCCCATTTAGGGGAATAAAACCCCAAAAATAAAACAAGAAAAACAACTCAAAGCCAAAATACTTACAGAGGACAATCCAGTTTTTACCAGCACCACCATATAGTCCAGACACAGTAAAGTTTAAAGAAAACAAAAAAGGGAACTATGTACATAAAGTTAAATTTCTTCCATGGGCTTTGTCCACACGTTCTTCATCATTCTGATAGGATTCACTTCTTTTTCAAAGCACATATTGTCAATCACCATGGGTCAATAAACAGACTAAAACAGCTGTTAGCAAAAATCAGTTGAAAACATTTGTTTTGATTGAGACAGATAACAGGAAAAGGCATCTGGATGTTTCACAAGTTTCCCAAGTGCCATCATCACATCAATATCTCACTGGTACAATCTCACCCTCTACAATTATTTATACTTTACCTTGTAGATTTTAAGTTTTTCTGTCTTTCCCTTCTCCCTTTGACCTTCCATGTTCATTAAAGCAGAGCCAGAGGAAGAAATGAATCACAGCATTAGGTCCTAATTCTTAGATTAGTTTCAGATCAGGAGGACTCTTGTACACACACACCCTAGCAGAAGTAAAGCATCACAAATAATTTGAAAATCCTAATTTGACATCACTCCTTTAGGTATTACAAACCCTTCCAATTCACATTTTTTCTAAAAGGTTTACTAATAGAAATTATGATATAAAACCAGCACAAGGCAAAACATGGGTCTGTACTGCATGACCTAACACTACCACCCTATTGATGTATGAGAGATCTCTTTGAATAGATGGTTTATTATCACTACCTCTTCTCTCTGAAAATGAAAACAAAATTAAAACTTCATGCTTTCCCACTAAGAAGATGAGGCCCTAGATCCTTCTTACTGCTATAAGAGAGAATAAAGACACTGTTGTACTAAAGGAAAATGCAACTATAAACTCTTGGACAGCATCAGTTTCACACTGATCAACAGAAAATACCTAGGCAGAGAGGGCACTGGCAGATTCTGAAGTCACATTCATTCAATTATAAGTAATAGGGGGGCCTATAAAATTACACAATTATTTTTATGCATTTTTTTTCTTCTTATCGCCATCGTATGAGATATGTTAATTCAAATCAGAAAACCAATCAAACAGGCCAGGGAAGAGAAAAATCGGACAGAAATAAAAATCCCCAAATACTGCCAAGTGTGCCTTATCCTTTCTCAGTTACAAGAGACCACATATGCCCCAACCTGTCAAACTCCTATACTGGCAGGCTGGCCCTAAGCACAATGTCCCAGCAGACAGTGGGCATCTGCCAGCACCTATGTATTTGTCCATATGGAGCAGCTCAAGCATGCCTAGTTGCTACCAACACCCTTGGGCGACAGAAAGGTTCACATGACCTTGCTAACAGCTCCTCAAAAACCAGAAAAAGCAACACAGCAATCACTTTATCAGGGCACGCTGCCTTCTGCAGTTACCAGGGCCCCGAAGCTCCGAGACCTCTACTTTCCTTTGGCATCCAAAGCAAATACCAAAACAGCCTTCAGTGATTCAGTGAGTGACGCAACGACAAAGAAATAATCAATGTTAATTAACCTGTAAAAACAGAAGTCTGAACCCAAACCGAGCACCCATGCACAGGGTCACACGAGTGACAGCCCTACGCAGGAATACCGCACTTGTGAGGAAAAAGCCTTCCGGAAAATAAAAGCCCGTATCCCATGCTCTCACCTCGGCACCTGCCCGCTCACACAGCCCTGCGCGAAGTCTGGGTCCTCTTTCTTCCAGAAGTTTGCGACCAACGCTGCCCAAGGGTCGCCCTACAAACCAGCAGCAGAAAAGCCGAGCCAAAAAGATAAAGGGGATTAGGCGAGCATTACTTCCACTGACCTATATACTGCCCTCAGCCCACGGCGGCCCTGCGGCAGACGGCAGCTGCTCGGCCGGGGGGGACACCGGCCTGACAGCCCACCCCGCCTGCCGAAGAGGCCGAGAAGGGGCGAGACTCCCCTGAAACTCGGTCCGGGGCCCGTCCCAGCCCCCGCCGCGCCCTCACAGCTCCCGCCCCGGGGGGACCAGCCCCTACCTGGCGCGGGTGGCGGCGGAAAGTTTCTCCGGGGAGGGGCCAGGCGGGCTCCACTCCCTCCCCGCCGAAACCACCGGCTCCGGGAAGGAAGAAAGCAAAGAAGGAGGGAGGGAGGTGGCCACCCAGGTGAATCACCGTCCGCGACAGGACAGCGGGGCCGCTGTTAATCCCTCGGATGGGAGCGCCCTCACGCCCGCCCGCCCCGAAGGCTCCGTCCCCTTAGGGCGGGCATCTTGCCCCGTGTCTCCCCCCCGCTGCCTCACAGCGGGCGGCCCCAGCTCGGCACCGGCCGCCGAGTTTGTGTAAGTGGGGCCGGGCTGTGAGTCAGAGCGGCGGGGAGGAGCAGCGACCTGCCGGGTGAGGCCCGGCCCAAGGCGGCCCCTGCCGGGCGGGCGCCCGCCGAGAGACGGTGCCGGGAATAGACCCCCACTTTAGAAACTATGAGCCTGCGAGTAAGAAAGCTTCCTGGCGTCTCTGCCTCCCTACATGGAAAACCCGCAGGCCAGAAGTACCATTTTAAATCTGTCCCGATCTTACAAATGAAAATTAGAGGTAGTTCCCTAATGATACAAGCTGCAAGGTGATCGGTGGGCTGGAGCACTTTTCCTCTGAAGAGAGGCTGATGTTGTTCAGCCTGGAGAAGGCTCTGGGGAGACCTTATTGTGGCCTTCCAGTACTTGGCAGCATCTCTCACGAGGAGAGACTGCAGGAGCTGGGCCTGTTTAGTCCAGAGAACAGAAGACTGGGAGGAAATCTCATTAATGCATGCAAATGTGTCAAAGGCAGGTGCCAAGGGGATGGTGCCAGACTCTTTTCAGTGGTGTGCAGTGACAGGACGAGGAGCAATGACCATAAACTAAAACACAAAATGTTTCACTTCAGCATGAGGAAGAACTTTTTTTATGTTGCGTGTGGCAGAGCACTGGACCAGAGGTCATGGAGTCTCCATCTCTGAAAACCTTCAAAACCCATCGGGAGGAGGTCATCTGCTGGAGGTGAACCTGCTTTGGCAGGGGGGTTGGACTAGATGATCTACAGAGATCACTTCCAACCCAACAGTTCTGTGATACTTGAAGAAGGCTCATAAAAGAGAGGGA
Organism: Lanius collurio; assembly: GCA_020086605.1. Lineage (NCBI taxonomy): Eukaryota > Metazoa > Chordata > Aves > Passeriformes > Laniidae > Lanius > Lanius collurio. The sequence goes on from JACBWW010000015.1 coordinate 14,292,301, forward strand.
GAGGGACCTTTTATATGGGCAGATAGTAATAGGACAAGTGGTAATGGTTTTAAACTAAAAGAAGAGAGCTTTTGATGAGGTGTTATCAAAAAATCCATATTCAGAGGCTGGTAAGGCACCACAACAGGCTGCTCTGAGAAGCTCTGGATGTTCCATCCCTGGAAGTGTTCAAGGCTAGGTTGGATATGGCTTTGATCAACCTGACCTAGTGGGTGGCCATGACAAGGAGTTGGAACTGGATAATCTTTTAAGGTCTCTTCCAACCCAAACTTTTCTGTGATACTATATCATTCTTATTCTTAAATATCTCACTGTAATTGTGATAGACTGCTGTGGCGAATAGTTAAGCATAGTTCAATATGCCACTATGTTTTCTTTCTTTTTTTTTTTTAAAGGCTTCAGATAAATTAATTAGACTGTTAGGGTTCTGATTATGGTTTCACTAAAGACTCAAAACAGGAATAGATGTTGGCCTATTAGAGTAACAACTCATTTAAAGAAATGTATTGTAGAATCTACCAAGTGTAGCAGTATTGTATCTGAGCTCAGAAAGCATTCTTTCCAAAGCTCTATGTAATTTAAGGGTAATTTACTGAGATTCCTAACTAACTAGGTATGCCAGAGTTAAGATTTCCCAACCCAGGATGAAACCATCCTCCAAAACCCCACAAAGAAGTAAAACTGATCTAACATGACTGAGATTCCTTCACTCCTCCACTTAGAAGGCTGGAAGAATCATTGGTTCTTGCACTATGTCTTGGCACACATTGAAACTAAATCTAAACTTTAAGGAGCAGGGAGTACAGCCATTTCCAGAAACTATAATTCCTCCCTCACATGCTGTTGTTTATTGGTTTTAGAACTGCAAGATGAAATATTAAGGCCATATAATTCTTTATTGCAAATGCTATGGCAGAGGAGCTCGGTGCTCAGCAGAGCCACTAACATCATCCCCCTCACAGTGTGAATCCAGAATCTATTGCCTAGATGTCTGAGCATGCATGTCTCTCTTTGGAGAGCTGTTTTCCAATGTTACATCTGGTATTTCTTTACATAAATTCAGGAAGCAGCTTCCAAGTGCTGCTATTGAGCCTGGGTGCAGAGATGGATGGCATTTGGCTGTCTAGGACAGCAGAGCAGGAGCCAGCTTCGGAATTCAGTAAAATTGTCTAGAGGACTTAGGAGAAAGTGAGAGGACACTTCTGTTTAAATTGTTTGGTCTCAGAAGCACAGGAACCATCAGCCAGCACACAGATGAAAGATGCCTTTGTGTGAAACCTCTCATCATGAGCAGATCATTAAGGAGTGAGCCTCTGAAGCAGTGCCTGTTATGGATGCCAATAGAATCTATTTCACTTCTTTCTATTGCTGCTCTAAGCATTTTAAAAGCACTCCATAATTATTTTTGCTGTGATAATTAGGTTGAATCCAAGATAGCTGTCCTTTTACATCCCTATCTCTTAATCATTTGATAAGCTGTTCTATCACACAGAATTAGACGAGATGGAAGTGTAAAGACGGCTTATCACAAGCTCACACTAATCCTCCTACTCACCCTCTTTGTTCTGAAGGCATTCTTAGCTACAGAGAAATACTTCACCCAGGTGTAAGAGTTAGAGGCATAACACTTGAACCCAAATACAACTGACTGACAGCATAATTGCAAGTTGTAAAGATAACATGAGATTTCATGACTGGCACTTGCTGGTCTTAAGTGTTGTGTCATTGGTACAATTGTGCAGTACCTCTAGTGAAGTTACTAATAATTACAACTAACTTCGTATTTCCAGTAGAGAACACAGCAACATGTATGCTCATACTTTTGGTCACTAGTTTTACTCCACAGAAACCTCAGGCTTTCTAATGAAATTCCAGAAAATTTCTGCTTTCTGTGACCCAGGGCATGCTTGCAGCATCATAAAGATATTTACTGTTGCAGATAAAAATGACCAAGTATATCTACATGGGTAAACCAGCCAGCTTTTAGAAGAGCTCTCTTAACGTAGATTTCTTCGCCATTTTTTCGTGTTACGTATTTTATCCATTTGTCCATAAAGAAGTGTGCTTTATGCAAAGAATTGGATTACACTCTCCAATTACTAGTCACAGGTGTACTACAGAGAAAATCCCCAAGATAGAAATAGTTTCATTAAAAGAAACCCAAGTTAAGGTCAACAAACCAGAATGCTCACTGTAAACCAAATGACGCCTGAACTGCCCCATTTAACACAGATTTTTCTTAAATGTGATCTAGATACCACCTCAGTAAAACAAACCTATCCCACATTTGCTTCTTAGCGAGAGATCTGATTTCCAGGAAAGGGGTTAGAAGATAAACATTTCCCATTTAAGAACGAAGAGAAATACAGACATTTTCCAAGTCCTGTTATATGCTTTGCTGCAGCCATTCTTCCTTATTTTCTCTGAGCAACAGGAAAAAAGAAAGTTTGCTTTAAATCTTCAGAAAGGTAATTCAGAATTTGCTCTACACATACCTTAAAACCTTCATACTAAGAAAGGAAAGCACTCTAAATGCCTATGAAAAACCTTTGGTTACTTCTGCCTAAATCAAATTTCATCTGAATGGTATAAGCCACATTCATCCCTTCATGTTCAAAGATGTCCCCAAGCGTTTTTTGAGATGTAGTTTTGCAAATATTTTGCTGCGAGACACAATTTGCAATGTAGTACCATTCTAAAATCATTAGTACAGGAAAGATAAATGTTGCATTTACATGGATAGAATCCAGACACTTGGGTAGACTGGTAACTAAAACTAATATGTATATGGATTGGAAATTACTACATTATCTTTAACTGTTTGTACTTTGATGAACAGAAAAAAAGGTGAAGATTTCATAAACTTTCTTAATTGCTACGTATTGATTTAACTTTTTCAAGACAACTCTTTAAATAAAAGAAAATTTGTTTAAAGAGGATTTAGTTGAAAGGACTTACCTGTGGCTATTACAAGTTAGTGATTTATGAGACAAACCAAAATAAGTTCACTGCCCCTTTAATGAAATTATTTTTCCTCTTTAAAACCAGATTTTGTTATCTATGATACATTGTAAGGGCCTGACAGTAATTTTGAGAATAAGTTAATTCACTGTGCTCCAAAAGTCAGTCCACTCACAGTCTGTAATTTCTCATGCCCTGTGAAATGTCACAGGTCAGTGCTGCTATCAAAAGAAGTAATCTTGCCTTCCTCCATCCATTCTGTTCCTCACTACATTTCCATCTTCCCTGATCTATGCAGCTGTTTAATAAATGAGATCGGTTCCACAATCCAGATTAAAATTAACCCTCCCTTTTTGTGCTTAAATTTAACATGGATCATTTTTTTGATCTGCTTCACCTGCCACTGCATAAATCCTTACTCTGGCACAAGAGAGGGAGCAGCATGAGGGCAAGAATGAACTGGGGCACCATAAATTAGCATAGAGAATATATGAAGTTGAAACTATGATTAAAAAAATAAAAAATTAAAATTAACCGATAGGCATCTAGAAACAATTGTGCTCTATTCTATTGCTTGTGAGGTTGGATTTTTTTCTTTGTTTGAGATTATGTGCCCAAAGCATATGAATATAATATTGCCACTGCATTATCTGAGAATTTGCTTATGTAATCTTTAGGTGCTCGCCTTTTCTCTTTGTGCTTTGAAGACACAGAGCTGAACCCTGGACTTGTGCTTTACATCCTACAAGCTGTGTCTTTGGGGAGGAGGAAAGCAACTGACAACTTAGAAAAAAACTTTCCTTCTGGCAGAAACAAGACAAGACCTCCTTCCTTCTCCACAGGCTGCTAGTTTTGCAGGATAGAAAATTTTTCTGTCTCTTTCAGATTTCTTTCAGATTTGCTAAACCTCGTTGCCAGAGAAGATTTATGTCTGGACCATAGCAAATCCCTTACCTTAAGAATACAGCTGGAGGGTATTTAACAAAAATATATCCCTGGAGGCTGAGTAGCAGTAGACAGTCCTCCTTTTCTAATTACAAGTTGTACTCCAAGGTCCAGTGGGAGATTTGGCCAAGAAGTACATAACACATTTCTTGGTGAAAATTAGGTTATCGGCATTACTCTGGTCTTCTGGTTATAAAAACTATGATTATAGCAAACATGGTATTTGAGCAAACAGAGCCAAAGCTACTCTTCTATGACCATCTGTATCACATCATAGTCAATAGTGACAAACATCCATGTTTTCTAATGCTACCCCCTCAAAAGTCATCCCTGAAAACCTGAATTTAATAATTTAATTCTCTCAGATTTGTAAAAAAATAACGTTGACAGTTCAGCAACAGAGAAAATTTTAGACCACAACAGCAGTGCTGCACACTGGGTCAAATAAAAGGCCTCTTCCTAGCTAATTACAATGCAGTCTATGAAAATTCCCTAGAGAAGCACTTGCTTATTAATACCTACACAGTGTTCTCTGTTTCTATAACATCTCCCTTAGTTTTCACCATCATAATCCCCTTCCAAAGTCACACCTCTCTCCGCTTTCATAAAACCTTCTACTTTGTCCTCCTGATAGACTACCCTTCTCTAGACTCTAATCACTGAGCTACTGACAATGGGGAATTGGTTACCTGTGATATGAGAAAATCCCGCAGTCCAAGTTACTCAAAGCCTATCTGCCAAATGTGAAATCAGACATACTGGAATTTTGGATTTGGTTTTTTTTCCTGAACTAATACAAATTTTCGTCTGCTGGAAACTGAGGGAAGGAAAAAGAAAATGTCATACTGCTCTCTGAATATGATCACTGTCCAGCTGCACGCCTGGGAAGATGCAGAGACAAACAGGTAATGGAAGTTCATATAAGCTGGCATGTGTCTCCTATATTGCTTGAAATACAATGAAATATTATTAAGTAGCATTCTTGTGTGAGTATATGAATGCTGATTTTCTCTATGAATAGGCCAATGCTAGACAGGAGATGAACCATTCAGCTGCAAGGCAAAAAAATCTAAAAATCAGAGAGTAATTGTTAGTAATGTTTTGTTTCTCTGCAAGGACTTTTTTGTTCCTTGCTTTGGTCTGGAATAAAGTGATTCTTCACCATTTTCAGATACTTTGCATAGCCAGTAGCTGTTACATTCTACAGTGAAAATAAGAGACAGAAGTAAGACTTGCCAAGGAAGAAAGCTTTTTGTTGCATTTCTTGCATAGGATGTACAGAAAATAAAAGTTTATTTCCTGGAAACTGAGTTGGTTTTAATGTTTTGCATTGTAGCTTAACTTCTCTTCAGAGTTTGTGGGTGGCTGTTAAGAGTCTTAAGTATAAAGTACTTAATTAATAGAAGTTTTTACTTAATCTTTTGAAAAATTGTTTCTAACTTTTTGCCAATTATTTGATTTATGCCTAATAAATACTTAGTTCAAGCAAAAAGCTGAGCACAATCTTTGTGTGCAATTAGACACTTCAAACTTTCAGAGTAGACAGCTGGAGAGAGACAAAACCTCCAGTATGACTACCAGCCAAATAATAGACATAAAGCCCCATGTTTTAAGGTCCCTCCTTGTTTTGCAAGGTATTCAATAGGAAGTTTTACTGAAATTCTCATAAATTTGCTGAATTAGAGTTTAATGGCTGTTGGAAATTTGGGGTCAAATATCTGCATTGGTAGGTGACTAAATTATTTGAAATAAAATAAGGTTAGGATTTTTTCAAAAGCATCTAGCATGTGAGAAGCACTCACAACCCTTTGCCTTTTAAAATCATTGGATAAAATTCAAAGACCAAGCTCCAAGTCTCTTTCTCACCCTTTGAGAGTTAGTTCCCAGCTGCCAGCTGATACAATCATCCTCCCTTTGCTTGCTCTTCCAGGCTTGTGCTCTTTGCAGTGTAGTACTCTAGCTCCAAAAGACTCCCTAATTTCCCACTTTGCATAAATTGATGGGTAAGAAATATTGGTGCAAGGAAGGGAAGACGAGTTTTAATTTTTTTGGCTGAGTTAAAATTAAGTCCTGATCTTTCATATTGCAGGCAAATAATCTATTAATGTACTATATCTAGAGCCAACAGCAGCTCCTCAGCAGATATGTTCTGAAGAAAGCTCCCTTCTGTTCTTTCTAAGAGCAGTTTCTAGGCTCTGGGTGCTTTCTAAATAAAAAATTTTCATTTGCAGCCCTAATTCACACCCTTAATCTCCAGGGAGCACAGAATTGCAGTTACACTGTCCTGTATGACACAGCCCTTTAGCTGGCCCAGCACAGCTCCCTGCTCACCGGCACTTGTAGGGCCTTGGTTCCCCCTGGGCACTCTGTGAAGGACACATAACTCAGATGTGAATCTCACTCCAGCACCAGAAAGTTAGGCACTGCCACCACTGTTGGAAATCTGGCCATTAACTGTCTTGCTGAAGGCAAAATGGAGAACCCGAAATAGTCAGAATTATAATTCAAGGGAATTTTTCTTCCAGCTGCCTTTTTTTGGTATTTATGTTGCTTTTTTCCCCTTTTGCTATTTTTCCTTATGTTTCTCTCACCAAAATGAGATTCTGTGGTATTTTACTTGCATTAAGGGAAACTTGCATATTGTTGCCATTTTCTAAGACAAATGAAGAGAAAACAATGCATAGTTAGTATCCTAAATAATTTGGATGATATATTAAAATGTTATTAATTTTGAACTTTGACCGTTACAGTTCAAGAAATGTGGCCTAAGTGTAGGGCATGAGTTGTATACATTTATCTCTAAGAAATCAGTTTCACAACAAAGAATTCATATATTTAGAATGTAAGCTGCCAGATACTAGCACCTTTAGATTCCTTATCATAATAATTATTTAGGTTCAAGCTTGAAATCTTGTTTTAAAAAAATATCAATTTTAGGGACTCTGTCCTTTAAGATGTAGTCACTGGAAATCATAATCCTGATGGAATTGAATGGTTTTTATTTGTTGGCTTTGGCAGCTGTGTATTAGTAAAATAAATAAATTAAATAAACAGGAGCATCTGTTCCAGTCACTAGAGGCTTATTGCTGGAGTTATCTGCATCAGATGGGATGAGACGCTCTAGCAGAGGAGCTTGGCTTTCCAGAGCAGAGATTAGTGAAATCAGTAGGAATAAATATGTAGAATTGTGTGACCTGTGGGAAATATCTCACCTGCCAAATGATAACGCTAACTCGTGTTAAAGTTTGAAGTCCTCTAGCATCTATTCTGCATTATTCATATGAGTAAAATCCCATTATATTCTAAGAGCTAGTACAGTCTCAGTCTGTATATTATTAAAAGGAAAATCTGTGGCATAGTTGAGAACCTGTAAATTTTTTCTTTCAGTTCATTATTATTGGATCCAGGATACCTTACTCCATATATGTGCATGAAGAGTATAAATAAATGTGTGTGTGTGTGTGTGTATATATATATATATGACTATACACATAATTCTATATGTGTACATGGGTGTGAGTGCAACTGAAAGACACACATATGACCATACTTGCTGTAGTCAAGGCACCTCCCTGTTTTATTTTGAGAAACTAAGCAACAAACACACTGGATAGCTGTGATACACAGAAAGTAAGAAAAGGCAACCTAATAATGCCTCAGGATTCCAACTCCATGAATATCTCAATAAACCTGAGAGAGCAAACAAAATATGTTTTCCTCTGCAAGTATTCCGATGCTGGTATTCTTACATGAGAAATTAATCAAAACTCTGGTACAATTTTTTAAAATATGCAAATTAAATTCTTCATCAGCTGGACATGTGTAACTTGCCAGTTTCATGAAAATAACCTGGGAAAGTTGTATATAGCTGTAGTAAAAAAGTGGCAGAATGAACTAGAATGTTTCACTTTTTATTGGAATGTGGAAAGTTAAATGGAGGTTGCTTCCTGGGTTTGCAACTGTATCCAGGAATACAGGAGAAAAATAAATACTAAAACTGGAATGAAAACAGAATTGAAGTTTATAGACTTCTTCCGAAGATGACTGTGCTGCTGAAGGGCTATAGTTATACAGTGCATGGTTGTTTCAAATGGCAAAACCAGATTTCTTTGAAACTAATTCTGTACTGAATCCTAAGCACTTCAGAAAATAATTTATGGTAGTTAATCTGGTCCTAGCTGGAACTCACAAGCGGGCTTCTTGGATAGAAATTGCTCTTTTCTGGGAATCACGGAACCATAGAATGATTTGTGTTGGAAGGGACCTTAAAAAATCTTCCAGTTCCAACCCCTCTGCCATGGGCAGGGACACTTTCCACTAGACCAGGTTGCTGAAAGCCCCATCCAATGGTCTCGAACACTTCCAGGAAGGGGACAGCTACAGCTGCTCTGGATGACCTGTTCCAGTGCCTCACAACCCTCACAGTAAAGAATTTCTTCCTAATATCTAATCTAATCTAAACTAATCTAAATTCACCTTCTCTCATTTTAAAGCCTTTTCCATTTGTCCAATAAGTGTCCATATAAAAAGTTCCACTCCAGCTTTCTTGCAGGTCTTCCTTAGGTACTGGAATGCCACTATAAAATCTCCCCGGAGCCTTTTCTTTTCCAGGTCAAAGAACCCAAACTCTCTCTCAGCCTTTCTTCATACAAGTAGTGTTCCAGCTGTCTGATCATTCCATGGCACTACTCTGGACTCACTTCAGCAGGTCCATATCCTTCTTCTGTTTCCCAGCTTATTCCTCACCTTCTTCTGGTTCAATTTTAACAACCAGAGAGGCATAGAAACACAGAATCATTCATGTTGGCAGAGATCTCTGGAGGCCACCTTGGTCAAGACCCTGCTCAGAGCGGGGCCAATTAAATCAGGTTGCTGAGGGCTTTTTCCAGCATAGATTTAAATGCTTCAGAAGTTTCTAAGGATGGAGACTCCACAGCCTCTCTGGACCATTGTTCCAGTATTGGTAACATGGTAACAAAGTTGTTTCTGATACCTAGTGGGAATTTCTGTTTTTTAACTTACTCCCATTGCCTCCTGCCCTGTTGCTCTGCACCTTTAATAAAAGGTAAGGGCATGCTGCCAGCTACATTCAACTCAATTTCGAACAAACTCCAACAATATCTCCCAATCCTTTTATGCAGAGCTGCTCTTTACCCATCTGGCTTCTAGCTTGTCCTATTGCATGAAGTTATTCCAACCCTGACAGGAACTTTGCATCTGCCCTAGTTAAACTTTATGAGGTCCCAATCAGTCCATTCATCCATGATACAGAGGTCCCTCTCAATAGCAGCTCTACTCTCTAGCCATGCTCTCCACAAACATGTATCCCTCACAAACATACATACAATCCATCTCAACATCTGGGTCTTTATTAAAGATGTTATACAGTATTGACCCTAGTCTGCAACTCTTCCTGAAGGCCCTGCTAATAAATGACAGCTAGCTGAATTTTGTACCCTTGGTCCTAGATAGTTTTCTGAAGACTTTTGATGTTTATTCCCTTAATTTCAGTCAGTAGAATCTATGGCACCATTATTCTCATAACATAAGCACTGGAGCACTGCCAATGAAGAGATCTGGTTGCAGGTTTAAAGCAAGAGAGTAAGCAGCAGGTAGTGGTAGTGTGAGGGATAGTAACTGAAGCCTAGGAGGAGATCTCAGGATCAAAGGGGAGTAAATAAAGTGGAGGACTAGTCTCACTGATTATAACTGATATGGAAAAAAGCACTTCTGTCACTTACTTGGCTCAGAAAGTTTCTGAACAGCTTGCTGCTGAAGAGAGACGTTACTCAAGCTATTTTCATACTTTTCTTGGAAGTATGGACTTTTTGCTATTGTAGAAGATAGGATGTCAGGCTGGACAGACCCATTTGTGGCTCACTTTATGAGCCATTTTTGTGTACTTGACTTCAATCTCTTTTCACATTAAGACATGAAAGTATCAACAGCCTAAGTGGTAGTGATGTAGAAGCTGAAGAAAAGAAGATGTTGACTTTGTTTTGATAACCAGGACGATATTGAGAATGTTGGAGGTTCCCACTATCTTTTTAATTCTTTAGAAACATCAATTTATTGCAAGTAACTGTTACAGTTCTGGGAAGTACTGAATTTACCAGTTCTCTGAAATTTAATCATTGAATGTCAGCCAAGTAAGTCAGATGGGTGTGTGGGGGTAAAAGGGATATGTGGCAATTTGAAGAAACACGAGTTTGTCAGCAAAGGTTTCCTCAACTTTGTGTGAGGGTACTCTTTAGTTTTCAATTTGTTTCTCAGTCTGAAAGGTAATCTTCAGGCTTACTGAAGTCAAAGTTGTTCACTTTAAAGTATAGTGCAGCCAATATTTAATTACTAATTAGTTGGCATTTATCTCTCCACTTTTCTCAATTTTGTATTACTTCTGATTTCCAAAGGACATGAGTAATATGTGGACATCACAGATACAAAACTCAAGAATTGCAGCATGAAGATATTTATTGTATAATAACTAAATTTTATAATTGCAGCCATTTGAAGTAAAATTATAAATGGTTCATATAAAATAATTTTGGTTTTGAGGATAATGAGCTGTATAATTTAGTAGCACTGGGAACTAACTTCTTTAAAAGTTGCTGTGGCTAATGCTTTTCTCACACTAATTTCATGCTGTTGAAACTCCACCAGCATTAATGGAGTTAATCCTAATTTTCATTTACATAAATGCGAAGAAAGCTCAGCCTCAGTGATTTTTTACTTATTGTTTCAAGGGTGCTTGAAATTGCTAAACCCACTTAATTCCACATAAAAATAAAGCTTAGTGCAGAGAGATCTAACTGTTCTTATGTCACACATAAAACTCTATGGCAAACAACAGAACAATTAAATACTGTTCTTTGACACTTTAGATTTGCAATGCTGGGTGAACATTCAGAGGCTTTTTGAGCTGTATTTTTATCAATGAAAAGTCTGTGAAACTGCTTAGCTAAAAAATTAGCTTGCATTAATGTTAGCTTGTCCACTAGTTTCCACAGATGATGGAAATGCTTAGCTGCCTGTATCAAAGGGAAGAAAAAGCATTTGATTTTTAAGACATAAGTTAAGTACTTCGTGTCTTACTCTTTGATCAGCTTTGCTTGTAATCTGACCCCCTTTGCCATCCAATTTTCAAGATCCTTCCCCTCCCTCCCCTTAGTATTGAGCTTTTATCAAGGCCATATTTCCACACACTCCCCTGCTCCACCAGGGAGTAGTCACGCCTCCTGCATTATTTCCCTTCTGTTTAGAAACCCCTCTGAAATGTTAAACCATTAGGAAACACCCACTTCTTGTAACACCAAGTGCATCTTTTTTTTGTTACTAGGCTGCCGCTCTATGGCCGTGCGCATAAACTACAGCTTCAGTTCCACGGGAGTAAGTTGTACTGCGGGAGTTTCTGGGAATGAGTAAGAGAACAGCTGGGCTTCCTGTCCTACAATGAAAGTATGAATACCTTAAAAGAGGATGAAGGAAAAATCTACCCTATCATGTGTAGGCATCTACCAGGCTGATATCTTAAATATGTTACCGAGAATCTTTTGATCATTAATAATGTGCATACTGTAGTACCCTAACATAGACCCTGCTTGTCCTGGCTGTCTAAAATAATGCTAATTTGATTTGGATTTTCAAAGGAAAGCACAAGGATAATGCTTTCAAAATACTGTGGCCAGGAAATCAAGTAAACACTTAGATTGATCCATGCCTGGTATCCTTCATGAGTATGAAGTTTTGATGATTTTGAATCTGTGCAATAACTAAGTCAAGGAAGTGTTTTAAGAGTAGATGTTTGTATATAGCCATATACAGTGGTGTATAAATGGGTTAAAGGGGCATTACACATCTGTTAAAAATGTTTTCACTTATGCAAGGTTAGAATATGCTGCCTAGTAAGTTATTATATAAGTCACTGTTTTCATATCTGCATCTGAAAATGGAGACTATTGAAATTTAGCAGATCTGCCTTCTGGAGTGCTGTAAGCAAATTGTAGATTTGTCTGCCTGTAAGCACTTTTACTTGAGTCCTACAGTTTCAAGGCCTTTCATAGCCAAAAGTAATGTTCAAGAGTGTGAGAATGGCACTCCATGTGTGTGTGGCACTATTTATTATTCCTCGTCCTTGGGCAATTTTGCATGTTTCCATTCAGAAAGTAGAACAAAAGCAAATTTGAGATGTGTTCCTGCCTTCATTTTTACCATACCTGAGTTAAGAGGAAAACTCCAAGGCTGATGTAGACCTAATTTCTTGTAGTTGTTAACTTCTAAAGAACACAGTCCCTGGTTATGACTTGTCAGTGACCATCAATTACTACCTAAAATATTGTAAGGGCTTAAAACTTTTACTATTTTCTGTATAAATAATACCTACTGTTTGCAAGTGATCTGAAAGAATGAGTCCAAAGAAAATTCATTTGAGTGAGTAAAAAAGGTCTCCTTGGCCAGAGAAGTCCAGTAGATAGAAAAGAAGCTCAGAATTTTTAATATGTGTTTTGTTTTGAATATTCTCCTGTATGCACTCCTAGATTTGGTGGAGGGCAGAGAGGAAGAAGGATTGTTAAAAATTAAACAGCTTGCTCTTATTAAAATAAAAACCCATTGTACTGTTTTCATTGATTTAAACTAAAACAGGTGCTGACCTTTGGCCATGTTAGTAACATTGTTCCAGACACTTCCTTCAGCATTTTAATGTATTTTGTTAATGTAGGTTAATATTATGAGAAGGTACAAATCCTCTCAGAATAGTATTTTCCAGGATGCTCAGCCCATAAGGCAACTTTAGTTTCTAAACAGAGACAGCTGTAAAAAGTGCTAATTAGTTCTGCCAAGAAGGTAATAGTGCCCGTGTCCTAATAATCCAAACTGTTATATATATTAAGAAGCTCTCAATGCCACAGTTATATCCCCTCATTTAGGAACATTACGAGAAAATATTACTATGAACAGATTAAGAAAGAAGGGGAAATCATGAAACAATATAATTAAAGATCTCAGAAAGAAGTTGGACAAGAAACACCTTGGGTATAGGAAATAAACCAGTATAAAAGGAGATATAAGATTACCTCATTTTCTAAAGTATTTCTGCAGCAGTCAGGCAAGCAAGACTGACATAAGCGGTGTGACTTAAAACCATGCTCTGAAGTTCCAAGTGACAATATTGAAAGACAATTAAAGCATTTTCAGAGAACAGGGATGCTGACCAAATAGATAGAGGCTAGAATGCAAAAGAGAGTTTGCCAGAAGCATGATGCAGGCAGCACAAGATCTCTCTCTGTAGTTTATTTGTTGCAGCAGAAGCACCAAGGTCCCTAGCTACCATCAGTGCCACGTACAAATCTACCAAGTGCTGCAGTGCTGCAGTCTTTGACACCCAACACATGCAGCTGAAACACTCAAATCTACCAGCAAGGCTAAAGAGTCCGAATTAGAGCAGTAGACAGTGAAAAAATATCAACACATTTTCTGTGGCACTGTGTCAGGTAGATGCACATCAAAATATACATGCAGAGACACAGAGCTAGCAAAGCTAGCTTAGGTTCACTTTCATTTGCAAGAATTCATTTAACTGTTGGTTTATGAAGGTGAATTGAACTGCAAACCAAACCTGGTCCTGTAACAGTGAACACTGGTTTTGAGCTGCTGTAATAATCAGAACTATTTCCTGCACATGGAGCTCCTAAAAAATGTCCATCCTGTACAAAGTGTTGTATTTTTTCCCCTGAAACTTTTGGAAAACTTTGTCCCCCTTTACCATAATTTTTCTCCTGCATTATTCCTAAATGGTTGGAAATGCCAGTGTGTTTTAGATATGGCTGCAATAGGGTTGTAATGGGACTGTATAGAAAATTATCTATTCTGCTGAGCTCCAGATATGAGCCATGGCTATTTTCAGAATGCCACTGTTTCTTTGGTTTTACAATGGCATCACATAACAGACCTGTATTCAATTGCATACTTTTCACCTGTCTGGATTGGGTTATGAGACCATAGGTGGCTGGTATGTTTTTTTAAAACAAAATAATACATCCTCAATATTTTGGAAATGTAAAAATGTCTTAGTTAGGGACCTTTTTTCCCCTGTGCATCTAAATTAATCAAAAGGAGAAAAGGCCTATAAAACCAAATTAACCTTATTGTCAAGACATGAAAATATAAATGACAGCTTTTACCTTACATTTATTTTCTCTTGTTCTGTTTACTAGGAAATAGTCAGTCAAACATATTCAGTATATTTATCTTATCATAGTTTCCAGTTGATTTAGTTAAATCCAGAATCCTGTTGTGGCAAAACAGAAAGTGCCTAGAGGACCCAAAAGTAGTTTTCCCAGTCTTCCTGACCTTTGCCACTAAAGATGTAGGGTAGCATCATTGAACTAGCAAGGGTAGAGACTTAGAGAGGCTGAGTTAATTACCCACATCTCCCATTCCTGGTGAAATGCTGTTTCACTTTTCTGTATATCCCTTTCCTCATGCCTTATATTTCCTTCCTCTTGTCTTTTTTTGTCTTTTGTTTATTTGTTTGCTTGCTTGCCTTTTGGTCTTGTTGCTTTGGGTTTTGTTGGTCTTTTTAAAATATTTGTTTGGACAGTAAGCTATTCGATGTAGGAACATCTAAAGTGCCCAGTATGCATTGGAAGCTCTTTGTGTCAGTATAATCACACTAATAAATTCTTCAGCTTGACTACTCTAGCTCACTTGATTTCACTAGACATAGTTCCTCACAGCACTTCCTCCTCACTAATACTCTGTTTTAGTGGGGATGAGCAGATTAAAATGAACATGTTGGACATCTGCTACCACCCTTGAAAAACAGTGGAAGTTATGGTCCAATCCAATTAAGAACACAACCCTAAGAAATACTGACGGTAGTATCTCCTTGAGCTGCCCAGTGCTGTGCTGTCTCACCTCATTTCAAGTTTTGCATTGAAATAATCTTCTGTCTTGATTCTCCTGTTTTGTTTAATTATCTATACTGTTTGTACTATTTCTTTTCATGTTATGTCTATAAGGTTACAATTTCTTTTCCTGTTGGCTTGACTGCAAAAGTCTTACCCTGAAAATGCATGGAATCTAGCACAACCTTCAGGCAGTGGTGAATCTCCAATACTGTAATTTATAAAAGATATTTTGGGGACTATATACACTCTAGTAAATTTATTGAAGTGTAAAGAGAAAAATGGCTCAATACGATGCAACACTTTAGGAACACATTTTGATATAGCTCTCAATCACACACAAACATGAAGTTATACTGACTGTCATAAAAGAATTGGATATGATAAATTCTGTGAGCAGTATATTAAATATAAGGCTCAAAAAGCTAGCCTCTTTCACAGTACCAGCTTCAAGAAGTTGGCTTGATTTCTCTTCAGTCTTATATTTAACAAATTGCCACAAAATTATGCAGGTATTTTTTTCTTTCCCTTCAAAATACAGCTTTTTGAAACATCACCCTTTATTATTCTCATTTCACATCCCAATGGATAAATGTTCATATCTCAGAATTTCTCACAGTTGGCAGAAATTGGCAGCCCTGTTGTTTGCTAGAAGAGAGGCAAAGGACTGAAATGGAATGGCACTATTGCCCCACAGCTATGATCAAATCAATCTGCAGGTCTGGAAAATGCGTAGTTTTCCATTGAATTACTTCAACATTGTACTTGTTTTGTGGATAATGCAAGGATTTACATGCCTGACCCAAAATCAGCTGAAGTTTGCAGAAAGACTGATTGTAACTCTTTGGAGTGTGTGTCCTCATCTGCTGACAGGGATTAAAATAGGTGTACACAAATACCTGTGCCAGGCTCCTGTGCCTATTTACAACACATGGAAAGCATTCCTATTTGTACTGCTTTTTGAAGTGAGGAAACCCAATCCTGATGTAGAAAGGAACCTGCCAAATTAAGTAAACGATGCTGCAGGGCTACAGGAGAAATTTTACACTGCATAGGCAGAAGAAGGAGAATTGAATTCACAGCCTTAGGGGAGGAAAAGCAAGACTGCCCTTAAACCATCTTTGTACTCCTTGGATTCTGGGTTGCTCAGCAGTCTGAACTGGCTTCCAATTGGTGCTGAGATTATGGCTCTGACAGCTCTTGTTTGCCATGTTCTGCAAGAGGCCTTTGGATAAACAGCCTTTATATTCCTTATGCCACCACCAAGAAGGACTCCCCCCTTGGCAGAACACTCCAACTATCTTAATGAAC
This sequence comes from Lanius collurio, assembly GCA_020086605.1. Lineage (NCBI taxonomy): Eukaryota > Metazoa > Chordata > Aves > Passeriformes > Laniidae > Lanius > Lanius collurio. The sequence continues at coordinate 14,308,422 of JACBWW010000015.1, forward strand.
ATGAAGTGAGTAGAGCACAGTTGAAGACATTTGAAGTACAGGAGAACTACTTCAATACTATTGCAATGCCCTAAGGTATTTCAGTGAGGCTTACTCAGGTGGAAGCACTGTGTTGATACATCTCTGTTGTCACTGTGCCTGTTCATCATGGAACTTGCTCCCAAGAGTAAGAAGAGAAATGGAGAAAATATGCCACCGTGTAGGTTTCACTGTGGTGAAACCTACACAGAGCTTCTTGGGATCAGGATCTGGGTTATTGTGGACCATGCAGGCTCATCATAAATGTGCAAGAATATTTATTATTCAAAGAACAAATACATAAACACAACTTTTTGTTGTAGTGAAGAAAAAGATTAATGTAACCAGGAGAAAAGTAAGAAATTGATCAAATATATATTTGATGGCACAAACAGAAGTACTATGATACCAAGTGTAGGGCCAGAATTTCTGTGAAGTAACATCTCAGTGTGTTTCTTCATTAATTTAATTTCCTGGATTAAGATGCAAATGATCAGGGGATGCTTGGGGCATTTAGAAGCCAGAAATAAACTAAAACGTATAGCAGTTTGTTCTGATCCTCAGTTTTCTACTGCCACTCCTTGTTTTGTCTCTCACTCCTTGCTTTGTCTCTCACTTCAACTCATTGTTCCTTAAAACTGCTTTTCCTCATTGTGATCATGTCACAGTCCTTCACCCATTATACAAGACAGTTCCTCTAGATGGTTTCTGATTCTATAATTTCTCCTGAATCCTCATTTCTGATTCTACCATTTTGTCTGATTTCTCACTAGGCTTTAATAAAAGTGATATTTCTGGTAGCCTCAGAATTTCCTGCTGGAAATAAGCTTTCAATTGGCATGTGTGTATTAGCCAAGCTGAGTGAAGACAGAGGAACTATGACAACTGGGAGGCCTTCTAATGAATATTTTCAGTATAAAAGGATTCATTTGACAGGACTCTGGAAACAAGACATTAGACAAATCAAAAATTAAGTCCAAATGGCATAATTTTTAAAGGTTTTTATTTTGTTCAATAGAATCTCTTTGATTTTTTTTCTTAGGAGTACTGTGAACTTCTGTTTTTCCTATTTCTTCTTGGCTCACTGTTTGTATTCTGAAATCACTTTGCACAGAAAAAGATTGCCTCTTGCAGAGTTCAGTTACATGAGCTGTTCGAGTGATCCTGACAAAGATGAATGGAAATGAAAGTTGTCCATCCTTTGAACGTGATTTGGATTACACTGCAGAAATTACATATCAATATTGGATAGAGCTGTAGGGGGGCTACACACAAGAAATATAGGGCTATATGTGAACATGATTTTTCATTCCCTTCTTGACACCACTCACTCTACATGCCTGTTCTTTATTTATAGGCAAGAAGCATGCTGACATTGCAATATTCCTTCAACTCAACGGTTCAGAGTACAGGCACAGCAAGAAAAGCAACATGTGTACCCATGAATAGCCAGAGATTCATTTCACTGGATTTTCCAAGAATTGAAAGGTAAGCCACAATGCTAATTTTACAGACTTTTGAAAAGGAGAAGTCAAATTTTAGAATTAAAAGAGGACATATGAATAGCATTCATAAGATAATGAAGAGATTTGAAAAATGGCATACGAAATTCCCTTTACATTTTAGTAGTAACTATAGGAGAAAACAGATGCTGCCCTGTCATGCAACATAATGTTTTACTTCATTTAGTTCTGGGCTTTAATTGCATTACTAGGTCAATCTTAGCTTATTTCTACAAACTATGTCTTCATTACTGACAGAAACAGGAATGACTATGTGTACACAAACAGATGCAAAAAACACAAATAGAAGTCATGCTATTGTAATGAGAAGGATGAAAAAAGTGTATTAATTGAATTAGGCTTCAGTTAATTTAATTAATGTACCAAGGTATTGTGATCATGAGAACATTAGAGATATCTTAACAGGGATAATTTTCCATTTCTCATGTCCTCTTCAAATATATATTTTGTCATATATTAGGAAAATACGAAAATTTGTACTTGTTCCCTGAAATTCTTGACCAAGTAATGACGGAGAAGGAACACAATACATCTACTGATAGAAGATTAACAATGTTGAAGTATTTCAGAATATCTAAGATGGAGATTATACCTTGAAAATGCAAGATATTTTTGTATTTTAAGCTAACAAGAACCTTTGAACTAACTAAAAATTTAACTTCCCAGGGAAAACAGGAAGTGTAATCAGGCCTGTAAATTTTCAGAAGCCTTGAACAAATTCCAAAAAAAAGAATCAGAATAGAAACATTCAGGCATATAACTTTTCCAGTTGTTAACATACCAGGTGTAATGTTGGCATATGTGAACCTGTCTAGCAGAGAGCAGTCACTTTTTTCTTTTCAACAAGATATTTTCCATCAAGGAATAAAAATAAAGATTCTACTAGATTCAGAAATCTCTGAGCCAACATTATGTCAATATTATTTGGCTTCAGTTGCTAACAACTTGCAAGCTAGAGAATTAATAACTAGACTTCAGTTGCCACCATTCGCTAATGAGGCTGGAACGTGACCTGTACACCTAACCAGCAGTGAATAAAAAAGAAAAAGCACACGGCTCACAACTGTCAAACTAAAGCGTTTTCTTTAGTGCTAATCCAAAGATGGATGAGCCCTAGTGCTGCAGCAGTATATCAACATTCAGCCAGTGTAAGCACTAGAGTAAAACAAGACACAATTTACTCCAGAAGTTCTCAATATATTTTTTCCTTTTGCTTTGAACATTTCCTATGTTTTGCCCTGGGACTGGACTATCAACCCATATTAATCCCCTTGGAAGGCTGTATTTACTATAATTGTGACTGAGATGGGACCAAGGTTTTAACTGCATATTTTATATTACCCTTTTGCAAATTTCTGCATTTCTTTCTCAGTTTGAAATAATTGCTTTGCCAATAGCAACTGTGTACGCCAGAGCTATCAACAGTAGAAAATTCCATGTGTTGCTGCACAGATAAAATACAGACAAGAGAGTAACTCAAACCTACCTTCTTTATATTCACCCCCCCAACCTGAGCAAAACTGTGTTTTAATTACATGTTCAGTTAAATCAGAACATCTCAGTTGTTTTCTCTCTCTCGTCTTGAAGGAAGTCTGACATTGTTTGTCCAGGTACAAATTTGGAGCATGGCCACATCATAGACTTTCAGAATACAAAGGCTTTGTTAGAATCCTGAAGGTTTTGTGGAATGAAGTTGTGTCTGAGAAAGCTGGTTCAGGACTGATAGGTTGTTCCTGGCTCCAGCACAGTGCTGAACACATGGCTTTTGTAAAAGCATCCCAAAAACTCCTTCTGACACTCTCTTCCTTATTTTCCAGACCATTGAACTCTTACTGATCGGGAATTGAACACCATAGAGATACTTTAAACAACTTCTGGCATTTAGACAGTGTTGGGAGGAGGGGAGTTCACAGTAGACATAAAAGATTTTATTCTGTGAAGCAGTTCCTGAACTGATGAAGTTATCCTGAGATAAGCATTTAGAGAACTTTGTCAATAAAGACAATTTAGCTAGTCAATGGGAAAACCAGAAAGACTGTAGAAAGCACAAGTGAGTGTGTCTAGAATTCTTTTTGCCCTACTAATTCCTGGATACCACTTTTCTTGGAAACAAGAAAAACCCGTGTAAAGGAGAGGCCTTTTTTGGAGAGAGAAATAGCCAGCACCTCCTTCCATGGTGTAAAACCCTATGAAATTCTACCCAGGCTTTTCTCTGCCTTTCATGCTTTCCACACTACTAAAGCTTTCTGGTCAGCCGCCCCATGAAGAATGTGGCATTTCCTTTGAGCTAATAAAATTGTAACAAGCAGCTGTAAGATCTGGACTGTATGAGCTGTTTTTCTATGAGGAAAGAGTGCATTTTCTTTATGGGTAAAGGAATAAACATTGTGAAGAATAAACAGTATGAGTAGCTGTAGTTTGAGGAAGACATTGGGACAGGCTAGAGGAGTTACAATATATGCACATTGGGGAAGAATAGGAGAGACATAAAGAGCCACAGAAAAGAAGATGTGAGGGAAGCCTAAAATGGTTTGAAAATGATGGCTTAGGGAAAATCCAAGTTGCTTCAGTTTTCAGTTGAGAACTGTTGTATACAGATCTCACCCAGAAACCAGCTACTGTGAAGCTCTGATTCAAGGCATGAGCTTGTTGTGAGAAAATTTCCATCCTTGTCAGGATTTTGCCAGCAGCATCTTGCAAAAATGCTGCTTCACCAGTCCAGACCCCACTGGGAGCTCCAGACATTTGGCACATATTTAGATTTCACTTCACTGAATCGCAGAAGGGTTGGAAGGGACTTCTGGAGATCCTGTAGTCCAATCCCCCTGCCAAGGCAAGGCCACCTAGAGCAGAGATGGAGACTCCACGGCCTGCCTGGGCAGCATGTCCCAGTGCTCTGCCAGCCTCAACATAAAGAAGTTCTTCCTCATGTGAAGGTGGACCTTCTTGTGGTTTAGTTTATGGCCATTGCTCCTTGTCCTGTCACTGCACACCACTGAAAAGAGCCTGGCACCATCCCGTTCCATAACTAAAATGGGAAATTTGGTTACTGTTCTACTATCACATTGTAAGCTTTAGCTTTGTATTTGACCCCTTTTCTTTTGAGAGATGCAATGCTATGATCATACTTTGTGAACACAGAAAAAACACTGAACTTGGTGAACGGGTATATGTATATGCAAAGTAATTAGGAGGTAGAAAAAAATAGGATAAGGCCTCCTTTCTTGCTATACTACTAATAAAACTCAACCTTTAAGAATTTAGCAAGAGGTCATTGATACCAAAAACACCAGATTGCTTTGTAGTAGCAATGTATAAATAACATGAAATTGTTTCTGGGAGTCAGAAAAAGGAATAGCTCTGGAGTTCATTTTTTCATCTATCTAAATAGTATAGATATGCCTCTGGGAGCTGTCAGCTCAGACAGCTATTTAAACAAGTATTTTTAACTGTGAAGTGAAGGACCCCACAAGCCTAGCAAAACAGATTCTTGCAAGCATGTGTGTGAAATACATAAGCCCCTTAGTGGATGTCAAGTCTTAAGCCTCTTTAAAGCCACTATGGAAGCCCTGATGATGAGATGCTTGTCATCATCTATTCCTCTACTTACATTTGGTGATTAGAGTAAGGTTTGTGGTGTAAAATTGAAAAAGACAGGAGTGACACTATCCAGTAGGGTTATTTTTCTTTCCCCCTTAATTGCTACTGAGGTATGCAGGCCCTCCCTTCTTACCAAAGAAATTGAAAAATAAACACTGCTGTATCTAGCATCATGTTTGGCTGTCTGGCTTGAAATAAGCAGGTGTCACTCACAATTTGTCAGGGGTCCTAGCCAAGTACTCAATCAACACCATCAAATTTTTTTTCACTCAATTTCTAATAAAACAAAATTGTCTTAAGAAATTGTGTGTTTTTGAATGTATGACTGAAACATAATATCTGGAACAGATCAAAGTAATTTATTTTTAAAATTGGAAACTCATAATATTCTATTTGTCATGGTGTATTTTCAATTTTTTTAAACTTCCACATTAGAAAAGTGTTTTTCCGTTAGTAAACACACCTTAATGCAGCTAAACTGTTACACTCTCATTAATATTAAAATTCTGAGCACTGAATACTAATTATTACTAATCAGTAATTATCATACTAATATGTAATTGAAAAATTATTCTTTTGCTGTATTTTAATGTAGCTTTGTGAACACTTCTGCTACGTGTGAACTCTGTCAGTGTTCAGCACAAGAAGAATAGTACAGTATGCCTGAGTGCTCACAGGTGGTACTGTGGAGGGGAAAAAACCCCAACCCAACCAACTAAACACACACACACCTCTAAATAAAGAAAAACAACCAAAACCAGGAGACTGTAAATTTTTGTATTGAACTGTGAAGATTCTCTACCTGTATATCATATATATTTCCAGTGAAAGGCAGTTTAGATGCATTTAATGACAGAGGAAGAGAAGAAAACAAAATCAGAGCTACTCATACCTTTAGCCCATTTCAATACTGTGAGAAACTACTAAATTTACCTCAATTGACAAATTACTGTGACTCCTAAACTTACTGCAAACTCCTAAACTTACTGCAATCGACAAATTTGTGACCCCATTTCACCTTTTGAAATTTTTTTTAGGACTCTGTTTGCTCTCTTCCATAACTTTTTCTCTTGTCAGCTCTTTGCACTGAAGAACAAACTGCAGCAGGAAAGCTGCTTGGCTCTCTCCTGGGGCTAGCATTGTACATTCTTAGGTATTAGACTCACGTGTGTCCAATGTGATAATACTTCTTCCATCATGCCGCTGCCAGCTCGCTTAGCACAACATCAGCTTTGCCCTCTGATAACTCCGTGTTACAGAGCAAACATGAGCATACTTCACCACTCAAATTATGAATCAATTTGCCTTTGACACCCTCTCATTCTAAAAAGTATTTAGCTCTGTATCAGCTCTTTACCCTTTCATATTTTCTCACTTTTTTCTACTTCTTTTTCTTATTCTCTCTAATCATGAAGGCAGAAGAAACAAATTTATCTATTTATTACCCCACAAATGATAAGACTAATAAGAGAGAATAATACTTTAGAAAGCTGTTTGTTAACAGGAAAGGAAAGGATGCTTTTATCCCACAAAAGTTGGAAAACAGCAAAAGTAACAAAAATCACTTGTAAAAGCAATTTTAAAAACTAAAAACTATAAGAATCTCTCTCTGAATAGGCTTCCCCCCCACCCCCGCCCTTAGCTGCCAATTTTTGCTCTCTTGAAATTATTTGATTTGCTGCTTTTATGCAGAGAAATCCTTCTAATTTTTTGAGAGCAGTCTCAAAATTCCTAGTTTTGTGTCAAGGTGATTTTCCAGGGTTTCAATAAGAAAGGTGATTATTCAAGGAAACCAATACTCTTCTATTTTAATTATTTTCATTCATCACAAAACCACTTACCTTTAGACTGTCATGATGCTGGTATGCTAGAAGCCACAAGTAGTTGTAAAAATGCAAGGAGAACCTGCATTTAGCTGAAGATATTTCAGGAAGCCTGCAGGCTCCTGATATGTCATTCTCTAGCTACACTAAAACTCATTGGATCAGCTGAACACAAATGGAGATCAAATTATCAGATCTTGGCCCTCACCAATGTCAGTTTCCTGCACTGGCTGTATCGCTAACGTCATTTGTCTATTGAACGAGACTCTTGCTATTTTTACTCAGAACAAAAATAATGTTGTCATGTCCAAAGGCTACATTTTCCCCTTTGAAAATACTCTTTTTCATCCTTTGCATTTTTAAAAAATCTTTTGTCTGCATTCTTTTGTGGTCTGAGGCTCCTGTATCACAGCCAAACACTGATACATTCATTGCAGGCTTCAGCTGCTTTGCAGAGCCTAAATAGACATTGAGGCTACACGGGCGACTTCAATTAAGCAATTCTATAGAAGTGACATTTTTTGTTGAAAAAACAGTGTCTTTTTGCAGGGCCAAACAAAGTAGCAATTCCAAAGATGCAAATGAGAACAAAATACTTATAAAATAATAACTGCCAAGGCAACTAATTGTAAGCATTCAGCAGAGAGTACAAAGACCCATCTACCCAGTTATTTCCTTCTTTTACTCCACCACTGTGGAATTATAAGTATGTACATTACAGCAAAGATGCATTTGATAAAGTAAAATTTCAGTGAGAAATGTCCAGATTTTATTAACCAAATTGCAGACTTTTTGAGACAGTAAAGTTCCTTTTCCTGGAGAAGTGTAGCTATGAAAATATACAAAATCCTTTTATTCCTACATACATGTATGCAGCAGAGATTCTCACTGAAGTACAAGAATGCAATTATTTTTCCTTCATCCTGCTTGTAAGACACAAATACATTGTACTTCATGAAATGCCTTAGAGCAACATATGCCACATGCTGATGCTTTCTTCTCAACTACCTTAGACTGCAGCAAGTGCTTTCCTTCTTTTTCATTTTTTTTAATTCAACTTCTGCAACTTTCATCTATATGTACTTTTCCTTCCCATTTTGTTTCTTTTTATAATTTCTATCAGTTTATTTACTGAAAAGTAAAAGAGGAGCTTGGTTCCTTGACTTTCTGAAGAGAATTTCCTGCGTGGCTTTAATTCCTTCTGCACTTTAAATTATTTGGTCCAATTCATTCTCCCCTTCTCTTTGTTTCCTTCTTCCCTTGGGTCCACCAATCAAGCAGGAGAAAATCTTTGTGTCTGTGTGTCTGTGTGTGTGTTCTGATCTGAGCCAAATGATTGTGAATTACTCTGTCTGGCCTAGGCTATTATTAAACTTGCTAGCAACTGTGGCTCTTTTGATTATTTCAACAGCTGGTTTTGTTGCTTGTCTAAAGAGGAAAAAGCATGGCTCTCTCCTCCCTGCAGAAACTGCTTACCCAGATAAAGGGCTGTGTTGGGGTCTGTTCCAAGACTTCTGAGGTGTATCTGCCAGTGCTGCTCAGGAGCTCTCTGTCAGAGCTCAATCTATCTCCTACAGACTTGTTAAAGCCAATCTCCTTCCTAGGTACCTCCATTATTTACACACTTTTATCAGGTATCAACCTAGTGATGTGTGGCATTTGGCAAAATAATCCTAAACCTGTTCATCACTTGAAGATACCAACATAAACTAGAAGTGAGTCAAAGCTCACAGACAGAGCATGTATGAATGTGTCTGGCAAGCACTCACTAGGAAATAATTACTTGCAAGAAATGGAGGCATTTAAAGCCTAAAAACCACTTACAAGCTTGAGTGCTTGTGACATTCCTCAGGGGTCTGTATTGGGACTGGTGCTGTTTAACATCACTGACATGGACAGTGGCAGTGAGTGCACCCAGTGAGTTTACCAATGACACCAAGCTCTGTGGTGTGGTTGACATGCTGGAGGGCAGGGATGCCATCCAGAGGCACCTGGACAGACTCGGGAGGTGGGCCTGTGCAAACCTCGTGAAGTTAAACAAGGCCAAGTGGGAGGTCCCGCACCTAATTTGGGACAATCCCAAGCACAAGTACAGCATGGGCAGAGAATGGATCAAGACTACCCCTGGGGAGAAGGACTTGGGAGTGTTACTGGAGAAGAAGCTTGACATGTCTCAGCAATGTGTGCTTGCAGCCCAGAAACCTGACCATATCCTGGGATGCATCGAAAGAGAAATGCCCAACAGGTTGAGGAAGGTGATTCTCTCCCAGTACTTTGCTCTGGTGAGACCCCACCTAGAGTGCTGCATCTGGGTCTGGGGTCCTCAGCACAAGAAAGACATGGACCTGTTAGGGAGCATCCAGAGGAGGGCCACAAAGATGACCGGAAGGCTGAAAGACCTTTGCTATGAAGGCAGTTGAGAGGGCTGAGGTTGTTCAGCCTGACAAACAGCAGGCTTTGGGGAGACCTCACTCTGGCCTTCCACTACTTTAAAGAGGATTACAAAAAGGATGGAGAAGGACTTTTTACATGGGCAGATAGTGACAGGACATGAGGAAATGGCTTTAAGCTGAATAAGAGTGGGTTTAGATTAGATACTAGAAAGAAATTCCTTAATGTGAGGGTGGTGAGGCACTGCAACAGGTTGTCCAGAGAGGCTGTGAATGCTTCGTCTCTGGAAGAATTTAAGGCCAGGCTGGATGGTGCACTGAATCACCTGGTCCAGTGGAAGGAAGGTGTCCTTGCCCATGGCAGCTGGCTTGGAACTGGATGATATTTAAGGTCCTTTCCAACCCAAACTGTTCTTTGGTTCTATTACTGGTACACTGGCAGTGTAAGCATGCCTACCCTGAAGAATTCTATATACTAGTAAACAGCCTCCTTTTGGAGGGATTGAATATTATTGAATATTTTTTGCAACAAAAATTTCAGAAATACGATTCAAGCATTTCATTGAATGCTGCCTTCTTGCATTTTAATTTTGTTTAAATGTTGTGAAATTTTCTCGTTTCCTGTAGTATTGATTAGAAATTGTTTCCAGTACTGTTTAGAGTAATGTGTTGGTTATTGCTACCTGAACGTTGTATCCAAATATGAATTGTATCTTAATTCAATCTCTTCCTTTCTGGTGAAATCTATCTTCAAGCAGTTATGGGCATTTCTTGAACGGCTCCTCTAGCCCTAAATACAGTCACTGTCCCATGTGCATTTCCAGCTGGCAGAGGTTGGTACATGGTCAAGCGGTTACTTCAGGGAATTCATCACTTTCTGTAATCTGGTTATTGCACTTCTATTTTTAAATTGGACTTTTCTGGTGATCACTGAGGAACTCTTGATGATCATCAACATTAAACACTCATGATTGCTCTATACTGTATTATGTGATATTTTGGGGAATGTTTTCTTAGTCATAGCTGGAGCTGCTCTGTTCAGAGTGATTTTCTTAGGCCTAAGATCTGTCCAAATGGATTTTTCAATTGCATATGCTTGGAAGCCTCTGTGTCAATTTCATCAACAGCAACAAAAGAAGGTTTAATCCAGTTTTTGAGGGCTCTTTGAATTTATGTTACATTCTATGGTTTATTTCTGGTTTTTCCTTCCCTAGTAATTTTACATAATACCACATTTCCTTTCTTTTCTCCAACAGCAGTGAAACACACAGCATAAAAAGGAGATATTAGGAAAAGGAAGTGGAAAATGGATGATCCTTGTTGTTCTTCATGGTTAGTGGAGTTTAGGAGCTGAATAGAGGTGCTGCATTTTGACTTCACAGGACGGAACCAGAATACAAATAATACATAGTTTGTTTAACATGGGAGAGTGTCTGTTGTCTCTCACACATGCACATACCAACAGCATGTACCTGTGACAGCAGTGCTCCACTGAAGAGTTTTGAACCTGCTCTAGATTGTGTACAAGGCATGTTGATCTTGCACTGAAATTTGTAAGGCGATTTCCTTGGACTACCTTGCAATCTATCCATGCAGAGGTCATCCAAAGCATGAGGCCTTTGAGAACACATACCTGTAGTCAAAGGTTTCATTTGTCTGTTATACAGTCCTGCTGTACATTCAGTTTTATTCCTGGCCTTACATCTTTTTACAGTAGAAAGCCTTATGTCCTTCAAAGCATAACTATTATACCACTTGAACACCAGTGGAAAAAAGCCTCTCTTAAGGAACAATGATTGTAAAGTCAAGCACTGAAACACTAAGAAATGGACAAGCAATCATCTGTATTCATGTATTATATATTTTGCAGTTTTGTGATGACTTATTTTTTCAACCTGTGCAGTATGCTTTATTCACTGTGAGCACAGAAAGTGCTCAGTGTGTCAGCACAGATATTGCTCAACATTAGGATTACTCACTGTTTAGTTGCATCTTCCCACTCTAATTTGTGGTCATATACTTTATTGATTTACTGACCCTTATTCACTTGCTCTGAAGTTGAATTTAACTTCCTTATATCCTTTTTTTGTAGTAACAACAATGGAATAATATGTAAAGACGTTTATGATTTGGTTTTACAGTTACCATATGAAGTGAAGAAGCAATATAATTTCTATTTAGATACAGGCAACTGAGGCCCAGGGAACAAAAACAAACAAACAAAAAGAAAATTAGAGGTAAAACTACACAAGTGTGTGACTTGAAAGGTGGCCGTATTTTTCATATCACTTTAGCGGTGTTAAGTGTGTACCTGACTGGTTTCAAGTAGGTCCTAAGATGACTTCTTAAGTAGTTCAAACCACAGTAATGAACTCAGGCCAAGACACACATCCTCCAAGCCGTGAACCACAACGGCTGCCAGTCAAAAGCCTGCCTGTCCCCAGCCCTCAGTCAATATCGGGGCCATAATCTGCTGCACCTACAATTCCCCCAGCTCCCGGGGCTCCCGACGTTCTGGCCACGCACAGTAATCGCCTTTCTCACCTCACAGAAATACAGAATTGTTAGGAGGTCATCTGGTCCAATCCCCCTGCCAAGGCAGGGTCACCTACAGCAGGTGACACAGGAACGTGTCCAAGTGGGTTTTGAGTGTCTCCAGAGAGGGAGACTCCACAGCCACCCTGGGCAGCCTGTTCCAGTGCTCTGCCACCCTCAACATAAAGAAGTTCTTCCTCATGTGGAGGTGGAACTTCTTGTGGTTTAGCTTATGGCCATTGCTCCTTGTTCTGTCGCTGAGTACCAATGAAGTGAGTTCTGGCACCATCCTCTTGGCATCTCCTTGCCCTCGTCATGAGGCGAGGCAGACCTCGCACTCTCTCGCCGCAAGCCCCTTCTCCCCTCTAGCAGGAGGCCGCCCGAGTTCGCACACCCCGCTTGCTGCCGGCGGTGGCCGCCCCGGGCCTCGCTCGCCGGCCCATCCCTGCGCGGCGCCCGCGGAGCCACTGCCCGGCGGAGCTGCCCGATGGAGCGTGGCTGCCCAGCGGCGGCGGCCAGGTACCTCCCCCCGCCACCGCCTCCTCCGCCCCCTTTTGTGGCGGTGCCAGGCGGCCGCCGGGTTTCCTGCTGACGCCGGAGAGCCGCGGATGGGCAGGAAAGGCCGCCTCTCCTCCCGCCTCGCCCCGCCGGCAGGAGCGCGGAGCGGTCTCCGGGAGAAGCGCGGCGGAGAGGGAGCAGGTGCGGGGCGGGCCCGGCGGCGGCCGCGAGGGCCGGGCGGCCGCGCCGAGGAGAGGGCGCCGGCCATGGCAGCCCCCGCTTCTTGAATGCTGCCAGCCGCCCCTCCGCCGCCGATGGCCGAAGCCTGGAGGCTGGAGGAGGACGAGGAGGAGCTGCGGGAGCTCGGCAGGAGGCACCGGAGGGTCGCGCTGAGCTCGGCGGCAGGTGAGCGGTTAGGGCGCGGCGGGCCGTGGCGTCGCTTCCTTTGGGCTGGCCCCGGCCCGCTCCCCGTGTCTGGATTCCTGTCGGGGGCAGGGCGGCGTTGGCGGTGCCGCCCCGAGGTGTGCCGGCCCCGGCGGCCTCGCCCCAGGGCAGCTCGGTTCAGGTCAGGTGTATCTGAGCCGCAGGTGCGTGCCCGCGGGCCGCCCCCAGAGCCTGCTCCTGCCCCTAGGTGATCATAGTCATACAGTGGTTTAATTTAGAAGGAGACTTAAAGATCATCTGGTTCCACCCCCCCTGCCGTGGACAAGGACTCCTTCAACTAGACCGGGTTGCTCAGCGTCCCATCCGACCTGTCCTTGAGCACCTCCAGAGACAGGGCATCCACAACTTCTCTGGGCAGCCTGTTCCAGTGTTTCACCACCCAGATGCTAACGTGGGCATGTGCTGACCCACTACAGACATGTCCAGGTGCATAAGGTGACCTATGAGGAAGTTAAATGCCCATTTTTCTTCGAAGTACCAAGGCAGAGGAGCAGCCAGATAGCAAAGCTGTCCACATTTAGCCTTTTCTATGTAGGTATGGACAGCAGGCCCTGGCGAACAGGCAAGAACCAGTGCATGTGAGAAGGAATGGAGCTTGTGAGTGAGCAGGTGGATGTGTCTTTGTAGAGAGACCTGGACATAACAAGCTTTTGTTTGAAATGATGAACTCAAGTGGGCCCTGGCAGCAGTTGAAAGTATTTAATTTGGACATCATTGTTAATTGAGGGTCAGCATGCGTGTCACCGTCCTGTAGTCACTGAAGTGTGAATGCATCATTCCTTTTTCTGTCAGTGTAAAATCCCAGTGTAACATTTTCCCAAGGTCTGTTTCCAGGTAAAATCTCAGCCATGCTACATAGCTGAAGTTGAAATCCAAATGTTCTGGCTTTTAATAATGATACATCTGTAACAATATAGCACCTTCTGCAATTCATATGAGTTTGCATCCATTTCAGCAGCAGGAAATTGAGTGTCCCTTTGTAGTTGACAAAAACACAGCAACATAAGGGATCCTAGAGGAAAACTTGCAACAGGCAGGCCTTGTGGCCTTCAGTGACTCAAGTTATGTCAATGCCCATCTGGCCTGGTGCAGGTTTAGCAGGACCCTATTGAAACCACTGGGGTTAGACATGTGTGCAGGGTTTTGCCTTGTCTCGGGTATAGTGCAAAAAACCAGTGTTGGTTCCTGTATGGTTTCCTCAACAGCGAAATATTTGTGCTGCTGGTTATGATGTCTGTTTTCTAAAGGTGTTTCTTCTGGAGGTTTTTATTAGTGGAAAACGTAGAATTGGTTCTACAGTTTATATATGTATATAACCTGTGCCGCCTTCTTGTGGAACAAAACTTGTTCCCAGTATTTGTTTTTGGTGTAATGCTACTAACCAGTAATAAAAAGTGTCTTTTTTAATTTTTATTGGTATTTTTTCCTGACAGCCATCCTTTGAAATGGGCCCAGCACCGTTTGTTTATCTTACTGGTGTAAAGTATGTGTGAATGAATAGAATTCTGCTTGAGCTGTCTCACCTTCTTTCCATCTGTTTACACTCTCTATGGTGGAAAACAGCACTAAGACTCCCAGCGGAGTATTCTTAAGGCATCAGTGAAGAATATCATCCAAAGCAGATGAGTTTGCTGTTCTTCCCTTACTTAACCTTTATTTACATACTTTTATTTACAAACCTATTGAAAATGAGTGGGGTTTTTTTTGCATGTAATGTGCGGTTACATTGCCAGAATGGTAATATAAATAGATGTTAAATAAGCCTGCGAGATATTTTGGTGTAGGTTTTAAGAAATGTAGTGGCACCTTAGCAGACTGTCAATTTCAGTATTTCAGTGTGTTAAACTAATTGTGAATGCAAGCGACTTAAATTTCTGGTATGTTCAGCTTGTGCATGGAAGTGCCTAAGGGTAGTTGATCACCTTTGTCCTGCACGTGCAAGGTATGTATGCAAAGTGGGAGCTGAAAGGTGAAAGTTCACAAATGCTTCTGACTCACTAAACACTCAGAGGTAGTTAGCAGTGGTTTATTGGAGAAGCAGAGTACAGGAGGCTCTGGAATGAAGAAGTGGTATTTTCCCTTGAAGCCAGTTGCAGTTGTGCTGTGCCATGTACTGCAGGATGAAGCCAGCTAAACTAAACTAACAGCTTGCCTCTGCTCTAGAGGTGTGATCTCCGTTGTGGATGTGCACTTCTGCTTTCGATTGTGTGTCGGCTCTGCTGCTTGGCCAGCCTGTTGGTGAGTGAGGTCACTGGAGTTGTGGTTTGGTGATAGCCTGGGCTGATGTACTGGGTGGCTGCTTCGCTCGGAGCCCTTGTACTTGCTAGAAACTGCACCAACCTGCTCTGGTGCATTGTCCAAGCAGAGGGATATTTTTCTAGTTCTCTTCAGTGGGTGGGAGTCTTTTGATTCAGCTCTCTGAAATGGTTTTGCACAGGTTTGGGTGAAGGTTGAAGCTGGCACAAGGGAAAGAGTAGGAACATGCAGCCAGAGGGAGGTAAGAGCCCATGCCACCAGAAATTAGTTTGGCTTAGACTGCTGTGAAACTACCACCTGAGAGCTGTTAGACCTACTCATGTTTTTTGGTTTTGTTTTTTTTTATTTGATTCACTGGAGAGTTGATCTGTTTGATTTTTTGTTGGGTTGGGTTGGGGGCTTATTTGCTGGTTTAATGAGCTGAAGATGATTTCTTTAATCACTAGACTGCCAGAGCAGATATTGAAGCAGAGAAACTGGGAGGAATGAGATAGGAAGAACCATCTGTGTCCATGGGGTAGTTGTAGATAGCTCAGGTGGCTTGTCTGACTGCCTGTGTCTACCACACTGCATGCCATGATTCCATGTCATGGCTTTATTTTCTTTGAATTCCAAAAAAGTTTTTATTTGGCATGTTCTGGTAAACCTGTGTGAAGATATTAAATAGAGCAATTTGAAACTCTTCTAAAGAAATTATTTTCCCTTTGAGAAAATGCTGATTTAATTTATATATATATATATATATATATGTATATGTTTTTTAGGTTATAGGGAGAAAAACTACGATACACTCTTTAAAAATTGAGAACAATGAAAGTAGCTGCATAGGTTCATTAAAACTGAATCATCTGGTCACCTGCTCTGGGAAAGGAAGACACTTTTGTGGAAACTTTTAGGGTTTTTTACTGCAATATAAATAAGAACAATAATGTGATTGATTTCTACCTCCCTTGTTGCATATTTCTGTCACATATATTATTGTACTGGGAAGTTATAGACACCACAGGATCTTTACTGATTTTTTTTTTTTGTTTAGAATGTTAGTATTTTTAGTTAGTTTGTTTTTAATAAGGTGGAAACAAAAAAATTCCAAACAAACCAGAACAATCTCACTAAAATGCTATTTCTCCACAGGTTCTCTCCAGTCAGACTCTGGGCTTTAATCTGATGTGCTTTCCTATTTTCACTACCTTTTTATTCTGTGTCTACTGACTAAAGTGGACTTACAGGAAAGTTTATAGTAGTATAGGGAATTTTAGTTATGAACTGCATTATTTGATTATCTGTCCTTGCTGTCACATTAGGCCTGAGTACCACAATATTCTGATATTCTGTAAAGTGCACAAGAAATTTTTAATATATTCAATATCTGTATTGTTTCACTTTGAGTTCTGGACATGGTTCCTTGAGAAAGAATAGCCCATTATGGATATGGTAACACTTTCCTTACTTAAAAATAAAATGAAATTACCAAATATGGAAGCCAATAATTAAATTTATTTGAGTTGATAATGAAGACCTATATGATTTATACTTGAATGTGTGGTTGAAAGTACAGGTGGTCAATAGTACAAGGGAAGGCTTTGGCTTAATTTAATATTACTCTGTTTTACTTATCACAAGTGCTTGTCTGGTTTGTTTTCATACAATGGCTATAAATTTTGCACATGAGTTTTCCTATGCTGACTGAAACATCTCTGGGCTGAGTTTTGTTGGTTTTTTTTCCCCCTTCCCCTATTTCTGTTTCTCCATAGTAGTTCAGATGTTTCCTGGAACTTTTTCAACTCTAGTGAGCAGTTTTAGATTATGGGTGAAATAATCTATTTTTGGTTGGTTGACTTTGAGTGCTTTCGAGTTTTTTTTTACCAAAACAAGATTTAGTTCAGAGTTGGATCAATTCTTTACACTCCCACAACTCCCACATCAAACTGGTGCTGACTTGTTTTTGAAGCTGAGAACGAGTTGTGTCCAGTATAACAAATTAAGGTTGAATATTTCACTGCTCAACATGCTGAGAGGTTACAGGCAGACATTTCTGTAGTGTGTCCGATGAAGTTCAGTGAACAATAATTTGCAGACATCATGGACTTTTTATAAATAAATGAAGAATTTAATACAACAATGCTCAGCAGTTGTTCTCATGTTAATGCAAAACTACGTATTTGGCCTTAAGAAGTAAAGAATGAGACAGTCTGGAATTCTTCATTAAATTCTTGGGTCTGAGACTGTTTTGGTGGTGATGTCCTTTAGGGTTCACTGGATCATAACAAGAACAGCTCAAGCTTAGTTGTCCCCAAGGGGTGCCAGTGACCCTGGAGCTGGGAGAAAGCATGATTAGGAAAAGGGTAATTCAAAGACCTAGTTGTTTAACTGACTCTTGTATTTAAGAAGTGGATAGATAGGCATCTTGCAGAAGAGAAGTCAGCATTGTTCAGCTGGAAACTTCTTTGTCTGCATGCCTGTGTCCTTCAGTGCTGATCTGGAAATTGTTCTGCTTGTCCATACCAAGTGTAACCATTTATCCTCTTTTATTCAGAGATGAGAAGAAAGTCCCCATCAAGTAGATTACCTGTTTTAAATAAATTCATAAAATGTACCTATGATCCACTAGTCTGTCCGTGTGTACACAAGAAGCCCTTAAAAAGAGGACTAAGAGGAGCATTCAGGGTAGGGGTGTGGGTGCCACTATTTTATTTATTTCTTTGTTTAGTCAGCTCACAAATTCAAGAAGCAGTGGAGTTGATGGCCAGCTGAACATTGCTTCCCTCTTTTCCCTGAGATTCAGTCTGGTTTGTTTCGGTCCATTTGTGTCCCAATGCAGATTTAGGAGCTTCAATTTTAATAATTGCTTCAGGCACCACAACAGTAAAACACTTAAGGTCCAAAGAGCACACAAATAATGTACTTTTCCTGTAACAATCTCTGACTGATGCGGATATGTTGTGTCTTGCAAGTGTTAAGAAGATGAGGTGATTAGGCATTTTTCATAGCCCATTGAAATTATTGCACACATTTCTACTATATTTCATAGTCTTTGATTGTAGCTTGCTTGAGCTAAATATAAATACTAACTAAAGTTTTTCTGGAAGTTGAATAACATAGCCTATACATTGAAATTCTCCAATGTATCTTGAAATTCAAGTTAGTGGCAAGAAAAAAACCTGCTTGCAGTTACTTGGCCAGGAGTGTAGACTGAACCCCAAAGAATGTTGTGCCCTCTGAAGAAACAATGCTTCTGAAAATGAAGGCTGGTCTTAGGAAAATAATTAAATAACTTGTGATAGTCAATGGGGTGAATTCCTAGCCAAGGAAACTGTAGAAGGACAAATAAGAATAAGTACCATAATTAAGTGATTAAATGGACCGTCTTCATTTAGGTTAGAGCCAAAGCAAGGCACAGAAGTATATAATTGCTTAGGGAGAGGTGAGTTTGTAGCCAGAGAATGACCCACAGAACTGTGATTGCCCAAAGACCTTGCTCTTACCGTGTTGTAAGCAATCATTTCCTGTCAGGGCAACAAATGATAAGTCTGGGTTGTTGCACAAAGAATGGGGATAGACAGCAGAGGGTAAAATGAGTCATAACTTTGTTGCAAGAAGCCTTTGCCAAAGTGGTTGTTGTTTACAGATGGAAAAAAGTGTAATATTTGTGAATAAATATGTCAATATTTGCTTTTGAAAGTCTAGCCTTTGTTGTCGTGCAAGAGGCCAATCCACTCAGAGTCGAGGTATTTGATTTATTTAGTTCAGCACAGAAAGGAGTTCTAGCTGGCAAATTCCCAAAGCCAATATACCAATTATCACAACTTTTCATTATTAATACATTATGATAAGCAAAGGTATTAATGTTTATTTGCTATAATTTATATAGTTCTCTTATTAATTAGTATTTTATTTCTGTTAGTTAAATGATTCTCTTGCTTCTTCTGCTAATCAGCCCACATGCTCAGTCTTCCTTTGAGTACGTGGGTTTCTTGAGTTGGTGTCTGTGAGTCGGTGGTTGTCATCTTCCCCTGCCAGAATTGCCTTTTACCTAGTTAGCACATTAGTTTGATGAGCTGGCTTTGTTTATTCCTCCTAATCTGGTTCCTGCTGGCCTTATCTTGGACATTCTGCCCAGTGTCCTTGCAGTCTATCAGTTCAGCATTCTGTTGTGATTCTGTTTCTCAAATTTTATACTCTTGAAGTTCTCCTGTTTTTTTCTTTCTTTATAGCTGCAGTCACTGAGGCATGTTAAGCTGCAATTACTTAGCTGTTAAATGTACTTTATCTCTTTGGAAGCTGTGCATCACCTTGATTTAAAATTTGGAAACTACAGAGTAGTGGCGTTGATGCTCTCCAGTAGAAGTTGATGTAGTTCTGTGTTTTGTTTCAATAAGCAGCTCATACAATATGTGCCCTATGGAATTTTATTTTGATAGTGCAAAAGTAATTTGCCATGAACTTCTTTTCTTTATGCTTATTATCTATAGTTAAATACAGTACAGGCTTTAGCATGGTTTGGTTTCTTTGCTTTGATGACTTTGTGTCCATGGAAGTGTTGTTTGGAAGGGAGCTCTGGGGTTATCTGCTCTGGTCTCCTTCTTGAAGCAGGCCTGTTGCCAAGGCTAGAGCCATCTAGCTGTGTCTTGAAAAGTCTCCTGAAAGAAAGGGATTTACAGCCTCTTCAGGTAACCTGTTTCAGTGCTTCACTTATTCCTAATGGAATAAGTTTTGCTCACATACAACGTGAACCTCCCAAGCTGCATTTGTGAGCATTGCTCCCCCATTCAGTGTTGCCCACTAACACCAGGAAGAGTATGCATTTGTGATCTTTGTTGCTACCCTACAAGTAGCTGTGTGCTGTGGTTAAATAGCTTCTTTGCCTTCTCTTATGTGGGGTAAAGGAGTCTGGCCCCTTCAGCCTTCTCAATGCACAGTCCTGCCTTGCTTATTTGGGTTCTCAAACTGTACAACAAATGTAGTGGAAGTGTTGTTTTTATTGCTGGCCAAGATTTTTTACTCTGCTCTTGAAAAACAGTGTGCACAAAAGGCAGTGAGGCATTCCAACAGCAGATTCGGGAACACAATATATCATCTGTTGATCTGTGGTTTATGCTTGGCAAGCATCCTTCCCTTTAGTGAAGGATGAAAATAAGTTTTTGTGTGAAAGCATAGATTAAGTGGTTGATGGCACATACCAAGAAAACTTCCAGTTTTTCCCCTCAACTTTGTATAAATTTTGACAGACAGGGGATTTTATGTATATCAGTATTTTTTAATTGACCACGATGCTTCAGGTGATATTTTAAATCTGTAGAGATTTGTATGGATTTCACGTGTTTTTCTAAAAACATCAATTTGACAATTCTGACTTGAGAATTTAGAATCTTCTGACAAAAGTTAATGGTATACAAAATAAGACACTTCAAAGATGAACCTAATTGGTTTAGGAATTCTTGCATGTGTTATAAAACAAATCTATCCCTGTTTTCCTGCTTTCTATGGCTGTATCTGGATCCAGCCTAAAGGGCTGGATGACAGCAAGGCTGAAAATGTTCACACTGAATGCTGAATGCAACAAATGTCACTGTTATTTTTTTTTCTTTTCCCTAAGCTTTTAAAGAGGTCATAGCATTTATTTTGTGAGTGCATTACTACCTTAGTCATCTTGTTCAGCGTTTTGAAGAAAACGTGATTGGATCAGAATGTGCTAAAGGTTTCAAATGATTGGCATTGTTACTCATGTGACTGATAGTGGGCACACCGTCAGCCTTTCAGAGCTGTGCTGGTAGCTCGTGTGTCCCAGTGCACAAACTGAAAAAACAAATGTCTTCAGGAAAGTATGAGAGAAACACTTCCTAGGATTCAATTTTTACTTTAGAGAGATTCCTTCCCCTCTGCAGTCAATTTCTTAGCAACTTCTGGGAGGCTGCATATGAAAGGCGCTGCTAAATTGCTGCCAATGGATTTATCTTTCACAAATTCAATTCCTTCTTTAAATCCGCTTAGACTTTTAGTCTTCAATGATAGTAAGGAACACAATCATTCATTATATGAAATTAGTTACTGCCTTTTACATACTGATTGGTATTTCTGCTGGGTATTCACTGGTTCTTGAATTATGATGATAAATTTTTTATCTATATTCTGCTTTTTAATGTGGTGTTGATTGTGGTGGTATACTTCCTTAAAAACTTCAGTAAATTTTCATGCACTCTGTTTCCTACAAAAGAATTTATGACCCATTCTCCTTATAGACAGAATATTGTATGCATAAAAGAAGCTGTTTGACTTTTTTCTTTAGATTTTATTTATAAGACATAAGCTCAAATTGATATTATTTGTTTTCTCAAGGTGATAATTTTGTATTCATTATTAATTCCTTCTTTCACTAAAACCTGAGTGCTCAATATCACAGATCCATACATGAAAATTGGTTCAGCTTGTGCACATCTGTGCTAAATCATTTACAATAATTTTTGAGTGTACAGTGTGCTGTGATCTTACTTGTTATTAAAGTACTGTTGGTTCATCCTGTTGGAAAGATGGGACGTAAATGCCTGGAAACAAGCTCAGCATTTCAATACGTTTCTCATAATAAATTCCTCCATTGGTGTGCTGAATTCATTTTGTAACTGTCTGCACTGTAAATTTAGGGTACAAAACTAATAGAAATGTGAGACTTGGGATCAAAATAGAAGTTTTATAAGAAGTCTCTCTGCTTCTACCTAGCACTTGAAGAACAGCATTGTCAGGTGCCACAGTTCAGCAGATGGTAAATGCTGTACACTTTGTCATTTGTTTTAAGCTTGCCATTCCTTGCAAGTATTTCTGACACAATACCCAGTGAACTTCAAACTGGGATGATGAAGTTCACCTGAAAATGGAATTCTTGAGGCTGGGCACCTGTCATGTCCTACCTGGACAGTCTACCATGTCCATTGTTTAAGCATGCTTGCCAGCGTGGAGCAGGTATCACTGAATGATGAGATGGGATAATGCTGCAGACCTCATGTATTCAGCACTTACAAGCCTAACTTTATGAAAAAACTGTGTTTTTTTTCTGTTCTAGTGTGCAAAGCTTGCACACTTATCATCTCTGGGAAATGCATGGTAGCAGCTGTCATGCACATTTAATGTCTCGAATTGCTGCCCACTAGCTTGATGTTTGTGGATCCATTATCAAGAACTATTTGAAGAGTGTCATTATGGTATTCTGGCACCAAAGCAATGCAGAGGTACTTATTAGTGTACTTACAGAGGCTGAATGCCTCTGACAGGATCTGTAGGCCTTCTTGGTGAGTGCACAGAATTGGGGAGAGGTCTAGGAGCACATGGGAGGGCAGTTATTTACTCCAAGGTACTAAACAATTGGAACTGTTTCTGCTAGCATTACCAGAGTGTCCAGAAAAGCTATGTTTGTCTGTGGTAAGCACACAATTCTTTGTTTTGAGGATTTCTGAATGCTTAATAGCTTTGCCATCCATTTGCTGGGTCATTTTAAGTTGCCATATGATTTCTGAAGCCTTTCATTGAACTGTAGGCGAAACTGCTTTGTGTTACCATGAGTAACAACTGAATGGATGAAAGTTGCATTTAGAAGACTGAGAAAAAGATACAGTAGCCTCATGTCAAGGGTAGAAGCAGGTAAAGAATTACATTTATAATAGCTGCTTTTTCTGCTGTGTATTTTTGAGGGACTGGGAGGAGAAAGAAGTACAATTGTCAAATATTTGGAAAAAACAGGTGAGGAGGCTTTGTGAAATAGTGTAATATCCTCAGAAATAAATACAGCAGTCAGCTTTGTCTACGGTACCAGGGCCACATGTGAAAAATGGAGTGTGTATCTGAGTGGTTGTTCAGAAGGCATTTCTTACAATTGTGATTTACAGCTTTCATTTTGTACACAGAAAGAACCCCAGTATTTTTATTATTATTTGTATGTTTTGCAAATTTAACCATGTTTTCAGTTTTTAAATAAAAAAGTAATACACCAAACTCTGTGTTGTGGGCCATACTTAACTTTTGTTGAGCATGCTTGAACTTGCTACCAAGAGGTACAAAAGCCCTGTGCTTTTATAAAACCCCAGGAAGTGTTTCCTACCTCTGTTTCATCACAGCAGGTGGCCATTGTATTCTGTGAGTTGCTATTTCCTTCCCTGTCTCCTGTCTTCCCTCTTTATAAAGCATCATTATAATCCTCTGTTTTGGAGCTTGGGAGGGTATGTTTCACATTGGTTAGGCAAGTGGGCCTGTCTTAAGAACGTAATGGCAATGTCCAACAATGGCATCTTTCTGTCCCTGTCAAAGACACTAAGCACCTGTGGGCTTCTTCAGTAATCCTCTCCTCTTTGGCACTCTTACCAATTAGTCAGGACTTCCAGTGTGCTCCCACTGTTGGAATTGACCTTCCATTTCGAATTCCTGTCTCAAGTTGTAGTAAGATCCTAATTTGGTTGCTCAGATAAGTCTACACACCTTCATTTTCCCATGGACACAAAAGACGTGGCTGCAGAGGGATCAGTTGGACTGCATGGATGAGCCTGCTGCACAAGGTGACATCATGGTGCAAGGAATCCACCTGTACATTGTGATTACTGGTCAGGATGGTCTTCCAGGACCAAAGGGCACACATATGCAGATTTACATGCACACATTAGGCCAGTAATGAAGGACTCTGAGGTACCTGAAAGGGAATTTAGTAGATGTTTAACATTTACCTTGGAGTAGATGTGGAGAAATTCATTGCACAACTCAGTAAAATGTCTTCAGGATGCCAAGTGACTCACATCTTTAAAAATTGGATGCTGATCATTTCATTATTAAATGATATGCATGAAAACATTACTTGATTCAATAACAGCAAAGTGTTGGGCTTCCTGTTCTGTGGAATTCTGGCAGAGTTGCGCAACTTTTAAGCGTGTGCTCAAAGCTGATGGATGAGGGTTATCTCAGGGTGCAACAGTTTTTTCATATATGCCACCATCATTAAATAAATCCATTTTTTGGACTTTCACATTAATCCCTTTTATGTTGTGTCTAGGTCTTGTGATATTTGTTTGATGATAAAGTGCAAGAGACCTTTTTGGGAATAATCCATGTAATGGTACTTCAGAGGAATCCAGTACACATGAGAAGCAATTGTTACATTCAGTTTCCCAGATATTTTTTATTTCTGTGTTGAGCAAAATTACCAATGTCACTGGAGGGAAAATATTTTGTTAATAGACTAATTTCAAATGCACTTCTCTAGAAAACTAGTACTTGTAACAAAATCATTGAGATATAAGACTATTCTTATTAGGTGAACTGGGTAAACAGCTTGGGGATTCTTTAATCATGAATAGTGACAAAGGACCACAAAATATTCCAAGAACAAACTATTGAGTATTTCAGTGGTATCTTAAGAGAAATAAATACTTTTCATTTGCCTGGTACATTTGTTCTATTTTTAGAGATACTGCTTTTTTTTAATGGTTGAGTGTATTACAGTCCTTTCTTTTCATACATTATTTTCTTTCTCACTGTGTCTTTTCATGTTCCCAGTCTCCAAATTCTTCCCACAGTGCAGACCTATGCACTTACTTGCATTCGCTATCATGTCTGATATCTAAATTGGAAGCAATGTCACCTTTATTCTGTCAGCAGCTTCACAAGATGAAACAGTCAAGAAAGAAGTTTTCTTGTTTGTTTTAAAGCCCAATTAGTTTCTTAATATACAGAAGGGAGAATATCATCTGAATTGCTATTCAGCACTTTATTATGAACCCATGTCTTGCTACCCACTTTGAATATGACTTAGCTTCCAAGTGCTTAATGCATTACACTGAGGTTTGCCATCTCAACAGTAAAAACATATTGCTTCAGATTAGCAAATTCGGAAAACTTTTGTCTGATGAGACAGGATTCTTAGTTTGATGAGGGGGTGGGAAGGGTGAAATTTGCAGTTTTTTGCATCCAAGAATAAATAATCTTACTATACAGTGTGGTAGATGAAGAGTCCAGCTTTTGAAACTAATAAGATAGAGTGTGGCTTCTCAAAAATGCTAAATGATTATCTGAAATGTGTGGAGGTGGGTCCCTGCACTACAACAGAAATGTATGCAACAAAGGCTCTTTCTACACCACCTTGTTTTGTACTGTGTGGATAAAGGGAAATCATTTAAATGATCAAAGTGATATCCCCTGCAGTACTAGACTTAAAGTGGCCAAAAATGCACATGTTTAGGATATGGTTGTTCAACAGGAAAATAACCAAAACAAGCTAAATGCCTGGTGGAAAACTTAAGGAAAATGGTTTTTAGTATTTATAGAAAGAGATTTATCATTACCTTAGTCATTCCACAGCAGTATTTCTCTGTGCATATGTTTCCTGGCATGGAAAGTCCCCCTAAGTTGTGTAGTAAGGAGCATGTTGTGGCAGGTGAATGTACCTACACACAGGTGTTCAAAGGTGGAGGCTCTTTTGGTGCTGGATGTTCTGGTTCTCAAGCAGGGCAAACCCCTGAGGAGGAAAATAATTGAATAAACTTGGGTCTTGCATATGGGGTATGAATGTTTATAAGATGGCCTGTTAACAGAGTGTCAGAAGGACAAGTTTACCCACACGGCTAACTAGTCCATTTATTGCATGTTGTGTATCAGCACCCTGTTACAGGCAGACATAGATGAGACTGAGTGAGCTCGGTGCTCTAGCTGTTGAATATGCAGAATCTCTGCAGGCATGCCAAAGCTCTGATTTGGGAAGAAAAGGGTAGTACAGTGCTCTTGAAAGAGAATTTCCTTTTAATGGCAGTACTAGCAACATCAGAGAATTATTTTTCAGAAATGTAGATTTAACGTTTCTGAAATGCCTAGAGAGGAATGTATTTTGTGGTTATAAGTCTTCTGTTCTTCAGAGTGTTGAGTCAATTGATAATTTCTGTATGAAAGTATCAAAAAAATTAAATAGTGGAGTTCATCCAACTTGCCCCCACTGTGATTCTGGTGGTATAGTGATACCTGTGTCTAGTACCTGAAGTACATAATCAGAGAATTACATTGCACTGATCAGGTAGGATGTCTTTTATGAAGATGTGGGGAGTAGTACTTTCAGGAGTTGGTAACGTCTTGAAAAAAAAGCTTTAGAAACAGCTGTATCCTAAATTTCCTTTATAAACAAGTGTAGTAGAAGGCAAAAGTGTGGTAACATATGTGTGTAGTGGGTGTATTTGATTGCTTATATACTTTGTTTATCATATGGCTTAAGAACAAGCCTAGTTCCCAGTGCTGAGTTTGGTCTAGGTTCTTACAGCATGAACGTTTTAGAGAAATGGTGAGAGCTTTCAGAGTCTGTTTCCTTTCTCTTTTGTTTTCTGTGTCAGCCCCCTCTTATGATGGCACATATGTTCACGCTGATGCATGCACACTTATGCTGTTGCAGTGCAAGAGAAATACAGGAGCAAGAATGAGGGGGTGGAACTTCAGAGTCACAAAAACAAATCAACAGCAAATGTAGCGCTGGCAAATGTAGCCTCTGCTGTCCAGTAAAATCCTTTTTTCTCTTATATGTTGTACACTAAAGGCTTTAAAGGTGATTGTAGTTTATTTTTAATCTTTTTAGCATGTTAAAGATACTATAACTTAAAGTTTTTGGATAATTAATATGCTTTTTGGTGGTCAGTAGGTTACAAAGTTAAATACTTGACTGCAGGGGTTCAGTGTGTTCTCAGCTATGTGTTGGGGTCCACCCCCAGCCATCTATAAGTCGTGTTTAAGGGTAGGGGAAAAAGCATTACTCCAAGTATAAAAAACTGCAGGAATGGTTTATGCTTACAGACTCAGTTACTGTTTAGCACTAAAACTGACAGACTACTATAATTTCATTGTGGAGGGTGTTATAATGTTGTTTTTTTCCTGGCAATGTACTGCTCTGGAATTCAATAGCATACTGTAGAATTTGAAGCAAGTATAAAAACTGTCTGCCTTTACAATTAAAAACTCTGAGCATGTCCTGATTTTGTGGCCTTCTGTAGTAAAGGGAAAGCTGTACATAAAGTAAATTTAAGTAGTTTCTTCCAAGCCTCTCATTAATCTCTCCTTGAGCCTTCTTCCTTTTAAAAAACTGATAAGAGACTCTGCTGTTAAAATATTAAAATACATAAACAAATGTTCAGTTTTATGGGTTTTGTTGTATCTCTGTTCCTAACAAAATTAACCAAAATTTATAGTAGATTCTACACTGTGGAATCAATTTACCTTGTTCTGATTCCTTAACTGAGGGAAGTGCTGGAAAGAAGGAAGAGTTGCCTTGAGCCACAATATGCCTTAACAAACAGAGGCAAAAAGGTGGCAGTGTCAATGGCAGTTAGTACTTGTCTCAGGGCAGATAAAGCTACTCGCATAAAATCCCACACAAATGCAGATCTTTTTCCCGGACAATGTGCATTTAGTTTGAGTGAGGGCCCCCTCTACACTGGCAGTTAGAAATGGAAATTTGGGGCTCTTGATGCAGTTGGCTGACAAGGACTGCTGCCCCATTTAGCTATGATCACCTGGGTCTAGATGCATGTGACTAAAATAGTGGCAGGAACCTTCACATTTCTGCATGATGCCTTGTAAAGCTGCTGTATTGGTTTTAGAGTCTGGGTTTATTAAGGCCTGGCAGCCTTCAAAGCTCATTGGATTGGTGCATTCAGAGTAGGGCAAGTTGTACAGCCTCTTTTAATAATTTGCCTATCCTTAAAACATATATTTTGATGTTGCCAGCGCTGCTTAAAAGCCCATGGTTCCCATTGCTTGGTTTATCTGGAAGTTTGCCATTGTTACAGTAGTGAGTCATGCTTGCTTTCCTTGTGAAACCACTGCTGAGCCATCAGGGGTTAAAAACTATGGGGATGGAGACTGCTTAGTGCTCTAACTACTGCCTTCCTGAGGAGTGGTACAGTGTCCCACCTCTTCTGCTGGCTGGTCAATTAAAGTGGCATAGTTATGCTGGAAGATACAATATTTCCCAGAAATGGGAATGGTATGTGCCCCCCTTTTCTCCCTTCAGCCAGTTAAACTTTTAAGACATCAAGCTGTGGAATGGGGTTAAAAGTGGGAAGTTACCAGCCTCCGGAGATAATTCCATTGGAGGTTTCTCAGTAGCTTTGCCATTTTGATGCGGCAAAATATGTGTTAACTTTCCACTTCAAGGTTTTTCAACAACATTTTATGTTTATACTTGAATTTTTTTCTAGTGAGAGCAAACTTTTCAGTTGAAGTCACTCTTAGCAACAAGATACTTTGAAGAAGCTTGCAAAATAAACAGAGGAAAATAATGCCTCTGCTTAGTGTGAGTTGCCTTTTTCCTTTCGTTTGCTTGTCTTCCAGACACAAAAGTGATTGCCTTAAAAAGATATTGTTTTCTGCATTGGTGTTCTTTTCGGCAAAAACTTAAGTTATTCAGGGTTTGTAGAGCCACTGAAATGATGTTGACTCAGTTATTTTTCTCCTGATGGTTATGTTTATATTTTCCTTGAGAAGAAAAACTGTTTTATAGTATTAAAAGCAAACAGCAAAAGAAGCTAATTTTCCTATGCTTGAAGTGTAAGAGAATCACTAGTTAAAGAAACCTGACCCTTTCTGAAAGCAAATGGAACATGGCATTTCTGTCTGCCACTCAACCTTTGAATGCTGAAAAAAGACAGAAGGTGTGCATGCTACTGCTGAAATACACAGAGCACGGTCTGTAAATAAACGCTAGATTTGCCAAACAGTTGCGGTACGAAGAGCAGATTTTTGTGCCCTGATGTCTTCCTTGATTCTTCTGCTGTGCTCAGAACTGGCCAGCAGTCTTCCCAACTTCAGCCGGGAGTCTCTGACTTCTTCCACCTCCTCTTCTCCACCTGCTAGCTGCTTGGCTTCTTGCACTATATCCTGCTGCTGGACGAGGCTAATATATTTCTCCTGCATGGCTGTAATTTTTTGAGGGCACCAAAGGTTTTGTAAATAGTAGACATGAGTATGAAGTGGAGAAAAATCTTAAAGTATGGTCTGCAGGAGGTTGGAATATGGTCAGTTCTTCCAGATTGAGAGACTGCAGGTCTCTGGCTATGCAAATTGTGGATTGGAGAATAGGCAGAAAGAACTTCCTTAACTAAAATAAGCTTTGAATTGTACAATCTCATTCTGTAGCTTGTGAGTACTAGCTGCTTATGAATTCATAGCTTGTTTTACTATAGCTGCATACACAGTAAGGAATTTTATTGCTTTTACCAACAGAAGGATAGGAAGGACAGTACTGGTGTGTCATGTCTGGAAGGTAGTATCTGTCACTAGAAGTGGATTTTTTTTCCTGTGCATTTCCCATGCCACAGTGCAGACTGGCCTGTTTGTTCATTTTAAGTGCTAGTCCAGCGACATTCAATGTTTGCTCTAATCTGACATATGGTTTTGATTTCCAGAGTTTAGAATTGAAGAATATACAGTTTTCTGCTAGAAAGACATCATGTCCTGTAATGTTTTATAGCAATTTATGTCTTTGATATAGTGTGCAGGATTTCATTTTCAGATCTTTGCAACTATATAGTCTTCTTGATTATTTCTGTTAGAAAAGATTACAAAATGATCTCTCTGCTGTTAAGGTAATGTGTAGAGAAAAGAGAATCAGTTGTGGGCATGCACTTTTGAGACTCAGCTTTTTCAAGCCAAGGATTTGCCTACAGAATGGAGAGATAAGATCTTTGTGTGTTATGTGAGTGTGTGTGTGTATTTAAAACAACTAAATTGCCTGTTTTTTCTAGGCTTTCATATTCTGATGTTTCTAGAGGCGTGTTCCTTGAATAGGTGCTTGTACCTAATGCCAAGACAGCATTTGGAATTTCAAAATTTACAGAATCACAGAATCAATTAGGTTGGAAAAGTCTTCTGAGATTGAGCCCACCCTATGGCCAAACACCACCTTGTCAACCAGACCATGGCACCAAGTGCCACATCCAGTCTTTCCTTAAACACTTCCAGGGACAATGAGTTCACCACCTAATTGACTCCAATCACCTAACTGAAAGATTGAGTTCTTTGAGTCTCTTATTACACTTAATACTAAAACAAATTTAAAAGATTAAGTTCACAGCAAACTTGAAGAGGTGCAGGTTTGAGTTCTATTTTAAAATGCTGGCTCTTTGTAGGATTACAATTCATTCTTTTCAAGAAGACCAGTATGCATGTGGATGGTGTGGTCTCAGTAGGTTTATCAGTAAATAAAATGTGCAAAATGAAATGTAATACTGAAATGTTGAAACAGGAATGAAAATAAAAGGGAAAAGGGGATCACACTGATTTCCTGAATGAGCAGGTTGCAGCCATGAGGGTGGGCTGTGGTGGATCTGCCAACTGGACATGGGCTATGTGGGAGAGCTCCCAGATGCTGTGCTTACATAGGCTCTGTCTCGGTTTCTTCCTTCTCACTGGTTTATTCACATGATCATTTTAGCAGTGGGAGGGCATTTTCTGAATACTGTTAGAGTGTGGCTGTGTACAGAGCAGGGGACACTGGTAACAAGTGACAGATGGCAAGCAGATCTCCCTAGGAAGTCCGGTCTCGTTTTTTCAGTACTCTCAGGTAAGGAGGAAGATACATGGTAAGGATGAAAGGAATATGTGTTTGAGGTACTGTTGCTGCAACTCTGGTTTGAGCTATTTCAGAGCTATACCATGCTGCTTCTGCTACCAGAGTTGTACACAGTGTGATGAAATGGAGATCACTGTGAATGAGGAAGACAATAAATTATAACTGCGTGGCTATGACAGCTCAGTAGGAGCACCTATGGATGGAAAAAGCATTACATACTTTTAAGCACTGTTGACATGAGATTTTTTTTACCACTTTAATGAAAACATAATCAAATGAGCACATAAAGCTTGGAGAGCAAAATATTTCTTTTATACAGGAGATAAACCTGCACAAACAAATGTTTGCTGTCAACAGAACAAATTTTATTTCAAATGCAGAGCTTTAAGATTGAAAATACAATCTGTGAGTGTGAACATTTTTTTAGGAAGACTTCTCTCTATAGACAAAGTTTTCAGTAAAGTGTTTATTAACACACAAAAAAATAGTTTTCTGTTTAAAAGGCACACAGATCAAATTAGAAGCAAAATTGCCATGGTCAGTGGAGATTATATGTAGCTGTAGGAATTACCTTTTGCTTGTATAGTGGATCTTTCTGCATTAAAAGATTAAACCCCCCTCTAATTTTATAATATATGTATTTTAGGTGGACAACAGTCTTAATTTTTCAGGTAGTTCAAAAGTCATGCAGTCAAAGATATTCTGCACTTAAAATATGAATGATAATCCATGAATCCTAATGTCATAGTATTGTGGTTATTTTTTAATGCTTGGAAGATAACCGTAACTCTTGGGAGAAATATTTTATACTTTCTTTGCATACTGGTGCTTTATGTGTAGATTTTTGTGGGTCAATCTCATTAGTCCAAATAAGCTACTTGAAATACTTACAGGATAAACAAAACTCTTTCTAAAAACACAGTAAGATTCAGTATCTGGAGCCCTCAGAAGCTGAAGAGTTAATGGTGGAAGCTGCACTGGATTCAGTGTATTTGCAGATGTTGCTGCAACCAACTGCTGATTTTTCTCCCATCCTGTCAGGGAACTCTGCCAGCCGTGATTCATGGAATGATTTTTTTGCGCTGAGTAATCTGTGGTTTTTCTTTTTTCCTCTTCCCTCTCCCTTATTTTCACCATGAACTAAAGCCCTATTCATTTCAGCTAAAGGGAGGAGAAGCTTCCAAAGCATTAATACAAAACATTAAATACGGTGTGTTTTGAGTGGAGGAATTGTAACAAATGTTAAAGTTGCAATAATTTTACTTGGTCTTAGGCGGTCTAGTCCAATGTGGGAAAACAGTTTTAGAAGAGAATCAGCTTTTGGTTTTGCTGGTCATATGGTTTCACAGTTCTTTTAAGACTCCTGTACTAGTATTGCTAAAGAACATCCAACTTCTGTGCTGATATTATGCCTCCTTTCTCACAGATCGCTCAGAAAGAAATAAACCAGACTGCCGCTCTTCAGGGTAAGAATTGTATTTCTCTATTTATTCTTCCCTTCCCTTCTCTTTCTTTCTTTTTTTTTTTTCCCCCTTAGCTTTTCCTTTTATTGGGTGAACTAGGAAATTGGCCAGAAAAATAAAAATGCCATTCTTCTACTTCTCTGTTTTGGTAGCAGTAATGTAATTCCAAAATAGTTTAGTTTTAAAAATAATTGTTTTATATTCCTTATGGGCAGAATTTTTTTCAATAAATTAATAGGACTTGCTACGTTGTAATTGTGTACACTTAAACTCCAAAGGCTTGTTTATGTATCATGCACAGGGTTGTTTGGTAAAACTGTGGTATAAAACAAGAAGTCTCATATGACTTTTGCTGCTTTGAACTATTTGCTTTTATAGCAAGGAAAATAATTCTTGGTTCAGTCAAAAATAGCAACACTTTATTATTTATTCCATTAACTCTGATCCCATCATACATAATGGTTGCACAAGATGCAAATGAAAGTGTGTTAAACAAAACACATGTACACACACACAAACACTTTGGGTTTATTTAGAATTTCCATCAAGAGTTGTCATGAACTTCTAGGCTATTGATTTGCAAGGCCATATTTTCCCTTAAGCTTCTGAATATTTTGTAGTTCTTCTTATCCTCTGGTTTTTAAATAATCTCTTTCTCTATTGCCTCATTTTCAAACGCTCTCTTTTCAATTCTCCACCAGGGAATAGGATTTTGTCCATATCACATGATGGATAATGGGATTTTAATGAACTGAAGTGATAGAGCAGACCATTAAACATTGGTTCTCCCATTCCTTTGTGAAAAGTCTTTCCAAAAAAATGCCTCTGGTGTCCAGTCTTTTGACATGACCTGACCTTTTCATTTGATTTTTACAGTCTACATTTTTTCCTATTTGGTACATTTTTACAGTACAGTGGACTAGCTTTTATAGCTAGAAGAACAGTGTAGCATTTTCTTAGAGCACACTTGATGTGTTGTATCTATTGTATGATGTGATGGAAGAAAGGATGTTTTTCCCTTCCCTCCCCTATCTGCCACAGCACTGTAGCTGACTCCAGCAGTGCATTTAAATTGCAGGGGAGTATTGCCTTTGTCTTTGAATACTTTTATCTACTTAAAAGCTTGATCACTGCGTGTCCTGATTTTTTTTGTACTTAAAAATACTAAACTTCTTTTTCCTTAAAATGATGCAATTATATTCTACATGTTAGAACTTTCATTAGATCATGTTGTATTATAATAATGTCGAATAAATCCAAATCATTATGAAAAGGAAAGCTAATTTTATCAAAATGTTTAGTTTAGGGTTGAAAGAGCTTCAATCTCTTCCCCTTTCTTCTGTCTGGTTGTTCTCACCAGTATGTTTTTTGGCTCTGGAATGTATTTCAGAAGTTTGAATTTGGAACCAAAAGCAAAGTAAAATTTCAGATTTATTTCCATGGAATTGGAAAGTCAAATGGACCAGCCTTGGCAATAAAACTCTGCCCTAAACTGTCTGGGCTACAGACTCCGAATTCTCATGTGGAAAGAACAGAGTAATTAACAGTATAATGTAGATTGCTCATAATGTTGAGAATGTTTTGGTAGTCTTTCATTCCTGTCAGCAGTGCATGTGCTTTCTGACCATATCTATGTCTCTTCTACCCCCTTCTCAATCTCACTGGCCACTGTGTCATGAGCTGTGAGGAAGAAAAGCCACCATTTAAAGGGTAGTGTTGTTTTGTGCACGTCTCACTTCTGTTTCTAGACTGGAACAGGAGCAGCCTGCCTTACTTAAATGATGTACTCTGCTAATTGATACTGCTACACTCAATGGTTCATCTCTCATTATAATTGGAAGCATAATTCTGTGGTGACAAATTGCTGGGCGAGATTCTTACCCTCAGTCTGGCTCTATCATGCTTAGGAAAAGAGCTGCAGTTGCACCAAGGCCAGAGCCCCTTGATAGAAGACCTGAAGAAAAACTAAACAGTGAAGTATGCAAGGCTAAAATTAAAGTGCAAAGCACACTTCTCTTGTAACATGGGCAGCATTTCAGAGCTGCTTGAATTCCACTGGGGATAGTTTTATGCCATTTTATATGAGCTACTGTGCTTATGACGCTGTGCTCTCTGGGAGCGGTTCGTGACAAGGGAAGAAAAAAATACAATGGTTTGGAGGCATCTTGGCTACTTACTCCTTAAACTGCCTATTGTGGGATGCATGTCTTAAAAACTCATGATACTATCTCTCTTATGATCTCAAGTGGAACAAAAATGATGCTGCAGGTCTTGGTACTTGAACTCAAGTTCTAGAAACAAGAATTTCTGCACTGGAATTACTATGAAATATTGGAGATGGACATGGGAAGACCATCTGACAAGATGAAGGAATAAGCAGTGAGTCTTAAGAAAGGTAGATAACCTAAGATGAAATAGCAGATGTAGATGTTTCCAAGAGAAAGCCAGAGAAGTAGTTTATTGTTTTATATAAAACTCTGGTGAGATCTTGCCCAGAAGTCTGTCAAGTCTAAGTACAAATGTAGAACACTGGGATAAGAAGAGACCAAAAAAAGGGCCAGATATGCACCACCAACTCTTCCTCCTGCATTGTAGGTTTAGGTTTTGGTCTGGAACATGATCTTCGTATTAAAATATCACATAACAATATTTCTTGTGATTTCAAGGGTCTAAAGCTTGCCCTTTCCAACTTCCTATTCTTATATATTTCTCTGCCTGTGTATTTCTAGATGTATTTAAGGCTTGTGCTTGAGTCTTTGCAGTTTTAGGGATGAAGAGTTTATTTACAGTGAGACAGGAACAGTTTTAAAACATAGCTTGGACATAATTCATTTGCAATGAAAGACACAAAAAAATCTGTTCTAGGTAGAGCAGTATATGAATGGTCATTAATATAGTTACTTTAATATAGGGCAATTTAGAAGAATTTTTTCAGCAGTATCAGGAACTCTGACAAATATTCTGATTTGGTTATTAGCCTATCAAACCTTTAGACTGGGAGAACTGCTACAGAAAGGGGGAGCATTCTGAGTGGTGATTCAGGGATCTGGCATGGGGAAGAAATCTAGAGAGTGGATGAACCAAAGACCATAGATAATGATTTAAAGGGAGGGAGACAGATATTAGGTAATGTTTACAAAATGTTTATTATTATGTTATCTTTTGCCTCTTTTGGTAATTAGCAACCATCTGACACTCAGGAGAGTTTAGATAAAGCAAGGAGTAGCAGAACAGGGCCTGTGGGTATCTATTTCAAGTACTGCTCTGAGCTGATTTTTTTGTTAAATGTAGCACATTAGCAAGATCAAAATAAATGTTCGCTGAATCCAAATAGTACCTATTGCTACGTTAAATTTTTATCAGGAGACATTTAGTTTCATGACCTAATAGCCATCCTTCAACTGTTACATTTCAGACAGTATTAAAATATATCTCTGCTGGTAACAGTGGTCTGTAATGATAATTCTTGAT
This sequence comes from Lanius collurio, assembly GCA_020086605.1. Classification (NCBI taxonomy): domain Eukaryota; kingdom Metazoa; phylum Chordata; class Aves; order Passeriformes; family Laniidae; genus Lanius; species Lanius collurio. Next base: position 14,344,017 of record JACBWW010000015.1, read on the forward strand.
TTTACTGTCTGGTCACGCTTGCACTGTTGTCTCTGATATCTTCAGGTCATGCACTGCTGTAACACAGGTCAATTAGATCAAAAGAAGTAGATCTTTATTCCTCAAAATGTTTTCAAACTGAAAATTACATTATAATAATAGAATAGAAGATTTCAGGCATCTACATATTTTCAGTTAATCCCTGAACATGAGTAAAGCTTGTAGAAGGAACTGGATTTTTTTTTTCTTCTTTTGGTTAAGGATTATGGATCAAAAATTCCTGAAATACAGTCCTGTAATTTGATATAATTCATTGTTGTTGCCTTGACCTTGGAGATGAGAGCATGAAGGTAGATAACAACTGCAACAATTTATTGAGAGATTTAGTAGGGTATCAATCACTTGAAGTCAAGTAAGAAATTTTGATTTTTAGCATATCAGTGTCTACTGTGAAAAATGGGGAGGGGGATTAAAATAATTAGTTCATTTCTAGAAAACAGATCCTAGGTTTTACTGGCATATAGTCTGCCTGCTGTTTGTAGTGTGCTTAAGTTCTTTTACAGCTGGTTGCCTTCATTTGATTGAACTAAATTGAGGTTTTTTTATTTAAAATGCATCAAGTCAACAATACAAATAGACAAAAGTCTTCTTTTGTTCCTTTATAAACAAGCACTTGAAGTGGCTGATCAAAGGGGCTACTGATCCCTTTAGTGGGGCTCTGGCAAATCAAGCGATCATTTTTATAAATGGTATTTTGTATCCAATTTTGGTTTTAGTTGTTTGGGGTTTTTTTTAATGTAGGAGAATTTCATTAGTGAAAGCTTCCCTGTATTTCTATTTCCTCTGCTATGTAATGTTGATTTTGTGAAATTGTGTTTAATAAATACTACAGTAACAGTCTGACTATATCTTAAAAATGTGTTCTCCCAGATAATCTGTGATGCCTGAAAAGACACCCTTTATGAAGATCTTAAGCATTTAACAGAGAATGAAGGGAATCTTAAGGCACTGGCCTGACAATGTGGTGGAACTATCCCCACTTTGTAATTAAATCAAGGTGGTTTTACAAATCAATATGTATTAATTTTCTCCATTTTTTGTTTCTATCTCTGAATCATGAGTTCTTTAACTCAGAGTTTTAATTAAGATGCAGGAGATCAAGAATTCTTGTTTGGACTTAATTATTTGTTATATCTTATCAGTAATGCAGCTGCACAGGAGTATGCCTCCAAGGCAACAGGGTGGGAAATGGCCATGAGTTCTAAATTCCAAGGCCTTTTAAAGTCTAAATCAACCAATTATGAAATACCAAGCAAAATGTTTTTACTTACAACCCAATTACTAACTTGTCATGTCCTGCAGTGCAGGACTTCTGAACCAATACCATAACCCCTAGATTTATGAAGAAGGAGAAAGGAAGAAGAAGAATATCCACACCCCAAATCCTCTGTTTTGTAACCAATTGTACCTATATGCCCTAAACCTAATTTTCTACATTTCTGTATATTCCACCCAGTGATATAACTTTTAATTACCCAGCAATAACCTCAGTGTTATCACACAATTTAGGAAGCTTTTCCCGAGGTTTTGGGTCAGATATTGTATGCACCTGAGGATCACTGCTTGTCAACACTGGAAGGCTGAAATTCTCAGAACCCAGGGTTCCAACAAATATGCTTTTGAGGTCTTGAGAAAACAGACAGTAACAGGTTTTTCTGTGTTGTTACCATTACAGTCAGTCATTTAATAGTTTCACAGGATCATAGAATATCCTGAGTTGGAAAGGACCCGCAAGGATCATAGAAATTTGACCCCTGGCCCTGCACAGAACCATCCCCAAGAGTCACATCATGTGCCTGAGAGCATTGTCCAAACGCTTCTTGAACTCTGTCTTGGTGCTTTGACCACTTCCCTGGGGAGCCTGTTCCAGTTCCTGACCACCCTCTGGATGAAAATCCTTTTCCTGATATCCAGCCCCAACCTCCCCTGACACAGCTTCAGGCCATTCCTTCAGGTCCTGTCACTGGGCACCACAGAGGAGAGATCAATGCCTGCCCCTGTTCTTCCCCTCTTGAGGAAGCTGTAACTGCAAGGAGGTCTCCCCTCAGTTCTTGGGGTTATTAGCTGTCCACTGCTTAATTTTTGTGGTGAGCTTGCCTCTTCATGTCTTGGAATATCTTTAGACCATTCACAAACAGCCTAGATATCCCTTGACTGTGCAGCCCCACTTAAACCAGTGTTAGTTTACAGCTACCACCAGAAGCAGAAGTTGAGAAGAGAAATATAGCTCAAACCTCTTATGATGTTAAGTCATTTATTCCCTCTGTCCTGGGAGGGAGACAGAGGACCCGACCTGGGCAGAGTCTGCGAGGTAAGGGGGAGGGGCTTTTCATCCTGCTGGTTTTATCACATTCAGGGGGGAAAGGTGATACCAGGGGCGGGGATGGGATAAACAACCAACCACATCAAAGCCCGGGCGGCTTGAACATTAGACAGACCCAACTCAGTCACATGTCGGGGACGAAGCCTGGTGGGGCGGGGCCCAAGGGGGCCCACTGCAACACTCAGTCTCCTCCACGCTGAGCAGACCAAGTGACCTCAGCTGCTCCTCACACAGCTTCCCCTCAAGGCCCTTCACCACCCTCATGGCCCTCCTCTGGTCACTCTCTAACAGCTCAATGTATTTTTATACTGGGGCACCCAGACCTGCCCCCAGCACTCGAGCTGAGGCCGCCCCAGAGCGGAGCAGAGCGGGACAATCCCCTCCCCTGCCCGGCTGCCGATGCTGTGCCTGATGCCCTCAGGACGCACTTGGCCCTCCAGGCTGCCAGGGCACTGCTGGCTCATGTTCAGCTTGCCATGGACCAGAACTCCCAGGGCCCTTTCTGCCACACTGCTTTCCAGCATCTCATTACCCAGTCTGTACACACATCCAAGGTTGCCCTGTCTGAGGTGTAGAATCTGGCATTTGTTTTTGTTAAATGTTGTATTGTTGGTGATTTCTCTGTCTTAGTCAAATGGGAAGTGTGGAGAGACTTCTGCTGCTTCTGTACTGAGAAATCACAGAATGGTGGGAAGTTCATGCAGGTCATGTAATCAAGCATCATGCTCATAGTGGGAAGATGCTGATGCTAGGTCAGGCCCATGATTTTTTTTTCTAGCCAAGATTTGAAAATCTCCCAGGAGCAAGAGATTGAGCTTACTTATTTTCAGCCCACTCACAGGCTGCTTGTCTGTCACTTACTAACTTTATTTCCAAGTGATACTGCTGTGGGAAACACTACCAAAAGAAGCAGTCTAAACACTGAACTACTTAATATCCAGAAGGACCAAACTCATTCACACAAAAATCCGGAAGTAGTTTTTCGTTACTGTTGTTTAAAACCCTTGTGTTGTCTTCTAGCAAAGTATGGACAGCCTTGTCAATGTTTCTGTTTTACAGAGGAAAATTTCAGGGTTTTCCCCATCCAGCCAGCATTACAGACTGTTACACAGATCTGAAGTTTGAGACTTTGAACCTTGCTGGCACTCCATATGAATGGGAAGGGTTGCGTGTAGAAGAAAGAATGAATGCTGGGGGATGTTTTACTGTGATATTCTTACTCGTTACATTTAGCTTTTGTAATTTTTACAGCTAGGGAGTTACTCAGGTTACCCTTGGTCTAAGCATGCCTTTAGGCTGTGAAAATAGAAATGTCCTGCTTTTGTACACTCCCAGTAGGTCAGAAATTGGAGTAATTCTAAAAACTCTCTAGTCTCCTTCCCAAATCCTTGGGGTGCAGTTTCACAATTGCCCTGAGCTGAACTGAGCCTGTGTTGCTCCAAGAAGGAAAAGTCTCATTTTCTCCTTTGGGCTGCTGTCAGTGCTCATGTGGTTAGTTGGATCAGAAGGCTGATCTCCAGGGAAAAAAATAGCTGAGTCTCAACTTCACAGATGAAGCAAGTTCAGCATAGAGGAGCAGAGTGATTTCTTGCAGGTTCCGCCATCAATGGCAGAACTGGAAGCAGGGGCTGCAATTTGTGGCTTTTCTTGTTATCTTAAAAGTGGGGTCATGTGACTCCATATTTTTCATTCTGAGAGATAAATTTTGGACTCATTCACTCAGTGCAATCCCACAGGTTAAATATAGATTGAAACTGGTGAAACTTGAGATTGGAATCTACTTATGTGTCTTTGTTTATCCCACGCTTCTCCATCAGCACGTGCTTTCACATCAGAGCTGTGGATTCTGGGAGTAGAATAAGCTGGAGCCATTTTGTGCAGCATGTTTCTTCGGTAGCTTCTTTGCCACAGTAAATCATTATGCTTAATTTTTAATTTGCAATGTTAATTTTCACCCTGCTTAATTTATACTTATCCATAAATGAGGAAAGAAGGAATGACAGGTAGAGCAGAGGAATTAATGGCAGATGGATTCAGCGTAGTTTTTGGCTGTTAGAGGTCACAGGAGTATCTAGAGCCTGTTCCTGGGGGTGTTTGCTTTAATGTTGCCAATTCATCGCTTTTGGGTTGGGTATTTTTGGCTATTCATCTCACAGATAGCAGTAAAGAGTTATTGTGAAGGGTGCATCCTAGCCAGTCTCCTAGGTCCCTTATTCCTAAACAGAGAAGAGGGATTTGTTTTAATAAAAGAGTTCTCTGTTACTGGTTTCTGCAAAGGGAATTCTGAAAGTCTGTTTGCTCTGGTGCCCTGAACAACTCCTTCCGTTGTCTGGGCTGCTCTCCAGTGCTTATTCTAATTCATAATGGAAAATAACGCTGCAAATGAGATGGTTATTGAAAGAATAAAGAGAAAAAGGCTCTCCCTCTGTCTTCACTGAAAGAATTTCACTGCTTCTCTGGGCATCTTGTGTACATGAGCAAGTTTCACCATCCCATCATCTTTCAGAATAGACTCCTGTGGAAGGTAGTGATGACCATCCAGACAAATGGCCACACTCCTTGTGCATTAGAAGAATTATCTGGGACATGAACAACCATGGTAGACAATAGTTCTTGAAAAGGTGGTTTCAGGATGGACACAATTGCACATCACATTTTTAAAGGCAAATTAATCAGTCACGGTTATAATTCTGCTTCTTTATGATTTTTTTTTTTCTCTCCCCAAGATATCTCTATGACAAACAGCAGATGAAATTCATCTGGTAGCTGGGAAGGAGGGCTGGGAGAGAATTCTTTCCAAAGGTCTTGGTAATATTCTCAAAGAAAACAGAAAAGGTGGAGGAGCTGCTAAAGGAGGCCTGTAGGATGTGTGTCAGGGCTGAGGAGGCAGACTCAGCAGGTTGTAAACTTCCAACGCAAAAGTAGTAGTTGTTAGGTTCTCTCTGAAAGAATTTCACGTTGATATTGTAAGAGTGTTGGAGCTTTGGTTTATTTCCCTAGGGACTTACGTAGGTTTTGGTCTAGGGTCAGTATCTACAGTTTCCTTTGCCTCTGGAATTTGAGTGGGAGAGCTCAGTTCGCAGTTACATTGTGTTCATTTCCATGGCCTCTTACTCTGTGGGGCGCATAAGAGAAGAGGTTGTTATTTCGTTCTCTTTTTTGTTCTCTTTTTCTGTACTGCTCACCTACTTTATAATTTCATTGTAAGTTATTCTTTGGTGTCTTTGTTCTTTATTCTAGTGTAGAGAATCAGTTACCTTAAGGAGCACCCTCTGATTTGGCAGGTTGAACATTGAAATGATTGATCAAGTACTCTTTTAAAACATGTTACAGTTGCATTCTTACTACATCATGGGGGTAAGGTATTCCTAGTGAGGCCTGTCACATAGAAAATTTCTTCCTCTTTACTGTATTTCAGTATAAAGTACAGTATAATATGCAGTTTGCACAGCTGTACTTCCAACTCTGATCCTGTCATTTGTGAAAGATTACATTTCTGATTTTGCTACAAAATTTCTCTTTTCAAAAGTGGTATTTTGCTCAATGCAGGCATCACCACCTGAATTTAAGCCCTTTTTACATACTGAGTTTGTCCTAATTTTGGCCATCTGTGACCAATCACAGGCTCAACTGAGCTAGTATTAGCCCTTAGTGTAGACAAGGATGAGATGCTTTTTTATCTGTTGCCGCTGCTTCAGCTTCAAGAAGAGAACTAAGATTCAGTGATACAAAAAGTCATGTTGCCTGTTCTCTTGGAGGCTACAACCAAGGCAGGTCACCAGCAGGTCTCTTCATGCCATAGGAGGGTCCCTTGCTACAGAGGACTGAAGTTAGATCATGTACCCCTATATGTGGAAAGTATTCATAGAAGTGTGGTCTTTATAAGAATACATAGCTGCATCTTAATCTTGGGAGCATTGTTACAAGAGGCTTGTCATGTGAGTATGGTGAACTTTGCCATCTCCTGAGGCTTGAGGCAAAGGTTGAATTCTAATTAAAGAGAAGATCCAAATCTAACCAGGGTGTTCCTACCACAAGCAGTAATTACTTGTTAAATCTCTCTTTTGATCTGTAGCATAATATCTGGTTGAAGCAAAAGATGTACCTCAGTGATGTCATGTTTTTATTAGGCAATACTTTTGCTTGGAATAAATGCTTAGTAAAAAGAAACAGCTTTAGTTTTACTATTATAATTCTTGTATTTCATGTCATTGGATGTCTGCTTCCCCATCCCCTCGTACACCGGTGTCTGTATCTAGTATTAAAACCTGAAGTGAGAGGACTAGAGGAAGTGGCCTTAAGGTGAGACAGGGGAGATTCAGATTAGATATTATAAAAAAAAATTTCGCTGTTATGGTGGTCAGGCATTGGAATAGGTTGCTGGAGGAGCTGATAGAGTCACCATCCCTAGAGGTGGTCAAGAGACGTCTGGGTCTGGTGCTGGGTGATACAGTTTAGTGTTTTAGTGGTTCAGGGCTTGCAGTGGTAATGCTGGGTTGAACTTGATGGTCTTAAAGGTCTCTTCCAATCTTGACGATTTTATGGTTCTATGAATACAGTATTAGTTCAAACAATCCTGATATCATTTTGTGGTTGGACCATGTCAGGAACTTCTCTCCTCTCCCAAAAGCACATTTTCTTTGGGCAACTGTTTTTAAAACTATAGTGTTGTTTTATTGCCTTGTTTCCACGGCCCCTTCTAAAATTATAGGTCCATGAATAGCTAAAAGCATGTAGTGCTCCTGACGGGTGAAGGCTGGACAACTGGGAAGAAAGAGAGCAGTATCATGGGATAAGTACAGTAATGACAGCTGCAGGAGATGCTTTCTTACCACACCTTACTGGTGTATAGGACAAAAGATTATTTGCTTTACTATTCAATCTGTCTTCTTCCTTCTAAGGCTGTTGACAAGGAAATGAGTTCTGTTAAATGAACTTTTTATAGTGTGAACTAGAAATGCTTTCTGTTAATAACAGCATTTATTTTTTCTATCAAAGACATCTGAAATGACAACAGTTCTCTGGTGCAACTTGAAGCCATTTTGTCTTGTCCTTTTGCTTGTTATTTGGCAGGAGAGCAGACCCCCACCTTGATACAACCTATTTTCATGGGGTTGTAGAGAGCAATAAGGTCTTTCATGAGCCTCTTTTTCTCCAGGCTAAACACCCCCAGCTCCCTCAGCTGCTTGTCACAAGACTTGTGCTCCAGGCCCTTCACCAGTTTCGTTGCCCTTGTCTTGACACTCTCCAGCACCTCAGTGTCCATAGTGAGAGGCTCAAAACTAAACACAGAATTTGAGGTGTGGCTTTACCAGTGCCACATACAGGGAACAATTGCTGCCCTGGTCCTGCTGGCCACACTGTTTCTGGTACAAGCCAGGATGCCATTGGCCGTTTTGGTCACCTGGATGTTTGCTGACTCGTGTTCAGACACTAGCAACCAGCATCCTCAGGCCCTTTTCCAATCACTCTTCCCTCAGCCTGTAGCAATGCCTGGGGTTGTTGTGACCCAGATGAAGGACCCTGCTCCAGCAGGACCATCCTAGAGCACACTGTGTGGATTGTATCCAGATGGTTCTTGAGTATCTCCAGTGAGAGAGACTCCACAACCTCTCTGAATAAGTTGGCACAGTCACCTGCACAGGTGAAAATTTCTTTTTCATGTTCAAGTGGAACTTCCTGTCCATCACTTTCTGCCCCTTCCCCCCTAGCCTGTTGCTTGGCACCGCTGAACAGAGTCTGGCTCCGTCCTCTTGTCACGCTCCAGTCAGACACTCACTGACATTGATGAGGTCCCCTCTCAGTTTTCTCGAGGCTGAACAGGCCCAACTCTCTCCGTTATTTTAAGGGAGATGCTCCAGTCTTACCATCTTCATTGTCCTCCTCTGGACCTGCTTCTGGAATTTCATGTCTCTCTGGTGCTAAGGATCCCAGAACTGGACACAGCGCTCCAGCTGTGGCTGTACCAGGGCTGACCAGAGGGGTAGGATCACCTCCCTTGCCCTGCTGGCAGTGCTCTCTGAGAGAAGTGATACTTTGTATTTATTAGCCAACAGTGGGGTTTTATTAGTTTTTATTTTAATTCATATACATTTTTAGCACCTACAGTGTGTTGTGGCAAGTGCCAAGGCTTAACCTCACATTGCATGTTGAAAAGTCTGGCTCTTTTGAGCTTGGTGTCTGCTAGTTTTATATAATGTTTTCTACATTCTGTAGTGAAAGAGACTGAGCTGTCATTCCCTATAGCTTTGCTGCTTCTTGAGAAGGTTAAAATGTTGTTCTGCTTTTAAATAGATCATGTCAATCAATTAGGTAGTCTTAAAGAAAAGGTTGCTATTACTTTTGGAGGCCCAGAGGTATGTCAGCAAGGGGAGAGAAGGTTGACCGATATGAGAAAAAGGATGGGAATGATTTACTGCCTTTGGAATTGAGGGCATCACTGAGAGTGAAGATTAGATAAATTACCTGCTTATGTTATCTGAATCCAGAGCCTTTAAGTTGCACTGGAGATCAAAAAAAAGTACTGTTTATTTTCTGTGCCTGTTCTTGCAAAGATTATGGATCATGTTCAGGTGGAACTTGAACTCTTAAAGGGTTGGAGGTCAGAGATGAAGTGGTTGTTGCAAGAGAAGGGTAACGCCAGTGGTCTCTGTTTTTTCTGGTTTTTTTCAGTTGCCAGAATAAGCACATACTTTGTGGCTCTTTAATTTCCACTGTCTAATTTACCTGATGACATATGGTGCATTGATTGAAGTGCATGGAGGAGCATGTGATAGAGCTATGTGATTGGGGAATACTTACAGGCAAGGGAAGGGCATTGATATCTGTGGCTGTGAAATGTTTTGAAGAGGTATTTCTTATGGCTGTTGCTCTGAGAAGGTCTTGTTCAATCTGTTCTACAAGGTGTTTGTTTCTGAAGCTAAATTTAGTTGAGTGGCAATAAGTGATGATAGTGATTATTTCTTCCAAGTTGTAATCATCCATTAGAGACTGCAGTATTTACTGACTTGCCATATAATTTGAGGTCCGTGATGTTGTAAGACAGCCAGGATATATGATTGAGGGCGGAGGAAGTTCTTTTTGTCTCATAGTGTGTTTACATGGTGACTTGCTCCAAGATGAGATCTCTGGAGAAATGTCCCCGGAGGTTAAAGGCCTTCTCTCGGTTGCTGAGGTAGGTATTTTGTTCTTACAGCAAATTCAGTGCCATTCCTGCCTATCAGGATTTTGCAGTGGGATAGATGGAGGTTTTGTAGGCATCAGAATGATGTAAAAATTTCTTTGCCTCTGTTGGTCGATGCTCCTATTTCACTCTTGGAAAATAATTTGGGTATGTGTAAATTTGAATGCTTTTCCCCAGCTTGGGCTAGCAAAGGTGTTATCTTTACCTATACACTATACCTTACCAACATTCTTGTAGAATCAAAATTAAAAGACTTGAAAAATAATCTTTGATGCATATCTTGTTTGAATGGTTGATCTTAATCTCAAAGTTGCTGGATCACTGTGAATGTACAAAAAGAACTGAAGTTTAAGATCATGTTTAAACTCAGAGGTATAACATTGCAGAGCTACAGGTATGTGAATATATGGTTTGTTGCTGTGTAGTGCAAATTTCTAGTGAATCATTTTCTGTATTTTGTAACCAAAAGCTCTGTCAGTATCTGTGGCATAGAAGAAAAGGAAGCATTTCAGTGAGGGCAAGGGCAAAGTGTTCAGGAAAACATGCCATTTCTGTGACTGAGTTGCATGCAGGGCACCTTCTGGAAAGACAGGTCCAATGAAGGGTGTGGTTATGAGATTTTATTTGACAATTTCTGTGCACTGTGCATTCTGTAAGGGCCACTGTTACAAGTTCATGGATCTCACATATTGTAGGGTGTAACTGTGTGAGTCAGCACTACATTGCAACAAGATGTGATCATGCATGAAGATAGTTTTACTTTTGTGAGATTTTAGTGTAAGAGGATTGAAAATTAGTGTTTCTGCTGCTTGTTAAATGATTTATTTTGTTAATGAGTACAAATGGTCTGTTTGAAGCCAGTATGTTTCTTTATATGGACAGCCTTGCAGTATTCTTAAACACATCTTTTGGCTTTTGGTTCACATTTGTGTTGTAGAAGGGGTTTTGGGTTTTTTGTTTCTCATTTTTAAGCACTGAGTTAAAGCTTCACTATGTTTGGTGTATATGTATTAATATTTCTGTCTTGTAGGCTGTCCCTTCGCAACAAATACCTTTGCTCTCAACACACATCTGTAATTAAAACAATGAGGAAATTCTCTGTTTCCTCCCTCAGATAAAGGTTATACTTCAGCACATTTCATCCTGCTTATTTGACTTGGCTTGCCTATGAAGAAGTTGAATTCAGTGAGAGAGCACAGAAATCCTGTGGCATGGGATTTATCAAATACCTTAGCACTGGCAATTGTCACACTTTGAAATTCTGCTATGCCCTCAAGTGATTTTTTGGTGCTGAGGTCACACCAGTACTGAACACTTCTCTTAATCCCAGTTCTGTGGGTTAGGTTGAACTTTACATTTTAGATCCCAAACATCTGTCTTTTGTATTACAGTACTGGAATCGGGTTGCTAATCTTTGACTAGGCAGGATCCAGATACTATTTAAACTGCTGAGTGTAGAACCTATTTGGTAATGTTCCTGGGCAGTGAGACTCAATAATTCACCTGTTGGGGGCCTTAGTTGCCTCAAGATTCCCCAGGAACTCCTTCCTTACACTCTAGTTTCCTCTCAAAGGATGCACAGTAATTGAAGCAAATGAGCATAAATTTTACAGATTATTTTTACAGAGGAAACAAACGTATCTAGGCAAAATAAGAAACTTCCACACCTTCTTCCCTTGGTCTGATTACTGCTATGTTATCTTTGAAGTCTGTATAAAGCACCTGAGCTTTCTCCCCTGGATTTCTCACCTACAGCATATGCATCATCTGGGTGCCGCTGAGTTCTTGCCCTTGCAGTCAACACTCTTTTGTTCCTGCTTGTTCTTCTCTGGGGCAGTGCTCTTTTGTGTTTCTGTTCTGAAGCTTCTCTATTTTCAAAAGTGCAGCTGAAATATACCCATATTTTATTTTCTTTGGGTGATTTCCCCACCCATTCCCTATTGTTTTCTCTTTGCTGATTTGCAGATAGCTGATTTAGTAGGGATTTAAGATACTCACTGCTATAAAAGAAGTGTTATCTATTTTGTTATAGTCTTTACTAATGTTTCTAGTCAGATGAGAACATACAGCTTTTTCCCTTTACAAAACTTTAAAGATAATCTTACCACTATTCTCATATGTTCTATGAAATATAGAAGAAAAGATATTTGAAGAAAATCTAATATTAATACTTTATAATAGTTAAAGCCCTGTAAAGATATCTTGAATCCTGTGGATCCAGATTTACTGGTTTTCTTTATGCCTTTGTCCTGCTCATCCTTCATGATTAAACCAGATTTTATTCATCTGTGATGTCAATTACAAAGGTTGTGGAGCTCATTTAGCTGCCAGGTTATGTTTGATTTACGGAGATGTATGAAGCAAGCAGAATGTCCTGTCAGTGGCTAGAGAAGGCTTTGATTTACTGACTGAAATGCAACTGCAAATAGTTGAATCAAAAAACTATTCTTCAGAAACAGGCTTTATTTTGTACTCTTTAACTGTAAAAGTAGGGCACTGTCATCTTTCCCCATGTGCAAATGCAGAAACTCTATAGACTTTAATGGTAAAGTATTTCCATCAGCAGAAGCTGCACTTACAGCTAAATTGTTCTGTTTGAAAGCACTGGTTCTTCCCTTCTGTTTTTTAACTATTACTTTTGTGTCTGAATATAAGGCTGACTGGGCCCAAATATCCTGTCCTTATCACTATAACAATTCAGTGATACTTTCATTTACATTTGCAGTGCTACATTGCTATTATGCTATTAAAATTACAGGTGTTTTCTACTCCTAGAATTATTTACCACCAAGATTAAATTGCCATTAATCATAAATACTATTTACTGATTTTAATCAAAACATGCTAGCAGGCTTATCATAACAGTGAGCATGATATGTTGATAGATGGTGAACCAGAGTCTTTGTAGCTGTTCCAGGAGGGCCAAAGTCTTCTTGTAGCATACATTTTATTGGGAGCTGAAATCAATCAATATACAATGAAGACTTGGGAATGACTTGACTCATGCTCTAAGGATTTGCCTTTCTGGAGTGGCTATGTTTATACAGTCATCTTGGGGCTAGGGGCAGTTCAGCTCAGGTTGTTGACTGAAAGAAAATGTTACAGGAAATCTAGCTAGAATGTCTGTAGCTCAGCATCAGGAAAGAGTTCAGAGTGAACACAAGCCAAGTGACTCAGATTCACAAAAAATGTGGGAGGTGTTTCAGCCTCAAGGTCTAAGCTGGACATTATGAGAAGCTTTTGTAACCTCATGGCTTGTAGGCTGCTGTGAGAATTGAAGTGTGAAATGTTATCATCTGCTGTCATGATTTGCTTTGACTTCCTGCCTGTGTTCTGCCTTAAAATTGAAGGTTTAGTTGCGAAAATACGATCACAAAGTATGACAGTGACAAGCACATGAATATGTAATAAGTGGTTGAAGAAACAGATAGAGAGCCAATTCCTGAAAGGATTTCCCTATGCTGATCAACGTGAGCTGTTTTAATTAGTGGAGCAGCTGGATTTTAGCTGCTGCTTAACTACATCCTCACTTGTCCAGACAGTGGGAAGTCACGGTTGTGGCATTCATTAAGTGATACAGAAGTAGACATCCTCAGCATATTGATGAGGATTGAATTGTCACTGGACTTAATTACTGGTTCAGGATTTCTTGCTTTTGGAGCTGGACCCAAGAGAGAAGTAAAGTTATGTAGGGATAAGTCTTAATTTCTAGATGACCTGATTTATACCATTGAGCATGTGATTTCTTAGGTGACCAGATCTTTTTTAGATTCCTGTCCCCACAGGGCCAGGACAATACCCCATGATCTAGCAGAGAACATACAAGTGTTCATTTTACAGAAAGACTATGGAGACAGGCTGCTGTCAACTGTATTTTTCTGGTGCTTGTCTGATCTCCTAGTGAGCCAATATGGATGACCAGCGCTAGCAGGGGAGAAAAAAAAAAAGAAAGAGTGTATCAGCTGATACTGAAGGATGAGAAGAACAGCTGATGTGAGGTATAGCCAGCATTTGGTGATTTACTGTCAGATTAGTGGCAGAGTTATGGACTTAAGGTTTGTTTTCCTGAGTGGAGGCTGAGCTGCTTACCCCAAGGACTGCTGTTGGCCTCCCCGTCTGTCCATTCCCATCACTTCTCTGGTGCCATCCTGATGCTTGTGTGGCTCTGCAGTTGGCCAGTAGAGCAGTTGGCCTGTCTGGCTGAAAATTAATCAGGATATTTGGGATGGGATTCTTTGTTGTTAACAAAATCACATGGCTGATCCAGCAGACTTGTGACCATGCCAGCGCCAACACAAGAGAGCTGGTGGAAATGGTGAGTGTGAGGAAGGCGGGAGTACTGGCTGTGCAGTGTCTGCTTCTCTGACACTGGTGGGGAAAGTGCACCTGGATTCCACATGCCATGTCAGCTAATTTACACTATCAGCTGGAGGACTAGGGCTCCTCAGCAATGGAGGCATTAAAGAGGGTGACCACTGTGGGTGCATTTTCTGTGTGAATTCACTTCCACAAGAGTAATACAATTCTGTCTACTGCACCCACAACATGAATTTGGGATAGTTGTGAATCTTCTATTTTAGCTTTAGGAGCTTTTTGGTAGAATGAGTAAGTCTGTCTTTGGCCTGCAGGTGGTGGTAAATCTGATATTTTGCACCACCCCTAATTTAGCTATAAAATTATTAACATCTTTCTGTAATTCAGTCTGTAATGAAATAATTTAGGTGACATTTAAAACATTTACTGCTTGGAATAATATCTTCTAATAAGTTCTTAGAATGCTGAACTGTAGTACACTGGCTGTTATACAGAAGGCATGATTTCTAAAGTAACTGGGAGGAATATATGTTGCTTTTTATTAAACTAGTGTTTTGCCTTACAGTAATTTCAGCATGAGCTATTTTTAAATTCTTAGCTCACATTCCAAGAAGTCACAAGACATTAAAAATAGCAACATTTTAATTATTTTTATTCTTTGTGTGAGTATAAGGCAGGGTCAATAACCATCACAATTAGATAGACATTAAACTTTTACACAAGTATGTGAACCTAAGGACCGATATTTTATGAAAAGCTTCATATAACTTGACATAAAGAATAAATGTTGAGACTTTGGAGTAGATGCTTCAGAATACTAATTTTTTAGAACAAGTGATCATTGTTTTTCATTATTTTTGTTGGTTCCTTTTTCCCTCTAGGCTTTTATATATGTCTAGAGTGATGTGTGAAAGAAGTGCAATCAGTTTTCCTGTCGAATATTCATTGTTATGTCAGTTTAGATAAATAAACTGAAGGTCCTGGTTCTGATAAAGGGAACAAGCAATGTGGAGGGCTGCTCAATTCCTGCTGAGAATCCCATGCAAGCCAATAGGAGGGTGTAAAAGTAGATGAAGAAGAGATGCTGAGACAGGCTAGTAGCTTGGGATGTCTTTTGTATCCCAAGCAGTATCACACCCTGTAGAGCAGAAGACTGTAGATAGCTGGGGGAGACCATCCCTAGATGGCTGTGGGTAGGCTCACAGGCAGGAGGGGGACTGTCACAAGGCAGTCAGTCCTGTTTGTGATCTCCAGAGGCAGGTAAAATCCATCAATTCTCTGCCTGCTTGCGCTCAGCAGCCAAGCTGCCTCACCATCAGCTGGCTTGTGGGAATATGTCCACAAGGTGCCCCCCTGGGCTGGAGACTGCTGCTCCTGAACCAGCTAAAGGACCAGGTGAGTGAAAAGATAGCCCAGAACCTCCAGGCCTCTTGAGTAAGGTAGCTGTCCTGCTCTGGGCAGACACAACTCCCTGCCTGCTCGTTCAGAGATAGCTGTGTGATTTGAGCTTTATTCCACTTAAACAGCACCTTCCCTCCTCTGCTCTGTGGGGACTGTTGAGGTGAGTGACATTCACACAGTTGCTGTGTTGGGTCAGGAGTCACCCTGCAGGAGCAGCGTTTTGGGAAACCTGGTAGCTAGACTGAAGTTGTGTTTGAAGAGAGACAGTGCTCAGTCAAGGAAGTGTCAAAGCAGCGCCCCTAATGAGGGAGAAACCATGGTTTATGCACAGCAAGTGCACTTACTCCACTGAACAGTTTACAGCTCTTTGCCTGGTCTACCTTGTGGCAGTTTTATTTCCCTAGTGCACAGATCTGGAATATGCTTTTGAAGCGTTTTCCTCAAGTATTTATATTTAGAAAACCTGTCCTTGAAACCCACAGCAGAGCCTGCCAGAAAGAGTGAGTAGGTGTTTAACAACTTCAAACACACCACTCCGGGTTCTTTATCTTTCAGAAATGGTGACCCATGGGACCCTTTTCATATTGCTGCCGACTTGAAGTACCCAACTGCTTTCAGCGTAGCAGGCCCAGGAACTTACAGATCCCCTCTGAACTTACTGAGTGGTTTTTTCTGGGTGCAAAGAGGACCAGATGGCAGCGGGTTTTTAGGGGCTGGTAGGGGAAGTTCATCAAAGCCATTGCCTAAGCTGGAAATGAAACAAAGTTTGTGCTTTAAATTAACAGTTAGCAAGGTCGTCTAGGATAAATGTGCAGATGTCAGAGGAGTTGCTCTGGTTATCCATTCCTGCATGCTGAATTGGGAGGGATGGATGAATAGCTTGTGTCTTTAGTTATTCCATATTAGATATGATTATGGTGTTATTTATAAGATTCTTTAATACTTTGAAACTTCCTGCTATCTGCCCTGTTTTCTTCTGGCAGTATGAGTTTGGACTTTGCTTGTGTACATTGCAGGGCGGCACAGGAGCTGCTGTCTCACATCCCCACAGCTGTTTATTGTCACACTGTCCCCTTGGGTGTTCTCACGTAACTGTGGGGGGAGTCATATTTTGTATGGATTAATTTTTCCTTGGCATGTGCATTTGTGAGGATTTTCTCTGCCTTCTGGTTCATTGCTGTGCCTTATGAACAGGAGGAAGAGGTGGGAAAGAGGCAAGGACCATGCAGTACAGTAATTGCTGCAGCTCCTACCTCATCAAATAGGAGAATTAAATTTGATTTGGTTATGCTAATTATTTGGATGGCTTGAGAGAAAACATGTCATTAACTGTGGAGCAGAGGAAGTTATTAGTAACCTTATCACTTCTTTCTTTGCAAGACAGAGTAAGAGACCAGAAATTGCTTCCTACAGATGAGGGAGGGGCAGGCTCAGCATAAGGTATGGGTAAAATCATCAGCTGCCTCAAGAACAGCATCTTATTTAAATTACTCGAGTTTTGTAAATAATAAAGTTATGAAGTTTACAGTTCATTTACAGGGCTTCATGGGAAAAAAAAAGTGCCCACTCTCATTTTCATGTTTTTAAAAGGCTTAAATAATTGTAAGCTAGATGTGAAACAAACTCTCCTGGGGGTAGGAAGTGTCAAAAGGTTGTTGATAAGCGACCTGTTAATGGGTAGTAGAAAGGAAAAACTGTCATCTAACAGTTTGTTTTGCCTGTAAGCTCATAAATTTTCAGATGGAACCATGTTATCTTGGGTTCTAGATTACAGATGGTTGCATATTTGAGCTGCCTTGATGCCCTTGATATATCCATACTTCAGCTTCACTAAGATGGCTTCATGAGAGGTTTTACTTTTTGTTCTTTGCATTTTGATTTTAAAAATGTTGTTTATATATCCTTTTGGTTCTCATGGCATATTGAAAGCTTGAAATTGTGTCCACATGACGACTCCTATGATTTCTAGCCAAAAATACTTGCTTTTATATGAAAGTGCTTCTGAGATTCTGAGGCAAATTGCAATGGGACAAAGGACTTTTGCCAGTGGAAGAAAGAACTGGTTCCTTTTTGTTCTTACTGATACTTGAATATGCATACTTCACAGAGTTCCTAATTTCTGCCCATAAAACTTAAGTAAATCCTGAATTCTTAGTATAGAAATTTATTGCTGCTCCAGAAGATTTCAGATTCGTGTTACTAGACTTTGGTCTCCTTCCTGTCTGATAATAAATATGATTAAAACCCTAAAGATTGTAGTTATTCACAGAAATGAAAGCAAAAGAATGAAGCTTCAAAAATGAAAGTCCAAAAGAAAGACTTGAGATACAGGGAACTAAGAAAAGTGTCTAGGGTAGATCTGTGAGGAACACACAACTAAAAGTTTCTTAAAGATAAGGCTGTATTAACTGAAAGTTTCTTAAAGATATGGCTGTATTATGATGGGACACTTTGAAGGAAAATTAGACCGCTTTTCTGCTAAAAATGCACAGTGAAATATGACTGATAGAAATGTTTTCTAAAGCAGCTTTGCAAGCAGTGTGGGTTGGGGCCAAGCCATGTTTGAACTGTTTCTGAAACCAGACAAATAGGCATTGTTTATCCTAGACTAGCCAGACTGTTTCAGAAAATAGTTCTGTCAGAGCAACATTCATTTCCAGTCTTAATTAGTTTCCAGAATGATAGTAGAGAGAGGACGTTTTTCATCCACATCCTATCTGACTGTCTCTTTCTTCTCCAAATCCCCTGCTCTTCATTGCACTGGAGTAATTGCAGCCATCATGTGCATGTGGAGCTAAACTGAGCCCTGCCAGGGTTGGTGTGCTGCACACCAGCAGAGCGAGGGCAGACTTGAAATGCTAATGCACTCCCTGTGCTAACATTCCTGCTGTTCTACTGCTGATGAAGTCTGGTGCTGGAAGGTTTCTGGAAAAGGCTTGATTAGTATACCTTCATCTTGTTAAGATACTGTATTAATTTGAACCAGATGCAGTTTATTTATTTCAACCTTTAAAATGTCTATTCAGCGCTTCCAGAGGCTTCTCACCAATAGATATTCTTTATCTCTGGCATTTAAAAGAGAAAAAAGAGAAAAACCCCTTCTTTTCTGAACTGGTTGATTGTTTTGTTTGTTTGTGTTGTCTTAGTTCCTCTGTATCTTAGCACGAAGTGGAAGATTATTATTAATACTATGTTTTTCAAATTGCAACATTTCTAAAAGTGATAATCCCAAATTAGATTTGATTTTTACCTGCAAAAATAGTAGGGACTGCTGTATCTGTTAAACGAGACATTCAGAAGAGAGGCATCAGAAACCTTAGTCTTACTAAGAAAACAGATGAGCTGGCAAAAGGAAACATTTTTCTATCCTTGTGTATCAACAAGTATTTGGTCATGTTGTCTTCCTAACCCCACCCACCAAGTTAATTACTGAAAAATGTTATCTCAACTGGAAGGGAAGATAAGTTGTTAAGTAATTGTTAAAAATATTTAGCAAAAGGTTTGTAGATTTTTACTTCACTGTGTAAGTTTTATTTATTTACGAGAATGTTAAGTCATTAAATGCTTATAATCTGCAAATATGCACGCCCACATGAGACAGAATGTGAACTTCAAGACAGAATTGAGAGAAATAATGGATTTAATAATTGCCTTTCTATCTTTGCAGAGTCTTGAAGCCAAGCTGTAACCTGGTTTTCATTAAAAGGGGGTGGGTATGGTTGTATAGTCCAGGAGTTTTGCACAAATTTCTGTATGATAACAATGTAAGGGGAAAAAATGGGCTTCACAAACCCTTTACAATATATGGGGAATTTTTGCATTATGTTACTTAATTGTTTTCTCTTTGGGACATTAACCACATTTTAATTTTTTTTTTATTCAATAAGCCAAGGACCCTTATCATCCATAAGAGCAGCAATCAAGAGATGTAAGTTTACTTTTCCTTTTTGAGAACTATAATATTGTGAGATTGCTACATCTTTATTTTTAGTAACTGCTTAACTTGGTATGTGAAAACAAAGTCGCTGTGAGTAAGCAGTAAGCTGAGGGGCTGTAATTTCTCTCTTTCTTTTTAGACCAGCTTTTTGTTCCTTCTTTCCAGTTACTAACACTATCTTATTTATGCATTAATGCATCTTTGCACAGATGTGATCCATCTCTGAAGAGATTGGGTTAGATGTGCCCAATTTTTAGTTCATTTGACAAAATAGAGGATTTTAGTAGAAATCTGCAGCAACTGGTTTTTCACTGTACCGGGGACAGAATTAGACTCATGTACTGGGCTTGTTTTGGAAAATAAAAGATTGTTTATTAAACTTGAATGAAAGTCCAAACTCTTTTTCCCTGGTTTTAGCTTTCAAGTCCTTTTCCCCTTTCCCTGCTCAGGATGTTTCCAGGCAGAGAATTTCTTTAGATGCATCTTTCAAAATATTTTATGCTGTTACTTTCTTCCATTTTTTCAGTTTTATTTCCTTTCTGTCCATGACTTTAATTTCATATTAATGAAACAACCCTCAAGATTCTGCTAAGGGGAAAAATAAATTAGTGTATGTAGTACTGATTTGTTTCTCCTGGACCTATTAGTCAGGGACTCATTAGTGTGGATTAAATTGGAGGTAGTGAAAGGGCGTCATGAAAGCTTTACTCAGAGCAAATCTGCATGATACTGTGGTTAAAATGCAACACTTCATTTGTGTTGTTGCTGCTACAGATGGAAACTGGAAAACAGAGAGCACCAGATCACAGAGGACCTTTTGTGGCGGAGTTAGAATTGATTCACACTGCCTAAGCCCCAGTACCTTGCCAAACTGAGAAATCATCTAAGAGATTACTAAGCATTTGATAGCTCTGTTTTTGAAAATGTAGTAGCAATTGATTCTTTGTTTTGAGGCATAATCACATAAAAATCTAGTCAAGAAGCTATGGCTTATGTTATTTACTTATTAATATTAACGTGTGAATAACTATGATGAAATATAAGTACCATGTGAATTTTTCAGATAATAAGATAGCAAAATAATATCCATGTACATAGCAAGGTGCTGTATATGAAACTATAATTCTTTGTATGCCAGTACCCAGTGCTGTTAGGATTGGCCTTTATTAAAATGGACGCTGAATATTCCTAACTCCCCTTGCCATTAATCTGGAAAAAGTATTGTATTCTCTGGACAAGTATATTGCCCAGCAGAGTTAGAAACCTGTCTTTCATAATCTCAGATTCTCTGGGCTCTTATTCTCAAATTTTCAAGAAACATGATAAGTACGTACATAGTTTCAATTTACCCACCTGAGGACAATGCTGTGTATCACTTTGTTTTGATAAGTTTCACCCTGTCTTGTGGCCAAAAAGAAAGAGGATTTATTTTCCTTTGTCACCTTGACCACAACTCCGGATAGAAAAACGGTGTCATTTTCAGTTGTTTGACTGCTCCATAGGGTTCAGAAAAGTGAGCCCAATGTAATTTGTAAGAAGCAAGCATGTGAACATGAGATCTGCTGAGGAGTAATCTTTTGATCTCAACTCATAAAAAGTTACCCCAGGATCTTTAATGATGGTGTCAGGCCTGGACACATCACTCTTAGCCAGCTCCCACTGAAATCAGTGAAACTATGTCCATTGATGCCAGCACAGCAACGTGAACAAGAATGCCAAAGAAAGTAGAAAGAGGCAAGCCAAATGCTGCAGCAGTGAGACAAAAGGGAACAATGTTTTCTCGCTTCTCCACACTTCCAGACCAGGGTGTTGTTAGGGAGCAGGGCTACAGAAGCAAGTCCCTTAACCCTAAAATATTGGAAGAATGTGTGGGCTTGGTCTGTTCTCCTTCTGTCCTAAGCAAATACATAGCTGAATGAAGGATGTGTAACAGCTTGTATGCACTCTGAGGCTGTGGCTTTCCATTTGGCAGTTTTGCAGCCATTTTTGGCTGTGGGTTTTGTTTGTTTTTCATTTTGTTTGTTTTGCTTGGGGGCTTCCTAGGTTCTTTTGGCTCCCAGTTTTTCCCAACCAGATCAATTCCGTGACCTCATTCTCTTCCCCATCTGCACAAACATTTGGGCTGGCATAATGCAAGGGATGGTGCAGAGGCAGGAACATACAGTCCGAGGAAAGGGGTAGGAAGGAGTGAAGTGTCATGATTGTCACATTTGGTTAAAACTACAGGCTTACTCTAGGTTATAGTTATGAAGGTTTTATTCAGCAGCAATGCCAGCCTCTGTGATGCCTGACAGTTAGATCAGCTGTGAAAAGGGGATAAAGGACTACCCTGGGGATGGGAAGAGGAATCCCTGTTACCACCCTAGGTTATTTTTGGATCAGTTCCCTCCCTGAAGTTGCACAAAGAAGCACTGGTGCCAGGAGCAGAGGCAGGAAAGAGACTGCTGTTGGGGGTGGCATGTTCATTATGTTCATTCCCCTGTGGTGCTGGTGGTCTGAGCCCAAGGTGAGCTGGTTCAGGGAGGTAAACTGAGACAAAAACTGTGCAGGCAGTGGTTATTTTTTTATCACTGTGAACTTCTTGTGGGGTCACATGAGTGCTAGCATTCATTCAAGGGGAATCAAAAATCCATGTTTGGAAGGGGAATTGGGCATTACTATCTCTTTAGCTACATGCAAGTATTAAATCAGCCCAGCTATAATGTCAGACAACCTAATATTTCCCTGAGGTGCCTGGAAATAAAACCAGAAAAGGAGCAAGACCTCCCCCTTGTGCCAAGAAACAGATTGGGAGAAAACTCTCTTACTTCAGAGATGCATGAAAAAATCGAGTAAGTTCGAACCTCCACATCTACAGAAATAGTCTAATCAGATGTTGGGTGAAATCAAGGCTCTTTTTTCTGATGTTGGTTTGAGGATTATCTGGTTGTTTTAGTGTTCCCTGAAGAAGGACCTCAGTCATGTAGCACCTTTGATATTGCAAAGACCACAAGCGTGGCCTCTTTCATGGGACTGTTCTGTCAGTTCTTCAAACTGCATCACTTTGTAAGTGAGGGAGGGAGTGTTTGCCCACCCTTGAGGCTTTCCTTGAGAACTGTAATGAATAATCTTTATTCCTAAGCATCTATATAGTGAAACAAATAACTTCTCAGTCTAATAGTCTCCATATTTCATAGGTTTGGTAGAAGTGTCTAGCCTGGTTTTAGAAAGCATTGTAAGAAAGTGTGTTTTTAATAATATTAGCACACATCCTTTTTGTAAAAAGTCCTGGCCTATTTGAGGCTATCTTTCCAATATTTAATGCAAAATTAAACTTGCTTTTTAAACACTCTGCAACAACAAAACTGTTCAGTATTTCTTACAGATTTGCTAATGGAAGCATGGAAATACTGTTATGTAGTGTGTACATTGTGGAGGCCCTCAGTGCTCACAACAGACCCTTATTTATCTCTGAGCAGGTCCTTGAATTATCTTCAGTTGTCTTTGTATTGCCTTAAAAGGTTGCCTGAAAGACTGTAATTTCTAGCCCAACTCTCTTCCAAAGGCTCAAATCTGCATGTCAGACTTCTGTTGCCTCCAGCTTGTCTGTACCATCAAAGTTTATGGGTTTGTGGTATAATGGTCGTTGTACTTACACAGGCATTTTGATCCCGTAACTTAAAATGCCTCCTGCACCATAATCTGTATGTATTTCAAATACAAATAACATAATAAGTACAACTTGAAAAGTAGGACTCAGAGAAGGAACAGTAGCAGAAAAAATTTGAAACATAAGTATGTAGCACTAATAGAGTACCCTGTGTCTCTGCACATTTAAAAATAATTGGAAAAAGCCCACTAAATAGTTCTTCCTAAGAAGTATGTACAAAAGAGGAATCTATAAGTCTGAGCTGCCCTCTATTTACAGTGTTACCATTAATCCTTTATGCTATACTAGGTTAAACACATTTAGATGCCTCATTGACACTAACAGAAAAAAATAGCAACAATTGTATGAGTTGATTTGATTCCCCCCCCCCCCCCCCCCCCCCCACACAAGACCAATAAAGTTATAAGATTAAAAAGTGAGGGGTTTATGCACTGAGGTTCCTCTCCTACCCCTTCTGAAGCTACTTTGCTTGTTTTACTTAAATACCCCTAAGCATAAGCTTCTGGAAATATTAGTGATTCTCACCCTGAGCATTTCTTGTTGTTGAAGTTGAGAAACCAACTGTTTTCAGTTGTTAGTATATAAACTAGCACTGAAATACATTTCCATTGACTCCCCTGATGGAAGAGGGGTTTTTTAAATCTTAAAACTGTCAAAATTTGAAATCTGAGGGAAAAATTAATAGTATGCTTTTTCAAGGCAGTCCACAAAGGGAATGAAGAATGGACATAAAGGACCGAAAGACCACAAGGCCAGAAAAATGGCTGCAGGTTTTTTTCTTGTGGTTTTTTTTTCAGTCAGGTGTATACTGTATTTTAACAAATCCTGTCTTTTTTCATGCACTTTTTAATTTAAACTCATTTATTTGAAATGGTAAAGGAATAAAAGCTGCGCAAGTCTGGGGACAAGAATTATTTAGAAAGTTTTTATTCTCTTTTCCCGAGCATTTGTGGAATACTTGAGAACAGAGATGCAGTAGCTTTCACCTCTGTTTCTACAGTGGATTTAAATACTCTTAAGAGCTTCCAAAACAAAATATGTTCTAAAAGTGTGGCTGTAAAAAAATGTGACAGCAAAAGTAGAGGAGATGTTGACAGAAGAAGGGAAGACATTTGTCAGTGTCCTTAAAAAATAAATGTTTACATGAAATGTTTATACACAGGGAAGTAACTTGATTCCATAAATGCCTGAGAGATTTTTTCTTCCAGAAAAATGAGTACATTCTGAAAATATATATGGTGGCTTGGACATGTTTTAAAGAGACATGTTTATATATATATCACTAGTAAAATTAGTTTTATATAAATATTTTAAATGTGTTGTTTTCAAGAGAGCTTATTTGTTTACTTAAACTTCAGAGCTTAATGGATTACATAGATACCTCGCTGGGTTTTTTTTTGCCTATATTAAGAAAGGAAAAAGGTCTTTCAGGCTTTTTTTAGGTTTTCCTGTTTGTTTAAATAACTTTGATAAATAGAAGCACTTTTAGTGTCTCACAGGAGGAAATGGCTTGTAGAATTTATCTAAAAATGAAGAAATAGTGAAGTAAGGTGACAGCTTTATTGATTCAGTTTTACATTCCTTATTAATTAATTTTTATTTCTCCTGCCTTTATCATTGGTATTCAGCTATGACCCAAGCAGTTGTATTGAATACATTTATGAAAAAAACACTTCCTTCCATTATCTTTGCAAAAGTAATCTTGGTTTTGATTGGTTTGAGTCAGTTTGGGTTTTTTTTCCTCTGTGTGTTAGATCATTGCTGTGTTGTGATCTCTGGAGAAGAAAGTGAAGGCGAGGTGTTTATTTACTTAGTCAAACAATTTTTACAGAACTGATTTAGATGTGAAATCATACCCAAAGCTTTGAGGTGTGCCTCTTACTGGGATCAACCTGCCCACCCATACCTCTGTGGCAGGTGAGAGTATAAATTATGGGATACCAAATTCTTTGCACTTGTATCAAGTTCTCAGTGTAACTCATTATTTTTGGAAGGGAGAAAAGGCAGACCCAAATGAACCTGAATTTTAAACTAGAAAAAGCATTCAAAGAGATTTGATTTCCCTCTCCTCATTCCCACGGTTGTTCTTTGTTGAGCCATACAGTGGACACTTCCATGTTCAGTGATATTCTTCATGGTTATTTATTGCAAGGAAAACTTCTAAACAGCTGCTGTTAAAATCAGCATGCAACTAGAAATAAAATGTACTTTTATTTTACTATTTTAAGACATTATATTGTGAATAGATATTACAGTTGTCTCCTTACAACACTGGCACATGCACTATCCTTGCATGACTAACCCATTTGATTGTGGCTTCTGGCACTCTGAAGCCTCGGTTTGTTCTCCTTCATCTCCTCTTTGTCTTCTGTAACCCCTTCTTTTTTTCCTCTAGCACTCATGAATAGTGCACATCCAAAATGCCCTGTCGAAGAGGTATGTCTGACACAACACTCTGCGACTCTTCAATCAAGTATGCTTTGCTGATTTCAGCTAATGTTGCTGTGATGTTGCACAATAAGATCCTACCACTTCCTTAAATTGTGCTTGCTATGCAAAAAATTTTTCCCTTGGATAATTTGTTTTTCTCTCTAAAGAAATCCAAATGGAAGTACAATGTGGCCATTGAAAAAAATTATTTGAATGTAAATATGACAAAATCAGAAAACAAGAGGTCAGGATTTGCTTATTTTGTGTAACTTAAAACACATAGTTTGGGGAAAAAAAAGAAATGTTTCTGACTCTTAATCCACAAGAGATTTAAACTTTAGCAAATATCTAGTTGGGAACATTTAATATTTTCTTTTTACAAGAAGGAGGGTGAAATATCCTCTTAGGTTCTGTGCCTTAGTACCTTTCTCTTCTATAAAACAAACAGAAAGCGACATTATATAAGATTAAAGAGCACATCTGAGAAATTATACATCAAAAGGAAAAGCCAGATATGTTTAACGCTTCTTTTTGTTTAATTCATGTATAGTTTTAATGAAAGGAAAAGAAGTTTCAACTCCAGGGTCCCCACAGTGCAGAATATAGGAAGGTGAGGGAACAAAGAAGACAGGGGACGGGACCATCTCTCTTGGTGGTAACTTGGACACAGAGAGACTTCAAATGATAATGAAACTGCACTCTGAATATTTTTAAAACTTCTCATATTTAATACAAATAATTTTTTTTAAACTTGGCCAGTCTTAAAATCTGGGATTTAGGATCAGATGCTCTGTGTTCTCCATTTCATTGATAGTGAATTGGTAAGGGCTCTGCTTTTATCCTCATATTGCTATGACAGTGTATTTTAACCTCTTCAAAACTTTTGTTTCTTTTCTTTAAATAGCTTCTCGGACCTCTAGCCATAGTGATCAACAGAGGGATAGAAGGTATGATGCTGCTATTTATATTGCAGTTAGATGTTACTGTAAAACTTGTTGGATTGTTTCACAGCATTACTTTTTATGTCTTTCTCCTCTAATTTATTTTTTTTCCTCTCTCTCTCCTTCGTATGTTTAAAGTAGACTTGGAAAAAAATAGAAATACTTTGGTTTTTAAAGCGCAATAGGCTAAGAGTTTGAGGAATTCTCTCATCAACTTTTGTATGTGTCCTCAAAAAGGGAATTCAACCAACCATCAAACCTCTGCAGAACTGTTTTATTTTCCTGACATCTATGTATGGGATCACTTCACAATGAAAATAAGTACACTTTCAAGCCTCCTTTCAGTTTCTCAAAGGGTACTGAGAAAGGAGGTCGCCAACCTGGATGGCTGATGAACTGTCTGCCATTATTTTAGATGTGAAGGAACTGTACCCCTCTTTTTTTAAACTGTTTTTAAAATAGTTTTAGAAGTTATGCTTCTGCAGCTCTATTTCTGTCAGCAGACAGATGCTTTACTCACAAAAGTCCCTTTTCAAAGTGAGATTCTGGATGGATCTGTGGTGCTGCAAGGACCATGGACTGGGAGCATGGGCCAGCCCTGCAGCTGATGCTCTGAAACAGCTGGCAGAGTAATAAACCAGGGGTGCTGCCTGTGGGTCCTTCACTGTCACGGAAGTCCCTGTAGTACTGGATGATGGAAGCAAATAAGCCCTGTTCCAAAGGCTTTGTGAGGCTTGTTCTGCCCCACTTTAGTGCCCTGGAAGGTTTCTCTTGAGGTCTGAGGATACACAAATTTTTCGGTACCCAGCCAAGAAGCAGTTTTAACTATCCTACTGCTTTCAGATTGTACCAGGGTAAGGGCAAATACATGATTAGTTCTCTTTATCCTGTGAAGACTAAGACTTCTGCCATCTAATTGAGTTACACTTGTATTTAGCTACTTTAAGCATGTAAATTATTTCACTGAAACCAATAAACCTACTTTTTGGCTGAGGCATTTAATTAAGTACTTTGAATGGAAGCCTAAGTGTTTGTTAAAAAGGTCAGGTAAGTTCCTTTGAAATCATGGAATGACACTTTTGGTTAAATCAAAAAGACCTGATCTATTTTGATTTCCCATTCTGGGAAAATCTTGAACTGTTATACTTAAAAGAGCTATTTTTAAATGTTTTAGGTAATTATCCCCTTTGCCTTCATTTCTAGGCGTCCTGAAATTACAATAGTTGCTGCTGAACCCCTCCGGCCATCCTCCTGGTTTCCAGGTGCAAGTCCTGTCACTCCTCAAGGATTAGGATTCCCTTCTGCTTCATCTCATGCTCAGTGGAGGAGAAATGAGCATCTTCCAGCTGAGGTGAGCGTGAATTTACATGAGGCATATTTGATTTACAAAGGTAAAAAGCTCATTAGGTTAGAAAGGAACAGTTTTTGCCTGCTCAGACTTCCATCACATTAAATAGAAGACTATAACAGTGTTCCCTTCCCCTGTATATGTTAGTTTAGTATTTCTTAATTTGTATGCCACTTTTTTTTTTTTTTTTTTTTTTAAAGTATCATATCTGGATGTACCTGAATATTTATCTCTCTATTTTGTAGCTTCCACCATCCTATGAGCAGGTGATAAAAGAAATCAATCAAGTGCAAGTCAATACAACAAATAACAATAATGCTGCTGCTCCTAGACATACCACTACTTCTGCAACACAAACTGACTTTCCAGAGGAACTAATCAACCATTTGCCAGGAAGTAATGTAAAAACTAGTGTGCCTACACACTGGGAAGCTGCAGGCTGTCGAGGTGAGGCTGTTTTGGATTTCTCCTTGATGAAAACCTCACTCTGTCTCCTGAAGATGTACTTTATTGTTGGACTGTGCAGTATTTAATATGAATAACAGTTAAATTTCTGTGAATTATTATTACTGTATATTTCTATAAAAATAATTTCTTCTGAAAAGCTACTATTGCATTCAGGCTATAATTAAATCTTGAAATTTTTGTTCAATTCAGCCATAATGATAATCAGAACTTTGGGGCCAGAGAAATTCAGATATCTTATCAAAATAGCAGCATTTCATACATTCAGACTGAAAAGTGTACAAACCAAGCTGGGGATGCTACTGTACTCTTCTTTGGTGTGGATTTTGTTTGCATGCCCCTCAATGCTGCAAGTTAACAGAAAGTTTTGAACTCAATTTATAGATACCATGCATTTCAGCAATCTTCAGCTTATTCCTAAAGTTTGTATACTTTTCCATTCATCTTTTTAGATGTTCTTTTTACGAACAGAAGTGTATTTTTACAGCCACCAGGAGAGTTCTCAATGAAAGCCATCATGTTTACCATCCTGATGGCTGTCAAAAAATAACACTTATTAAATATTCTGGAATAGATAAGTAAAACCTTTTATTTTCTGTTAGCAGGGCAGAGTCCTCTTAAACCTCCTAGGCCTCCTGCATCTCTTCTGAGTAAGTCTCCTGCAGAAAATGAGAATCCTTTAATAGTCTTTGAAAATCCTGAAGGTCAGAGGTGCCAAGAAAATCCCAATGCTGTGATATGTCCCGTGCCAAAGCCAAGATCAAGAAGCAATCTCAGACCTGTGGTCAAAAGTACTGAAAGTAAGATAGACAGCGGAGAAGAAGTGAATCAATCTACTTCAAAACAGCAGCAACTTTCAATTCAGCAGTCACCTCTTCTAGATGACAGCTTACTAGACAATCACTTGGTGATGGACAGCATGAGTACAGAAAGGAGCCAAAATAGTATTGTTTCAATGATCAAAGTTTTTGAATCCCAAGGAACTAATGATACCTCAGGATTATCAAAAAAGCCAGAAATTGCTCCTCGTTCATTCGTCCCAAGATCTGTAACTACAAAGAAGCCAGTAGTTGCTCCAAAGCCAGGGGTAGGCAGAATTTCAGAAGACTGGGATGCATGGACTGAAAGCAAATCAACACCTTCCAAGGAATTGCAGCCTCAGCCTGAATTAGTTGGGAGCAATGTTGTAACCAAACCTGAACTGCCAAAGAAGCCAAAACCTGGCCTTGTTAAAAGTAGCAGTAGTGATTTTCTTGATGCAAGGAGTGGATCAGTTGCAGAAAACAGCGATGGACAAAAGAGATTTCCTGTTCCTGCTCCAAGGCCTCTTCTTCCTAAAAAGTCATGTTACCCAGAAAATTCTGCCCTTTCTTTGGCCTCACTAAAACCAGTTGCTGTTCCTCCCCGGCCTTCTGTATCTGTCCAAGAAAAAGTTCCAAAGTCTCTGGGGGAATTGTCCCCTGCAACCAACTCGTCAGCACCTGCTTTGCAAAATAAACTAGATGTGGAAGGAGATCTGATCAGTTTTGATGATGATGTTTTGCCCCTAAGTCCAGCTTGTGTAGTTAAAGACAGCATCAGTTCTGAAGCAGCAACAGGTAAGATGAAAATTTTTTAAACTGTCACTATGGTTATTCTTTGCAGGTGTATCCTGTGTGAGTTATGCCTACCTGTCTTGTCAGGGTTTATGTGTGTGTAAGAAACTTTTGGTTTTCTATTATGTCAAGATCACTATGAAATTACATGGATTTTGAGATTCAGGAGGTTTCATGGCTGTATAAATCTCAGACCTTGTCTGCTGGATATATTTCATGATTACTAAAATAATGATAAAAGACTTGATGTTGTATGCTAGATGTCACCTCCAGAATGTGTCAGTTCTCTCTGGGAAACTTGGGACAACTTATCTCTCATCATCTAATGTGACTAATTTATTTGAGTGCTTTAAGTTCTGTAGTGGAAACCGAGTCATCTGAGGAAAGAGCAGTGTTTGTGGCATGTAGGAACACTCCTGATCAAACATACTGGGGTAGTCTGTCCATCTCACCAATGCCTACTTATTTTCTTTGTCCCATCTTTCCATCTTGTCTTGTCATATGACTGCATTCTTGTAACACAACTTCAGCTTCAGAGTTTTTGTAATAAATGAAAATAATTATTTCATGTGGTTAGATCAAATTACTAGAGCTACATTCCTTTCATAAACCTTGCTTGATATTCTTAGGCACTTGGGTTCAGTTTTTTTTAGTGCTGTTTTAGGTAGTTTAAGACGCAGGTGAGCGTTGGGCTGTCATTACATTTTATAGCAATAGGTTTTGCCCTCTTAATATTCAAGTGTGTCCTGGTTTAGCCCCACTGCAATCCAGGGAGTGTTCTGTTTTAAAGTAGAGGGTGTGTCATACAAAATGCTTGTTTAAGGAATGAGCTTTGATTTTTAATTTTTATTACTTTTCTTTTTTTTTTTTTAACCTCATCTGTTGGGTTCGCATGGCCAGGTTTTAGTATTGGGGTGGCTACAGGGGTGGCTTTTCTGAGAAGCTGCCAGAAGCTTCCCCCATGTCCGACAGATGGGAGGGATCCCATGCTGAAATAGGGGAAGAGTGGGGAAAGTCCTGATGCCTTAGGTTTTAACTTTTATATTTTTTAAATCCTGTACTGCCTAGTGTGTAACTCTGAAGTTTTGTGTGGCCTCTCAGCTGCTGTTCTCTCATGCTGGTTAGACATAACAAAGCCTCTCTAGGTTTGCTCTTCAAGGACACCTCAATTGTCCCAGGCACCACAATGTGTAAACTAAAAGCCTCTGAAGAGGAGGGACAAACTTGGGGTAGTTACATCATTAAGTGAAGTTATAATTGGAGAATTAACCCTGATATGCAAATGGACCAAACTTATAAAAGTGTGAAGAACCCGTGACCCAGGGTTCATCTTGGGTGCAGCTTTTTGACTGCCCAGGGTCTACACCCCAAGTTTGCCCCCCTCCCTTCTAGGCTTTAGTTTACACATTTTGGGGCCTGGTGTCCTTGAAGTGCAAACCTAGAGAGGTTTGTTACGTATATGCATGAGAGAACAGCAGCTGACAGGCCACACGAAACTTCAGAGTTACACACTAGGCAGTACAGAATTTGAAAAATATAAAAGTTAAACCTTAAGGCATCAGTCATTCCCTGATGAGGAAGGAACGGCAGAGACAACATGTGATGAAGTGACCACTGCCCCCATTTTCATCCTCCTCCGCTACTTCAGCGAGCAGTTGAGAAAATTGCAAGTGAAGTTGAGACTGGAAAGAAGGGAAGGGTAGGAGTAGGTGTTTTTAAGATTTGGATTTATTTCTCATTACCCTTCTCTGATTTGATTGGTAATAAAGTCAGGTGATGTTTCCCCAAGTCAAGTCTGTTTTGCCATAACGGCAGCTGATGAGTGAGCTCTCCTTGCTCTTATCTCAACCCAAGAGCATTTTGTTACATTTTCTCTCCCTCTTCGTTGGAGGAGTGGAGTGACAGAGTAGCTTTGGAGGGCACCTGACATCCAGCCAGGGTTAACCCACCACCCATCATTTATCATCTTAACTTTCAGAAAAGAGAAGTGTAGATGCTGTGTACTTGTCATGGTAAATCAATATTAATGATTGTCAACAAATGCAATTTCTTCACAGTTCATGAATTATATTGTTAGATGAAATTTAAATTTGTTACTGTTTCTCCTCTGTATTTGCATAAAAGCCCCAAGGCAGATGTAGAAAGTTCCCTTAAAGTTTTAAATTGTTAAGATTGGTACGTACAGACATACAGTTCTCAGGGAAGCTTATAAAAGCAGTGAAAATAAGGCAACAAAAGATCCTGGGGGAGAGGTGATTATCTCCACATGGATACAAGTCCACTTTTTCTTGGGCTGACAGATTCCAGAAACACTGCAAAAATATTACCAAGACTGAAAGGAGGCAGGAGTGCAGGGTGACTGGAAAGGTGTTTCCTACTTACGTCAAGGAGATGTATGGCTGATGATGTCTAGGTGGGAACAGAGGCATGATCATTGTGTCTGGAGACTGGAGTCATGGAACAGACACTACACATGTGGATGGGTTTAGAAAAAAGCCATATAGAATAGAACTTTTGTAGTTTCAGCCATTTTATTTTGATTAATTGATGTAACAAATAGAACGAAAATGTACCTGTTCTAAGGAGCAGGCAAGAAAAGAGAATATTTACATTTTGAAAATACATAAAAAGGAAAATCATATTTTGGCTATGTACACTAAAAGACAGACTTGCCCCCAACCTGGAAAAATTAAATAATATTAATTCTTCCATTAAATCAGAAGTTGAGTGATCACAAATGAAAATCACCTGAGAAAAACAACTTCTGTGCTGAAGTGAGAAGAATGTCATTCCTAGTCTTTCTGGTTGGTGCCCTAGGTGTTATTCTTCATTTAATTAAGAAGAAAATGCTTTCCATTCTTGTGGTTAACAGAGGAATTATTCAGATAATAGCTTCCTGACTTCTTAAGTCACTTGCCCATGATTTTATTAGCTCAATAAAATGTCATCTTTGCTGCAATCATTTCTTGCCTACTAAAGAGAAAAAGGCATGGCAGCATTACCACTTTATTACACTGTAAAATTAGGATTAATTCCAGATTTTTGCTGGCATTTTTGAGCTCAAGATCATATCCTGTACCGTGCATATACTACTGTGCAATGTCTTGACAGAGCATCCCCAAGAACAACACTGGCTCTCTGAGAATGAGGCAACATAGAGCACTAACACTAGCTATTTCTCACATTCCCATAGGAACAGCTTAGGATTTACAAGATGAATCCATGGTAAAATGTTTTGTGAAGGCAGGAAGAGAAGCTCCAATTTTGCTCCCAGTTCCCCAGACCTTTGCATTTCTTACATATTTGTCACTGTCATTACTTAGCAAAATGACAATGCTCTGCTTGTTGTTATGGCAACCCTAGGAAAGGAAGAAGGCTTTATGCAGTGGCTTTGGAAACCAAGCACCAACATCTTGTTTGTCAGAGAGCAGTGTTACATCGCATATTGCAGCATTGCCAGAGCTTCCTTTTGTCTGGTACAGCATAGGTGTGTTGGGCCAATGTGAACAGAACTGGGAATCAATCCCTGCTGCTGCTGACTCCTGCTGTGAAAGGAAGAAGGGGAAGTGTTCAGTGGATGATGAGGAGGGCACAGAAGGCAGAAGTTGAAATGAGCATGTGAATGAAAAGGTGAAACAGGCAAAACAAAGTTCAGTGTCACCACGGCAATGTAGTTGACTCATGAAGGACATCAAATTCCTCTAACAGAAGGCTACCACCTCCACAGTAGTGAAAGATGTTTGAATACTGTATATATGCTGAGATCAACAGTGTTGGCATGAAACCAGTTTTGTTTCACCAGTTTAAATGCCAGTGTTTAACTGGTAGTTTAACTACCAAAACTAGCTGAATGATTCTCTTTCAAGTTTACCTCAAGCAATCCCATGAATTTTGTCAGTGTTTGACAGCATCTCTAACAGCACAGCCATTACTTGAGTGAATTTACCCTTATCCAAACATCAATGATTTTATCGTTGTCCAACCTGTATGAAGAGGGGAATCCTTCTGGTGCAAATAGAGACTCTGAATACTGAGATTTCTTTTAAAGCTTTCAACATCCAGTGAGAGAGTTGAAGTCTATGAGAGCTTTGGAAATTCAACAGCTGCAAAATTCAGAGGTAAGCTGTGACAGAACTTTGCAGCCAACACATGATGCTATCCCAAGGGAAGTGCCACGAAGGGGAAGTCAGGGATGATAAATCTGTAGAACTGCTATGTCATCAGCCAAAACTGATGCCAGTTTTAAGTGCCATCGTTTTGGACTCAAAGGCTAATGTTCAAAGCTGTTTGTATACTAATGAAATTACTTCTAATAAAGTCAGTCATTTAGAACGTGAAGGCATCTGTTTGGAACTCTAGACCTTGAGGTTCTAATGCTTTAATGATAATTGTGATATTTTGGATCATATGGGATACTTCTGCATTTCTTTTATGATAACAGGGATTTGTGCACTTCCTGAAGGTTAAAAGTTTTGGTAATCTGTCAGGTGGGCTCAGTTCTCTATTATCCATTTTTACAATGGTTTGGAAATTAAATCCTAGTGCAAGTTTAACTGTGTAAATGTCACAGCTTCAGAACACCCATGGTTTTACCTGTAACTTGTATCAGTTGCTATGTCAAAGCATGTAGTGTGCCTGTTTGCTAAATTTTGTGAGAATGTATGTTTTGGACAAAGAAAATCAGGTAATGGTACATTCACAGCACGCATTTAAATGAAAACTTGGAGGTGATCTTGCTACAATGTTTTTATTCATTTTGCATGTAGGGAGTTCTTCTTCCTTCTCTCTTCTTCCTTCTCTCTGAAACAGCATATAATTCACTGATTGCTCCGTGCCTGACATAGTAAAACTCAATTTAAACCAGATGCTTTGAAAAGTAGTTCGGAGAGTGCCTTACCTTACCAGCAGGAGACAGCTCACATTTCGATATCTTCATTATGTTCAGGTCAAACAGTAGTACAACTATTGCACTTCTTAATTGTCTTACCTATCTATCTGTCTGACTACTTTGTCATAGTATAAAGGTTCATTTCTTTCTGTCTGCTGGGAAAAAACCCAACCAAACCAGTGCTGCTATCCATTTGTGTGTATTGTTGCTTCTTGTGGCATGAATGGTGTCATTTGTGTGACATATAGACAATTCAGAAAAACTGCTGCTTGAGTAACTCCAGATTTCTCTGCTATGGGGATATTGCCCAGCTGCTTGATTTTAATTGCTTCCTCAGGAAGGGAAAGAAAAGGAAAAAAAAATGGAAATACTTCTAAATGGTAGATTAGTCCAGACATATCTTCAAAATAATGCAGCTTTTCTCAAGGTTCAACTCTGTTTCTGATGACTCTTATTGTGGTTATTTTCAAGACACCTGTCTCCTCTTTTACTTACTGACAAATTATCACCCCCAGAAAAGAATGAGCTGTCTCATCTATTTTAATCTGCTCATTGCCATAAACCCCTGTAAAAACAGTTTTACCTGAAGATATGCTGCTGTGGAGTGTTGGAGGTTGGGGGCTGTGCTGTGTCCTGTTGTTTCTGCTGCAAGGTCGGCAGTCTCCAGCAAAAGTGATAACAAGCATCCATTAACACTTCAGTCACTACAGATGCTTGCTTAGTGGATATAAATTGGAGCCTTCAAGGACCTTGAAAGTTGGCTCAGGAGAGGGTCTTGTATCTAGGCTCAGGAAGCAAATAAGGTTTTTAAATCATAGGTCCGTAGTAGCCCTTTAGGTTGACAAATGCAAATTAATTTGGTTTTGAATTCCAGATCTATAGATGCTGTGAAGTAACACACAAGTAATAATGTTCTTAATAAGATCTTCTTCTCTGATAATTAAATCTGTTTATTTTACAATACTTAAAATGCAGATATCTTTTGTTCAGAAAGTTTGTCAAACAACAAAATTCTTATTTAAAAGAAAATCTTTTTAGAAGATATATATCTTCTGAAAGCATGTGAGATTCTTGAAACAGAGTAGATAGGTATTTTAAACAACATTATAAATTACCTTGTCCTTCACATTTTCAGTTTAAAAGAAAAGATTTTGTCTGTCCAACTGCTTTCCATTACCTGCTTTGGAAATTTCCAGCTTGCCTATTTTGGGGCACTTGAATCTCTTGGCAATAAAAAATCATTCATTCACCTGCCAAGAATGGACAAAACCATGTTTCTTAATCTTCAGGGTAATTTGGGGGTATATTTTCTTTGGACCCCTGTGTCCAAATACCCTCTGGCATCCAATTTTTGAAGTCAGACCAGGTTATGCAATCAATTTCTAGCAACGTGCCCTCACAGCTGACCTGGTCGGGGCAGGAGGTTTGATTAGAGACCATCTGAAGGCTCTTGCAGTTTGGACTATCCCAGTCTTAGTTCAGCTAGCAAATTAGATTGGTGGTAGAGGAGTAGCCTCCAAACTCTCCCATAATAGCTCATGCTGGTATGTGCAGTATTTTTGTGCCAAAGGCAGTGTAATTTCCGTCACCTTTACTAGTACAGATGAGCTATGAACCAAATGGTTACGCTTTTAGATACACACAAGTGCAAAGTGTGGACGTTCCCACACTTTGAGAAAGAAGTGCTGAAAGCTCAGAAAAGGTCCATCTATATCTCTCTATATGTACAAGTTGTATGTGTGTAGTTCTCCACCCCATTAATGATTTTATTGCCATTAAGTGTTACAAAACTCCAAGAAGTTTTGCTGTTCTAATAGTAGATTTTATCTGCTCTTCAGCTTTCTGACAATGTGGATGAGACTTTATTGCTGTTAGGGACAGCTTGCATTTTCAACAAGTACATTTAAGTCAAATCTTCTGTGGCACGTCTTGGCAAATTTTTTCTATACTTTCCAGAGAATAACAAACTCTATATAATTCTTTGTCTTTGTGCACTTTTGTCGTGCTGATGGCTAGGCTCTTTCTGCAAAGCAGTTTTGCTTGCCTCTCCTCCAGTTTTAAGTCTGAAGCAGTACTAAGTCTCCTCCCAAATAATACTGCATTCCTTTTATTTGAATGAGCTGGTCTAGTCTCCTAGCATTAAGAGAATACTGAGAAGCCTGAGTGTCACCTGAACTTACTTTTAGGTTATGCACAGATCAGATGCTGAAAGAACCTGCTTCCCATTCACTATTTTTTTTTAATTTTTTTTTCCTATTTTCCAGTCTGTTAAAGGTTACAGTCATGATGAGATCATGACAATGTTCCATGCAGAGGGAGCTGCAAATTGCATATTTTGTGAAAGGTGGTATAGTCCATATTATTTTGTGTCAGAAATCCATTTCTGAATACAGTGAACTGTTAATTTTCTTGATGAAAAATACTGTGGAAAGCAGATTGGTAAAATCACTGATGCTGGAATTTAGATATGATACCTGTCTAATACATCTCTTCATAGTTGTAAATAGGTTGAGATTTAAAATGTCTGAGTGAACATCAGACTTTTGATTGTGACATTTCACAGTGTTTCCTGATCATGAGCCTCATTCTTCAGGGTGTTAACTGTTATCTATAGGTTTCCATTGAATCTCTGGCTATATTACTTAGGAGGGGCCTGTTGTTGAGAATGTTCCCCCATGTACGTGTTGATTATGCTTCCATAAACCCCAGAGTGTTTTCACAGGGCTAGGTTTTCATAAAACCATTTGTGGATGAGGTCTGTTCCTGTTCTCTGTTCTCTGGTAACAACACTCTTCTGTGTGAAGAGAACGTGTTGAGTGTTGCCTTTAACAGCTGATTTAGGCTTTTAAATTAAACTTTGAAAGTAGACACAGTTGCATACTTCAATAGTGACAAGTGCTGTAATATCAGCATCCACACCTTTGTACTCCATTGTTCTCGTGTACTGAGGACTTTTTGCAGGTCTGAGCATCTTCACAGCAGATAGCACTAGTCTGAGCTTTTAGCTTTCCACTTGCTATTTGTTTGGAGATTCCCCTAATTGCTGCTGAGGTATCTATTACCATCTTATTACTTCTCTCTTAAATAGTAACAATAAATATTTCAGGAAGATACCCATTTGTCCTTCTTGCACGGGCAAAGCCTGCTTCTTCTGTAACCTCCTAATTTTTAATTTTAAACAAGGGTGGTGTACGAGAAGGGGCGGGGGAGAAGTTGAAAGGTTGTTTCTCCAAAACTGTTAAAAGGAAGGAGATTATATATGGTTTATTTGAATATACGGCTTTCATTTGTCTTTCCTGCAAACAAGCACACTAATATATGTTATCACATAAACCTTTGAAACAGAAGCTCTAGAAAAATGAGACTAAGGAAGACACAGACTTTAAGCATCACTGTAAAACTTCAATAAAAAAAATCAATGGAAGTCTGTTGATATGTGTTATGAAAAATTACTTGCAGATTAATTTCCTTGAGCTGAGAAGCTTTAAATGAGTATATTAACAATTCTGTTTTCACACCTCCATGAATTATGCTCAAACGATGCCCAATTGTTGTTAAACAACATAAAAATTTGATATGTTGTCAGTCCCATTGCACAAAGCAGCACAGTCATTTTCTCAGCCAATTTCTGCTGCAAGCCCAGCACTGGGGAATGGAATAACACAAACAAAGTAATGAGTTTTAAACTAATTATGAGGTGACAACAGTATAATGGAACATAAGATAATGAGTGGAAAACTAACGTTCATCAAATGGTTTTCTCGGCCTTAGAAATTGCTTTTCTCAAACTTAAAAATTGTCAGATGTATTGATGTAGAGACCTCTGCCAGCTGCTGAATGGTCAAGAAAACTTTCTATGCATAGCAGTGATTAAGAGCTGACAAACAGCAATTTTTTACAATTTAAAATCTCCTTTAAATTTACAAGGGTACAGAACTGTGATTGTTTTGGGTGTTAAGAGCATTTCCACCTGGTCTCACAATGTCTATATTTTCATAAGATAAAGGCTTTGGAAAATTGTTTCCTCGTTTTTCATGCAGAACTGCTTTCACCTCTGCAGAACCTTACCCTGAGAGGTGCTCTGTGTGCCAGAGTGTTCCTTATGGTCATGCTGTGTCAAGGAGCCCATGACTTAGCCCTGCTCACCTTTCCTCTGTTCGTCCTGTG
Source organism: Lanius collurio (assembly GCA_020086605.1). Classification (NCBI taxonomy): domain Eukaryota; kingdom Metazoa; phylum Chordata; class Aves; order Passeriformes; family Laniidae; genus Lanius; species Lanius collurio. The sequence goes on from JACBWW010000015.1 coordinate 14,382,697, forward strand.
TCTCTGGCTTCCCAACAGGCCAATGCAGCTTTGAGGCCTTGCTGCCTCACCAGGGTCACTCCTTGAAACTGATGTAGAGTTGCCAGATAACTGAAAGAGAGAAAAAAGCCCAGTTTGAGGGGTTTTTTTTTCAGCTGCATCTAAAGTCACTCTGAACACCAGCACAAAAGTTCAAGTTTGATAAATCTTCAAGTTTTTTTATGCAATTCAAGTGTTAGCATTGTGGCTAGCAGATGGAGGTATAAATGAGTAAAAAAATATTGCAGGCTTGCTCCAGTGGCGAGATTTTGGTTTCTTGTAATGTCTGTACTTCCAGAATGCCTCCACCCCACTTGTGGTCTGTGTTCTGAAGTCCTCTACAAAAAACTCTTGCTGTGATGCAGCTTTCACTGAAGAAGAGACTTAAACCCTCTAGCCTCCAGTGCTAATCCATAACGTGAACAAAATATTAAGTTTCACCCTTACATTCTAAAGCATTGTGGGTTGCCTGTACCTAATTTCCAGATGTACTGGAAATCTTTGGGCACAATGTGATGGAGCCATCTTTTGTCTAGGTGTTAACAGAGTTTATTTTTAACTGTAGCCTGTATACCTTTATCTGTAGATAAATAGTTGACCTGCCATGATCCTTTGTACTTGAAGTGTATGCTCGCAGCTGTTGTACGAGCAGCCTGACAGAAGGAATTGATTTGCTTGATTCCTGATTAAAATGTGATCTGAAGGTACCCGGGTGGGTTTCTAGGGAGCCTGCAGGCAGGTTGGCTTTAAGAGAGACCATGGCACAAATCCACACAGCACACCTGTATGGGATGGATCTGCCCGTGAAGAAAGCCTTAAGCAAGGGACTAGTGGGAGGTGGACATCTGAGCAGGGTGAACATGCATGGGCCCTGTGGCATGTTGTCCCTGCTGTTGTGACAGCTGCATGCTGGCAGCAGGAGCTGGGGGCACTGCCAGAAGGGGCTGATGGCAGAAGCTCCAGCAAGGGGGAGCTGTGGCCACCGAGTCGTGTGCATGCAGGAGGACATGAGGTTGTTCATAAATAAATACTGCATTTCTGGATTTTCTTAAATTTTATGTGAATTTCCAGGCACAGATTTGTAGTGTCTTGCTTGGATTGGATTGGATTGAATTGTTCAAAATTGTCCATAATAAATCATGACTTCATATGACATAACTGTTTTTTCTAAGTGTTGAAGATAAAATTTTATCAAATATAGATTTTTCTAACTTTGTCAGGAAATGTGGTAGTAATTTTGGGAAAGGGTATGTTTTTGTAAAAATCATGAGGAATTCAAAGGAATGCCCTGCATACTTCCTCTTTACTCTGTGACACTCCATAAATAACATCTCATTGAGCTACGTATCTGAAGAGGCCAGCAGAGGAGATCAGACTCGGTTGTTGTGGCTATGAATATGTGTCATGGAGAGTTTATCATCCAGAGTCCTTCTCCAGTTTCTACTGTACACTTTTATGATACTGTTAAGCATTGCCATTTTACTGCAGAATTTGATAACGTCAGAGAAAGAAGTAGCAGTTGTTAACAAAAGAGAAGTATTGCTCTTTGATGTGGAGATGTACTTGAGAAAGAACACATTATTTTGGTTTTTATTTATGTACAAGTATTTTTACAGCTGCCTTCTACATGCACCGATGTTCCCATGCCTGTTAATAAGAGACCAGTGTTTAAGGTAATGAAGCATGGGAACCATTGCTCCTGTCATAGCAGTGGAATGATTGGGCAGGCTGGTAGAGGAATGAGTGATAGAGGCAGGGGAAGAGCTCAGGCACAACTTCCAGACCTTGGTGTGATCCAGTTCCCTCCATGCCACCAGGTTTATTACAAAATGATGCAGAATCTTCAAGAGAATTGGTTGTTCTACAGCAAAGATATTTTGTAATCAGCAGTATTTAAATGTTTTTTTATGTTTCAGTAGGTGCTTTATCTGCTGCAGCGCTGATTGTTTAGCTTTGGCAAGATAGTATTGATTCAAACTTTTCAGTGAATGTGTTCACAGCTATGTCAGTGCATTAGATCAACTGCTTTGTAAACATTTCCCTAAAGCCATTCTTATTTCAGGTCCCTATTACCAAGCAATGCAGTTCCTCTTGTTCAGTGGCTCATATAATCCCAGGAGGTATCTGGAGCATGTTTATGTTAAGTCAACTGCGAATGCAGATGTACAAAGAAGACCTGTGATTTACAAAGAGTTAGGTATACTAGTTGCATCAGCCTGATCCCTCTTTTTTTTATTGCTATATTGGGTGTGAAATATGAATGTCCTTAACAATGAAAGCAATACTTGGTAAGATTTGTGTTCAACAAATAAGTATTAAAGATCTTGGGTTTTTTCCTCCTTTTAGATCCGTTTCAGTTCCTTAACAAAAATGAACCTGCCAAGGAACAGACGGCTCAACCAGCTTTAGCTCGGAAACCCACTGTGATCCGAATCCCAGCTAAACCCGGGAAATGTAAGCTCTTCTCCTAAACATCCGAAAAACGTGTTGGAAAAGCATTTCAACTGGGGCTTAATATTTAATAATTGTTGTACTATTTATTAGCTGCCAAAGGAATCCTCTGGTATGGATTGACAAGACAGAGGAGCCAACCTAAGGGCTGTGGTGGGAGGGAGAGGTAGGTGAGCATCGTTCCACTCTCCCAGCCACCCAGCTGCCTCACTGGGCTCCCTCTCTTGAGCTTGATGTCTCTCAAACCTGGTGGAGCTGATGCATAGCAGAGGTGAAACTATGTATGGGGCAGATCTAAAGGCTGGAAAGGAAGACTTGGAGGAGAGCCTTGCAGCAGGAGCAAGCTTGTTTTTTCTGCTAAATTGTATCCTGGAGCTGTACCTTTGGCCAAATTGACTTCAGTGCTGACCTCAGCTGAGGTTATTTTAGTGCTACTCCCAAGCTTCCTTGTCAAAGGAACAACACTGCTGCATTAAACTTTCCTCCAAACACAGCTTGGTTGAGATGTTTAGCATAGTTTTCACAGTTTAAATCAACAAGTTCCCTTGAACCTTTCTAGTTCTGAAATCTGTGGCCATTTAAGCAAGAATGTTTAGGTAGCACTTTGAGGGAATGAAAAAAGGCATGTGAGAACTGGGATGCAAAAACCTGGTGTGTTCAATTTTATGTCAAGGTCTTGACTATAGTTTTCTGAGAGTTACTCTATTCCTACAGCCTTCCACCTCTAATCCTTTACAGCTTTACAAATTACACTGACAGTGTCTCAGAGTGGAAATTTATCAGAAAGCTGCAAGGTCTTTGTGTTGGTCTTTGTATGCTGGAGTGCATACTTGTGGAATTCTGTTTGGCCTTATCTTTGATCCTCAAAGCTTAGAGAAAAATGTCACAAGATAGCTCTTAAAACTCATGTTTCAAAATCGTGTTTTGCCACGCTTAGTGGGTATATAGTCAGCTTGTAGTAACTATTTGTCCTGGTGATGTCATGAAGATTTTTTGCTTTTTCTTTTATACTCCTTTTTTATTCCTTTTTACAGCTTCTGTATTCCTAGTGCTTTAGCCTACATTCTTGAACTTGTTTGTCAAACTAGGAAACTAAACATTTTAGAAGCTTTGTAGGTAGCGGTTAGTGTGCCCCAGACCCCAAGGTCCTCTCCAGAGCACATTCTGTAAACTAAGATAGAACCATCCAGGGGAAGGTTCCTTGGGGAAGGGGGCTCACTTGGGCCTCTCGCTGGGGAATTTTTGATAGATCTGCTAATCAGTAAGACCTATAATGTTACACCAGATCTTTAAAGGGTGTGCATTGCAGTGTGCATTTCGGTGCATTTGACCTGGATGTGTGCACCTAAAGATCCTTAAATAAATACCAAGGTAAAATCCCTTTTTCCCCTTTTAACCATGTTTGACTCTTGATTTTAACACCAGTAAAAGGCATCACAGGTGGCATTTCTCCTAAGAGTTTCACTCATTATTTCCAGTCTCCCCCTGTCACCAACCCAGTGTTAAAATATTACATTTTCTTTTCCCCTGCATATGTCAGAAATCCAGTGGAAATGATTAAAAATGCAGAGAAGACTGAAGATAAAGCTGTGAGAAAAGGTCTTTCTGTTAATACTTGATTGTAAATAAAAGGTTTTTTCAACTGGAAGAATATGTTTATGAACCACTGTAAAGAAACCATGACATAATTCTTCTCTATAAAGGAAGTAGTAATTACAGTTAAAAATAAAATGAAACAAAAAACCAACCAACTACCTGACATTTTTTCTTTTTCTTTTTTTTGTTTTTTTCCCTGAGATAGATTCCCTTTTGAACTTGTAGCTAACTGGTCCCTTGCTGCTCTCTAGTGGTAATTGAACTTTCCACAAAGGACTGCTGGTCCTGTACTTAGCTACAAACAGCAGGAGGTCGTGAAGGATTGCCTGCCTTATGGGAATCAATGGTTGGAAGATTAATGGGATAACAGGAACAGAAGCAGATTCTGAGAAAGCAGAGTAGCCTTTTGTCAAATAGGAGCTGCTCCAGCAATGTAGCCTGTTAAAAGTTAAAAGAGGAGAGAAATACAACTGGGCCAAGGTGTAAATGGATATAGTAGGATTTACATTGTAAAGGGGCCCCATAATGTCAGTACCAGGGGTCTTTCTCCATCTTGTTTATGGAGGGAGATAAATTCTGTCAGGTACCAGCAAAAACTAAAAAGAAAAACTGCAATAAACAAACAAAACAAAATAACACAAATTTAAAAAACCACAAATTTAAAAAACCACAAGCACACACACAAAAAACCCAAAACAGCCCAGCCAGCACTACCAAAAAGAGGACAGAACTAGATGCTTAAGAATTTGAACTCCAGTGAAGTTTTCAATTGGGATTAGCATTTTTGTTGATTTGCAACAGAAAGGAAGCATTAAACTTCCACTTCAGTTATTACACTTAGAAATCACTGAAAATAACACCTGCCTTCTAGTTTTTGGGGATTCTTTTTTTTTTTTTTTTTGCTCCTCTAGTTCCTTTAATTTTGACCTTAAAAAGACTAAGGGAGAGGAAATTAGGCCATCTGTGTAGCAAGATTTAAAGTGGTAAATAAATGTCTCATGCTTTTTATAAGATAAGAGAAGACTTCTTTTGGAATTACTGCCAGGTATTGTTTTTACTTTTCATCCATCACAGATGCTTAGAAAAGTGATGAACTTGTTAACTTTTTCCCCCCCATGCCTGGTCACTGCAAACAGAACTCTGACCTCCTAAGAATTGAACTGATCCAGTGTACTGGTCCACTTTTAAACATCACAGCAGTGTTTTACATAATAGTAATGCAACAAAGGTGTTCAAAATAAACAACACTTCTCCTTCCTATGTTTAAAATAAACAGCACTTCTCCTGTTGTTTCTTTGTTGAGAGTAGTTTTCATTAAATGAGCAACTGAAAGTTTTGTTTTGGATAGCATCTCTCCTTTTTGTTATCAATCTATAAATGTCCAGGCTGTCTACACATATTTTTATGTAATTCCAAGTTCAGAGGGAAGTCAGAAGAGTTTAAGTGTCTGTAGTTCTTTCTGTGAAATGAATTTTCTTGATATGCAAACAGATTGTAAAGTAGATTACAAGGTTCCAGTATATAAAGACAAAGTGTTTGGTAAATACGCTGGCAAAGCCTGTCCAAGTGCTTCCCAGGTTTCGAAGGCAGAGATATTGAAAGCAAATGTCATATATTTGTGAGGGTTTTCTAGTCCTTATTGAGCATGAGGACACCATCACTCTTCCCTAGTAAGATCTGTACTGTTTCCTCTTCCATGTCCTAAACTTTCTTAGCTCCTTAAACACTACCTGGGAACTTCTGTCTCTGTTTTCTGTCATCCTGAAGTTTGTAGCACGCAATAATTTATTTTCTTGCCTTTACCTTTCTGGAGATTCTTCCATCCAAGTCTCCTGATCTTTCAGGGTTACTTGAAATAACCCTCAGCTGTTTTCCAGCCTGAAGGATATTCCAGGAGCTGACAGCTGAAAAAAAAAGTGAGCCCGCTTAGAAATGTGGTGATGGTGTTTCAGGGTATCCAGTAATGAATCTGACATTCCCAGGGGAAGAAAGTCTTCTACCCATCTAATATTTTATCACCAAGTATTGCAGCTGAGACCCTGAAACTCTGAAGTGACTTGCTGGCGTCTTGAGAGTAAAAAGTGAAGGTCTGTTATGCAGGATGGGAAGTACTCCTGAATTCAGCCTCAGAGTTACAATGTTCCCTTCATGTCCCTTTTCTCTTCACTGTTCTTTAAGTGATTATTCCCTTTGGCTGCTCTGTCTTTGAGGAAAGAAGTTGCATTCACACAAAAAATGCCCCAAACCGAGGTGGATTCCTTTACCTATTTTTGATCCACAAAAGAAAGGTATTAATTAGACTTTAATTTGGGATTTTTTGGGGTGTTTTTACAGCTTTAAATGACATCCCACATAGCCCTCCGCCACTTCCTGCTGAAAAGCCTATTGGGAACACATCCAGTATCACAGTGGGAAAACCCAGCAGTGGTGAGCTAGTGAAAAAAGGGGTAAGTTAGAATTGTTTTCCTGTATTACAGCTTTGTCTGTTTTGGTTAAAAGATCTCTTGTGATCCTCAAGCATTTTTAAAGTAAGTTATTTCAAAGACCAGAAGATGAAAATGATTAATCAAAAGTACAAGGCTTTTTTCTTTTAATTCTATTCTCTAATTAATTTGGTAATTTAGATTGCTGTCAGTTTTGAAAAGCACTCTGATGATACTTTACTTAACTTTGATCACATCTATCTTAAATTTTCTGTATTTATCATTTGGAATCAGGATATTCTATGATTTAGTTGCAAAAGCATTGCAAAGTATCTCAAAGTCCAGTGGGATTTACATGGTGAGATGTTGTCAATGTGCTTTAGAAATGTATTTTTTTATCTTCGTGCACACAATACCTCTCAGTGTCTATGTGAATTTGCAGGCAGAGGAAACTTTTCTGTAGAAGAATGAAGCTTGTTTTTTTTTCAACTCTTTCCTTTTAGTTGTTTCTACTGAGTAGAACCACCTATTTTGGGAAGTAAGGCTCTGCTCTGGAGCACATACATAGTTATGGTAGGCATTGTAGCTATACAACATTTAACACCGATTTTCAAAAGGGAATTAAAATAAACTAGAAAATGACAGTAAAATTTCCAAATACTGAGTTTTCTGATGGCAAGAATGGCAGAGAATCTTGTGAAAGCCACAGGCAGTAAAAAGGTCAAATCAAATTAAAAGCCCTCACTAGATGGGTGCTGCCAACAAATGCCTTTATAGCTACCTCTGCTATTAAGATAAAGGGTATTAAAAGGTCATGATTGAAAAGGCTGTTCAGAGAAGTCCCACCTTTTCTAGGTAAGGCTGAAAAAATAATTTATGAAACAAGACAGTAAATGACATTTTATGCAGTGGAACTCCAGAACTTTTACAATGTCAGCTAGATTATTGTGACAGGCATATATAAGCTTCAGAGGATGTTTTTTTAAATATTGTATTGAATCCACTGGAACATTTAAATCCTATCTTTGGAAAGGTAAGAACTATGCTTCTAAAACTAGTATTGTTTGTCAGTGGAAGTGATTAAACAGCAACAGCAAAAATTGTTGACCATGAGCAGCAGTTGGCACAGAGTTCTTCCTTTTCACACAGAAGAGGAAAATTTTTGATATGAGGATAACATTCTCATCTGAAAGTGGCAGGTTGTTTTCTTTCTTATAGGGTCATTTAATCAGAACATTAATTTGGGGGCTCAATCCAGGGTCAGATTTTGCCACAAAATATATCTAGGTATTTTCTAGGTAGGAAAAATCACAGAAATTGTTTATGAGTTTCAAGCATAGTCAAACACCTAACTAAGTAAACAAGACTATTCAGACCTGTTTAAAACTGCCAGTTCAGAAAGGGTTCTTTTGAACCCAGATTCAGCACTCTGATTTACCACGTTGTTCCAGAAGCAGCTGTGCTTGTTCAGTGGAGCTGGCAGAACTTTCTGGCACTGGGATGAAAAGGAACAGCAGGAGGCAGTAAGGATGGTCACTTGTTAATCCATCACTGTGGTCCAAGCCCTTCGGACATGGCACATGTCCTCCTCTCCTGACTGCTGTAGAGTGGTAATCTTTGGCAGGGCCAGCATGGGCAGCTGGAAGGAGTGAAGCCTTAATCTGCCAAAGCAAGATTCACTGGGATTTGTCTGTTAGATCTCTAGAAAACATAATTAGATGCCTTCTTTAATGGGAGCTAATATTTGCAAGAGATGCTGTCCTGTGCGAGTTGCATTAATGTCATGTTTTCTGCTTTAAGCCTGTTCAAAGTGGTGCACGTGTCAAAGTTAAATCAAAGTTGATAATGTGAAATCCTGTGGGCAGTGTAATTGTACATTTCTATGGCTCTCCTGAAATTGACTCTTAAGTCCTTACTGCCATATATTAGGAAAAGAGGGGCTGGGTCATACATAATGCACACTTTAAGTTGTGTTTCAGGTAGTAAATCAGGTTATTTACCCACTGTATTTCCCTCCATGTTCAATAACACTTTAAATTTGCAGAATCACACCATATTACTTATTACTTTACTCCCATACCTCCAGAAACTCTTGTTTTTCATGTCCATTGGATATAATTTAATATAAGAATCATATAATTTAAACAAAATCTTTTCTTTTTCTTAGGCTTAAAGAAATGTCTTTTTTCTTTTGAATGATTGTAGGAGTTGGATCAGTCAGAACAGGGTGGAGTCCCTCAGCTAGAACCTCTACTACCCCCAAGGTGAGTGTGGTTTTTCAGACTCACTTAAAAGTGGTGTTTGTGAATTAATTTGCATAGTTAGTCTGAATGTAGACACTACTGACTCCAGCCATAGCTCAACAGGCTTGGCTGGGCACTATTCTCACTAATAGGCAGGACCAAATTGGTAGCTGTTTAATACTTGTTTGTACATTATGGTATGAGCAGAGAGATTATAGGAGAGCAGCTGTTTGACTTTTCAGCTAATGTACAGTGGCTGCTGACAGTCATTCCTTTCTGAATCTTTAACCTTTTCACCTACAGCACTTGTACTTGTGGTGAGGTTTGAGTGGTGAAGGAGTGGATATGGCAGATGCTCCCATCCTGAAAAAGGCAGTTGCTGGGCCAGCAGCTTCCCAGAAACTCTGGCTAGTTTATATACATCAGACCTAAAATGCAGGTGCAGGATCAGTGATAACCTTGGGGATTTTTTATTCTTGTGAACCAAAAGGAAAGAACGTCTGCAAGGGCAATAGTTGCTGGACCAGCCTTAAATTCATGTCCATCAATGCCAGAGACAGAGAGGAGGGAGACCTGGCATTGACTAGCCAGCCCACTGTGGGTATCTCAGCATTTGCTTTCTGAATCTGTGAGTTTAAACGGAAGAGTTTGCTCTGTTGTGTCAGGACAGGAGAATCTTTCTGTTATTGAACTGAGTCTATCAATAATAAGTAGGAATTAACAGGAAAGAATGTGGATGTACCACAAGGAAACACCTCATTATTGTTCCTTATGGGCTTGTTCCTTCCCTACATTCAGTTTAGCATAACATTCCTGATTCTTATGAGGGTCTCTGGGACCGCAGTAAATGTTTTGTCCTTTCACTCTTCTGCTCAAATAGATTTTTTCTTTTTTATGGTAAGTAAGCAGTAATAATTCACTGAATTGCTTGTTAGGGTCTTCTTGTTTAGTTGAGTTACTTTAAAAATGTATAGGTTGGTCTATTTACAGATTTAAGGCAGTTTAACTTGGAATTTCCCTTTTAGTCAGTATTAAAAATGCTTAGTTCAAGATGAGGACAAGAAAAGGGAGATCTGGTTGTTGAACAGAAGTGGAAAATTTTTTTGAAATTTAAAAATTATTCCATACTCAAATAGTAATAGAGAACTCTTATCAGGAGCATTAGTAGTACACTAGGATCTTCTCAAATGGTGGATGACACTCACAAAATACGTTAGAATGATATTTCAAAGATCCACTAGTGCACATTTGTTGGGGTTGATAATTCTTGTAGACCCATGAGGAATACACATGAGCAAATAATTATGCTGAATTACATTAAATGAAAAAAAAAAGAGAAACAGTTGTAGCAGAAACTTTCAGTAACTGGTTGAGGATATCCCAGTAAAAATCAAACTATACTGTACTTTTGGTTTATTACTACTAATATTAATTACTTGTAAACATTATTACTGTCACTTGCTAGTGTCTGGTTTTAGTTTCTAAACTGCTGGTCCACTAATGAGAGTGTGGTACCTCCAGCATTGCCAGAGAACTTGAGTATTTTCACCAGTGTTTTCTTGCTTCAGTAGACATCTGTTGCATAAAAATGGTAAATTCTGCTATTGATAGCAATGTGCAAAGTGGTGTGATATGTTGTGAGCTTCATCATAGTCACTTCAGGTAAGTGACATCCCAAGGAATGGGCTAGGCTGATTCCTGAAGACCAGCTTTCACAAAAGCTCTCCAATAGCAGAACTTCATCTTGCAGAAGCTTCTAAGAAAGCTCTTTCTAGAGGTGGATTGCTGAAACAAATCCTGCTTATTTAGTGGGCTTCCCAGAAAGCTGGCAGGCTGCTGGTGAGCAGACTTGGAAATATATAGCCAAAGGATCTGTCTAAGGAACTGATCATCTCATCCCAGTATCTGAGGAGTTCATGTGTTCCTGGAAAGCTTCAGATGCTACTCACTGTACAGCCCAGGTCATCACAAATCTTGTTTCCTCACTGCACACTCTATAGCTAGGATGAGGTAGCACACTTATTAATATGCATATTTCTCTAATGGCTTGCACAATTTTTAGGCCTGTGGATGGAAAAATTGTACCTGCTCGACCTCCCCCACCTAAAAGTGTTCCTGGAAGGCCACCTCCACCAAAACTCCCTGCAGCCAGGACCTCCTCCCAGAAGGATGTTCTTTCACGATCTAGTTCTGACATCGCTTCTGATAAAAAAAACAAGTTCAGGTTGGGACCCAAGAGAGCAAAAAGTGCAGTCTTTAAAAATCCAGATCCAGCATTACCTCCTAGACCTAAGCCGGGTCATCCTCTCTACAATAAATACATGGTAAGAGTTGAGATATTCTATCTGAGCACATTATTTTTATAAAACAGTGCTGGTTAAAATAGTAGAGAAAAAGGTAGTTAAACCTCCTGAAGTAGGTTAGGATTATGTGGCTTTCAAAGTGCATCTACAGCAAAATCTTCCTTAGAAAATGCTAGTAGATAAATAGTAATGACTCCTGTAAGGCAATACTAGAGAAAGCAATAAATACATGTAGAGTATAGATCTATGCGGAGTATTTTTGTGTATGTGTGTAATTATATTATATATATATATATCTTTAATGCATACCTCTTAAGGTTTGGGAGTTTTTCCAGTTACCGGTTCTGAATTCTCTTTCAGTAGAATGATGCTGAATAATTGCATTTGTATGTTGTTTACCCATACATATCAAAATGCTTAGGAAAATTGGGGGAGCATTGGAACTTACAAAGTAGTTGACCTTACTTAATCAAGCTTGCAAAGAGTGAGGAATGTAGTATTGCCAATCTTACATTTTCATCCTATTGATGCTATCCCTTTTCATTATAAAAATGTTTTTGGTATTGTATGTGTTATTAGGGAATTTTAAATATTAATGGATCAACATTACAGATAAAAATAAGGAGATCTTTCCCCAGAAACTTGAAACTGGTCAGTGATAGAGCTGGTGACTGCTTGAACCAGTGCTGTTGTCAAAAAAAGCAGCCACACAGCCACAGCATGAAAAGCATCAACATTCCATCAGCATGAAGTGGAATGTTGCCTTCTTTTTGATCTTTCACTTTTGCATTTAGAGTTTTGTATATGAGACTTTTTTTCCTGTAGTAATCAGTAATTCCCTGCCCCAAAGTCCTACTGGCAATGAAAATTTCCTCCCAGGTTGTTTTTTTTAGGGCCCTCCATGACAAATGAATACATTTCTGCATCAGAGTCTCTTTCTGAATATCTTGTACCATATGGTGTGATACCAGTTAGGTGTCTAAGACACTTTTAAAGGGGGTGACACCACGTGAGTTTCTCAAAGTGGCAGTCGTATCACCAGCAGTCTGTTCTGAATGCCTTCCAAAAGAAACTGTCCCCTTCCACTGGACTCTTAAATTACTTACCTGTAGTAGGTGGTTTCAATAGTTTCATTTTCACTTGCGGTGAAAATTTGAGGTGCTTAGAAATGAAAAAAACTTTTCCATTTGCCTCTGTCTCTGTTCAAGCTACCTGTGACTCATGGAGTTGCCAAGGAAGATTGTCTTCCCAGGAACACTGGAGAACTGTCCTGTAAGGTAAGGTGCTTTTTTCTGCTGGCTTAAATATTCAGTGAGCAAGACTCCTGTTGCAGTAAAGTATCAAGTGTTTTAGTCTTCAAAGATTACACTGAGAAATGTAATAGTGATTTATTAAATTCTTGTGTTTCTGTAATCAAAACAAAACAACTGCCAAAACAAAACCCAATAATGGTGCCTCATAGCACAGGGACATTCTGCTTACAGAACAGAGCAAGAGTAATTACTTGGAGTGCCAGAAGGGAGAGGAAACTGGTTAAGTTCCTCCATCTCACAGGGAAATAATCACTCCCTTGGCTGAGTATCTGAGAATTGAGCAAAAGATAAGCGAGTACTTTATGAAGTGCTGTACATGATACATCAGTGAATTGGCTTTGACATACGGACTTGAAAGTATTTTCCTCTCTCTGCTTCTACAGATCCTGACTTGGTTTTAGGGCATGACTCTATTAATATTAAATAGCTAGTGGAAATTATAGCAATGAGCAGCCTTTTTGGCTATTTATCAAAAGCCTACATAGCTGAAATAGATTGCTGTGCAGTATGTTGTAGTCTGTTGTAACTCATGTTACTCTGGTCTTAGCTGGCATTTTTGGTTGGTTGTTTTTTAGTACAGAATTAATTGCTTTGAGTGTAATTCACTCACCATGATTGTCATCAGTACTGCCTAAAAATCCCTAGTGAGTGGAATAGAGAAGCTCAGCATTTTGAATATAATTTCCCTTTATGGAGATGGCACAACAAAACTGTCAGCTCCCCTCAGTGTTACCTTTGTGTAAGCAAAGGCACAGTGGCTTCCTTGCTGCTCTTGGAATGTTTGTTAGTCAGCAGATGTGCTGTCCCTGAGTGTGCTGGGGAGAGTTAGGTTGGGTGTTCCCTCAAGCAAGAAAGAGTTACTGGTGGCACACAGGACCAAGCACTAGTGAAAAATTTGTCCACAGCCCTTGCAATGAGTGTTGTTATCAGTGCTGCAGATTTCTGGCCAACAGAGATAGCTGAGGGTTTTTCTATACTTGGAAAAGTTGCATGTCTTCCCTTCCTTTCACTGGCTCAAAAGTAGATTTTGGTGAAATGTATTCTTGTTTACACTGGCAAAAGGCAAACAGAATTCACACCCATAGTTGTGTGACCAGTAACCATTTTCTTCTGCAATACCAGAACAACTCTGTGTCTAAAGTCAGAAAATTAATTAAGGAGTGTATAACAGTGAATCTCTGCTAGTATCTTCCATCATTTATAAACTATTTGGATTTATTTGTTGTTGTCAGGATTCAAACCACCCTCCAAAAGTTTCTGACACAAGTGCACCTCATGCTGTAGTCCTGCATGATTTTCCTGCAGGTAAGTAAACAGGAATATTCTGGACTCTTGTTTTACTCTGACTTTCAAATGGAAATTTTCTTAGAAATTAGAGCTTAAAAATGGTATGGAAGCTCTGTCTGCAAGGTATGTACATAGAGTTGTTCAAATCAATGGGTTTAGCTGTAGATGGGCCAGTCTTTCAGTTAAAGCTGGTTGATTTATGAAGTAAAATTAAGACATTTTAAAAACTGATTCTGTTTTTGTCTGTGGTATTTGTATTAAGAAGGTTTGCTTAGAGAAAATCAGTGAGTGACAAGTACAGTTAACTGAAATGTTGTTGTCTTACAGAACATGCTGAGGACTTGGACCTTCGTTCTGGAGACACTGTTTGTCTTTTGGAGAAAATTGATACCGAGTGGTACAGAGGAAAATGTGGGAATCGCACAGGGATATTTCCTGCCAACTTTGTTAAAGTAATTGTATGTAGGCTTTGTATACCTTGCTACATAAGATCCTATTGCATTTGTTTTCTGGTTTCTGTTTTACTAAGGCTCCTGTGTATTTAACTCCATTCTGTGTTTAGATAATCTCTTATCCCACTGGCAGCACAGAAGACATATCAACTTGTTTGTGTGGTATTAGAAAGATGCTTTGGCACAACCAGCTTGTGTTATGGGGAATAATTTGCTGTTAATTTAAAGCCAAGTGAGAAATCATCACCCTTACCAGATTCTCTTTAGAAACGTGGGTAGTTTCTCAGGGTCTACAGAGCAGATTTCTTTTTGACAGCTGCATGTAAGAATCAGCATTCAGTAAAAGATAGTTGATTTTTTGCCTCCCCCCAGCTCCCCACCTTGTGTCATGTTCTTGTCCCTTGAGTTTTGCTGGAATCACCACTTTTTTAGCCGTGTAGTGAACTAGGTCAGGGTAGCAATTTGGCCCAAGAAAAACATGCTGGGGTTTTTTTCCCAGAATATTGTTTTTCCAACAGGATCAATTTGCCTAAGTGGCTTTCTAAGTGGCTGCACAAATGGTTGTGCTGGCACAGTGCATGGAGATTGTGTTGTTACAAATGAGCAGCTTAAAGCAATCCTGTTACTGAATGTGACACTTGACAGTAAGCGGAAGGCAAGAGACAGGTGCTCTTTTGGAGCCAAAGGATAATTAATTTAAAAGGGATACAATGTGGTTCTCTGTGGTCAAATGCTGGGTCAAACCTATTGCAGGCCTGAGCTTGAGACTGAAGTCCATTTGTGACAGTGCAAAGGGCGTTGGGCTGTCCACAGCAGCCACATGGATGTGGAGGAATGCCAGAGTGACACCAGGATGGGGAAGGTACCTGGCTTGGCATTAAAGACAGGAAGTGTCTGTGTCAACACTTCCTGGGCCAGGACAGCTGGCAGAGTGAGCACTGCTGCTGCATGGGCAATACCAAGGATTTGGTAGACATAGAGAGGGTGGGGTGTCTGTGTAGTTTGTAATGGTGGTATGGGAGAAAAATTTTAAGACCTGAGAAATGCTGAAGAATAAAAACTAAACTCATAGTTAGTAGTAATGGAACCATGCTTGATTCACTTCCACAAGAAAGATTTGTTAGCTGAATTGATTGGCTGCTTCTACACAGACCAACAATTCCATTTAAAAGCTCTTGCTTCTACTGATAGCTAATGAAGACAAGATTTTATGTTAAAGCAGTGGAGTGAGTATTTGGGGTCAAATTCAGCGTTGATACAGACAGATACAACTTCATAAAAGCTAGGGAAGATGCATTTCTATTTTAGTTGTAAAAGATGGTTACCCTTTGAGGGCAAAAATCTTGCTTCAGAAATACTTTTTCTTAAGAAAAGGAAAAAGAGGCTAATTTACATGGGCCTAATTTATTTGAGTGAATTCTCCTGTTAATTCATGTCAGATTTCATATTGCTACAAGGTCTCTATACAATACACTGCAATGTGTTTTACAGTACTGAGCTGGGTAGTAGCTTAGGTCTGGACACCTAACAAGAATACATAGTTATGACTTCCCATAGAACCTTTAGAGGACCACAGATACCAGCTCCTTCAGCAAGTGCAATGCAAAGATTATTTGTCCTAAAAGGTATTGTGACTTCCTCCAGTGCTTCACATAAACTAATGAAACATTCTTGTTGATTTTATGGGAACTGGCTGATATAATAGTGAGCTGTAACCCAGAGCTCCTCAGCACCGCCTCTAGGCTTGTAGTCTTGTACATCTCACAGACCATCCTTCATGTTATACCAAAAATCCAGTTGAAATCATCCTATGATAAAGGACTTGAATGTTGTCTGATATATCTGTGTATTGATTTTCTAAGTTGTACTTCTTCAACTCAAGTGAGATTTGTGAGACGTGTTTTTGTTTGGAGAGCAGTTGGCTACCTACCAAAGCACAGAAGGGATAAGTGTAACCAGTAGTTTTGTCTATTGTGGTATACTGTGCTAGTAAATAATTGAGAGCAATTACCAGTTGAGAATTGGGATCTAAATGCAACAACATGTAGTAGCATTTAGTCACGTATTCTGTCGATCAGTCATGCCACAAGTAGAAATAATAAACCAGCTTCATAAAACAAAACATTAAATATTCCTCCTTGTTTGCATAAGATTAAAAAATGAGAAAACAGACATAAATTTACATTGATGTGGTCATATATCAGAGCATGCCAACAATTACAGAGTGTGACACATCTGAAAAACTGATTATTCTAACCAGTTTCAAGTTTATTGTGGTTAGTTGCCATGAGATTGAAATGGAAGATTTAACTTATTTTATTGTCTTATTAGATTGATGTTCCAGAAGAAGCCAACAGGAAAAAAATAGCCGCTTCATCAAGATGTTTTAAGTGAGTCAGATAAATCTTACTTTTTTTCTCATGCTGATTTACAAGGAATTTAAAAGAAAGATTAACTTTGAAGCGGAGGCTTTCTGCCCTGAGGTTGATAGGGTTAACAATTTATTCACCAAAATATATTGTAAAGATTAAAATATATGTTTTAAAAGGCTGAATGTTTATGATGTTTTATTAAGACTCATATTTAGGTAAATAAAGCCTAAACCCACACTTTTATGAAAACTGGTTCCAGAAACTATGAACCAATCTGATTAACTTCAGCAGCATTGTACACTGCTCTCTTTGCTCCTGACCTTGCTGCTTTCTTCCAGTGTCCTCACAAGATGGAACCTGGTAGGGCTCCTACTCATTTGAAAGAACAAGATACAATGGGACAGAATATAGAGGTACTTTAAGGAAAGAAATCTGTCTGCCCTGAAAGTGTGCAGCTGTATGGGTAAATCTAAAGTTCCCCAGTTTGAATTATGAAATGAATTGCCAGCACTTTCATTTCTGATTTTCAGACAACTTGTACTAATATTTGTGGGCAAGAAATTATTTTTCATGCTATTTATTTCACAGTCATGTTTATTGGATTTTATAATCATTTATTCCAGGAATTAAAGTAAATTCAGGCAGAGGCAGGAGCAACTAGTGTCAGTGGGATCATTCAGTTGTTCTTGAGATGAATCTTGGTTTGTCAGGAACAAAACTTTATTTTAAAAAGCTGCTTCTGCAGTTAAGAAAGAAACTGAAATTTCTAGCTCTGTCCTGAAAGACACATCTTTGCAAAGATTCTGAGTGGGGGACAGAGGTGGGAATCAAACTTCTTACTTTGGTTGTGTGCTATGAATATACATAGAAAGAATTAAAGCCTATTACTGCTTTTTTTCCGGCATGGCATTTCCGAGAAACAAAAAATTTTCTTAATTTCTTAAATTTAATTTATTAGGCTCCTAAATAATGAAATCTATTTTAAGTTGGGGGAAAAATAATTAGGGTTTTTTCAGTACTGTACCAAGTATATAAAATTTATCAGATACATTGATGTTTATTTCTTCGATATATAAGCTATTTCTCCTATATTTAATCTTATAGGGATGGATTGTACAGAATAAAGTGTGCTAAAGTAGATAAAAACTAGCTTCATCCTATGAAACCTCCATATAATTGGGACAAACATACAATACCCACCCCCCACCCATGTTTGATTGCATCTAAATGAGATGCTATCTTGAAAAACAATCAAACTGTTAACAAAAGTGTACCAGGACACTTGCTTGGATATAGGCAAAGATATGAAATTGGACAGACAACCCTGAAGCAAGGGGCTTTATTGTTGCTTGGAAGGGAAATAGGGTCTTTTGCAAAATATTCTAACAGCCAGAAATTGGGATGCAAAAACTGCATGTGGCTCCTCCAGACTCTGTACTCATTCTCCTCAGAAAGCAGAGAGGAGAAGCAGGGCTGGCCCCCAGTTTTCCACCTGTTCTATCTTCAGTGCATCCTTGTATCATTTTAATTAAAATATCAATCCATATATTACACCCAATGCTGTCTTATTAAGTGGACAGTAATAAAGAAGCAAAGTAATTTCCTCTTTTGTTTGTGCAGAGGTCCAAGATGTGTAGCACGATTTGAATACATTGGAGATCAGAAAGATGAGCTCAGTTTTTCAGAAGGTGAAACTATTATCCTGAAAGAATATGTAAATGAAGAGTGGGCCAAAGGAGAGCTCAGAGGCACGTCTGGAATTTTCCCCTTGAACTTTGTGGAAGTAATTGAAGATCTGCCTGGAACAGGTATGAATATATTTGCAAAAATCTTCAAGAGCATGGTTATGGACTTAATGTAAATAGGCAGCATATAGGAGAAAATTCCAAAAGGGCAACGAATGCAGAAAGGAGGTAAAAAGAGAGGGAAAACCAATTAAAAAAAAAAAAACAACAACAAAAAAACCCCAGTAGGGCTTCTTAAAAGATATTCTTAATAATGACTTCAAATACCTAAAATCTCTGTCATTAGTAACATTCTGAATGGACACTGCTCCTATTCTAAGTTGTGCTTTACTTATGTAGGTACAGAAACAGCACTGAAGAATGAGGTGGAGATTTCGTCTTCCCTTCCTCAGGTAATAAAACTTTATATTGGAGAGCCAGAATTTATGTATAGATTTACAGAGACTCTATTATAATGTGAGAGTAACTGCAGAACATGACACAACTCCCACAGCACACAATGCTGCATGGTCACAGCCTCAATTCTGACACTTGGCCTAAGCTGATTGAATTCAGAGCTTGTGAAAAATTAACATTAGTAAATTTTTATCCTTTGTGCTGAAGGAAATTCTTGTTAGTTCTATTTTAAGTGTTGCTGCAGTGATCTAATTTTGAATTTATTAATCCTTTCCCCTGCCACCAGAGATAAAAAGGAATGTGGCTGAGCCTAGATGAAATTCTGTGGTGGTAATTGCTGAAATGCCATTCTAGTCTACATCTGCAGCAGCACTATTGTATGGGAGAGTGTCAGGACACCCATGTGCTGTACAGCTGCTTTCAGCAGCACCCATCAGTTTGTGGGCTCCATTCACACTGCTAAAATTAATGCATCTTCTGTTCTCTTGAATAGAACAACAGACGCTCAGTAGAGTGGTGTGAAGCGCTTCATGATTTTACAGCAGAAACCAAAGATGATCTATCCTTCAAAAAGGGAGACTACATCCAAATACTGGAACAAGTAGATTTGGAGTGGTATAGAGGAAGACTGAATGGAAAGGAAGGGATTTTCCCAGCAGTTTTTGTTCAGACCTGCTCAGGTACAGTGCTCCTACCAGATGGCAATTCTTTATTCCTTGTGTTGTGCCAGTCATGACAGAGTTGTGGGAGAACACAACTATTCCACTTCTGGAGGAGGCCTTATCACTCTGTACCACTACCTGAAAGGTGGTTGTAGTCAGATGGGGGTTGGTCTCTTTCTCCAGGCAGCAACTGGCAGAACAAGAGGACACAGCTTCAAGCCTGGACCAGGGGAAATTTAGATTGGATGTTAAGAAGAGGTTTTTTACTGAAACAGTGATAAAATTTTGGAATCATCTGCCCAGGGAGGTGGTGGAGTCACGATCCCTGGATGTGTTTAAAAAAGATTGGATGTGGTTTAGTTGAGGTGGTGTTAGGGCATGGGTAGGACTCAGTGATCTTGGAAGTCTCTTCCAACCCAGTGATTCTGTGATCAACAAGTCACACACCACCACAGTCTTTAATATTCTAAACATAAACCTAAGTTTTGAACTGACTTCTCTAATAATGGCAATATAATGTTCTAGTCAGTAAGTAATCTGTGAGGTGACACCGATTCTGGGATGTTTTCAAGGGTGATTTGGGCACAGGTGAAACAGGGCAATTGAGCCACCTTTAGCAATAATTCAGGGGTACAGATGCTGCTTCATCTTAGAGCAGAGAAAGAGGAAAAGTCAGCTTTTATCACGTATCACCATTGGGAAGTTCAAGTTAATGGGGTTTAAATTCAGTCCCTTTACAAGCAAATCTGTGAGACTGTGTTTAATACTATAAAATAAACTGGTGGCAGTAGAGTTTTTTATTCCAGCAGGACAGTGAATTTGTTTCAGCAGTAGCAGTAACAATTGGACAACTTGTAGCATAATAGTGGGGAGAAAACGTGAGAATGACAGGAATCGTCTCCAAAAAAGAGATTTATTTCACTCCAATGCAAGTAACTTCTCTTGTCCATGTTCTATAGCCAGGGTAGAGGTGTCACAGCCTGGAGGAGGGAAGAAAGGAAAAGCCAAAGCTCTTTATGATTTTCATGGAGAAAATGAAGATGAGCTTTCTTTCAAAGTAAGTACATCTTTCTTTGACCAATTTCCAAGAGGTCTTGTGCTCCTAATGAGTGCTAAAAAATAAGATTCATCTGCTGTGAAAACAGGCTTTCAACAAGAAGAATGAAGCACATAGAATATGCATAGATATGAACACATTTGATAAGTTGTCTCTCTAAAAACATTTTTGCCCTTACCACTCCTGTTTCCTATCAGCAAAAATTGTCATTAAAGACACTGAGAAGAGGTCAGGAGTTGCAGAATTCTTGACTTCTCTGATCCAGTAAATATGGCGAGATAAGCAAACCTCATTTCGCAGTACATTCAGTTGTTGATTGGTTGATAGAGTGAAGGGAGCCTCTTTTTGTACTAGAAGGACAGCGCTGAGTAGGAGGTAATAGTGAGAGAGCCAGTGCTGCAGCAGCCAGGCCTCTCAGGGAAACCTGGTACAGCAACATCTTGAACTGGCAACACAATACAGAGTTGCCATGGGAACAAGGGGAAAAGTTAAATACGTGCTGGATGCCCAGATCATATTAAGCACGAACAAGAAACAGAGTGCCCTTCATATTCAAAGTCATGATTCAGGTAACCATGTTCTCAAAAGCAAATTTCTGAGAAACAGTGGACTTTCACAGGAGCTGAAACACACAGTATTTTCTCTTCTAAAACTAGCAAAATAGTTTCAGCATTAGCAGCTTGCAATTCTGAAAGGACAGACAATTCTTTAAAGCAGAAAAGGGGAATAGAGGTACTGGAAGAAAGGCCAGTACTTCAAATGAAGGGTGTGGCATGGGACAGTGAGAACAAAAACCAGGACCAAACATAGGAGCTGCAGTTTAAATGGCCACACTGAGCTCTTACATTGCTTTTCCTTTTGGGGGGGAAACTTTCCAAGTGCTAGAAAATACTAGGACTAAATTTAAAAAAAAAAAAAGAAAAAAAAAAATTTTCTAGTGTTTTAAGAAAACAAACCCTTAAAACACACACAAATAAGCAGCGGGCCCATGAGCCAGCTTTTAACATACCTGGAGAGCCAAAGCAATGTGAGAAGTTATCCGGCAGTGCTCTTTTGTTCCTCCAAAGGTGGTGATTTTTCAGCACAGACAAGCCTAAAAGAGGCTTCAGCTGGTTTTGGCAAATAATCACCAAGAGGTGTAATCAACAGAAGAGACTGGCCACATCTTGCTTCTCTTTGATTGATAATAATTGCTTCTAAGTAAGATGAGGAGTGCATGCATTAACATTGCTCACTAAGCTGTACTGACTCACATTACTCCTTCTCTTACAGGCAGGTGACATGATAACAGAGCTGGAATCTGTAGACGAGGACTGGATGAGTGGAGAGATACTAGGAAAGTCTGGGATATTTCCCAAGAACTTTGTTCAGATTTTAAAAACACCATGAAGTGTTGCCTTTGTACTATTCCCTGTGTGTGGGAGAGAATGTTTTCTACCCTAAAGGCACAGAAAAGACATCAACATGTGTTGATTATCAATGTTTTGCACTACTTTTTCTAGACAGTCATAGTAGTATCTTGAAGTCAAATAAGAAATTTTGAGTCTTTGGTGACAGTGTATGTAGTCATGTTTCATAAATGCTCAGAGAGCAAAACAAGCAGGATTTTTAGCCATTTCCAACTAGGGAAATAGTGTGGTGCAACACCATTTTAACTTATATAGCATTCTAGTATGTTTACTCTGGTATTACATTTATCATGCACAAAGTCTGCATAACAGCAGCTGCTTTGGCCTTCTTTGAAAACTTCTAAAGATCCAAACTTTAAAAATTGTTTTAATATATAATTACAGCACTCAGTATGTAAGATGAAGTTTGATATTCAGCTTTCATTACTGCTTGAGTTCCACATTAGCAGTAAAATCCACTTGTTTTATGACTTAGAGGATAAGAAAAATAACTGGTATTTCATAGTAGAAAGATATCAAATCTAATACTGGTAAGAGGGAAAATGGAAAAATAAATCCTTGTGTAGTATCCTTCTATTCTTAGCCCAAGCTGCTCATACAGCAAGATCACAGAAGTAAAGTTTAAATATTTTGCCTCTTAATGAATTCTGTTTAAATTCATGTGAATCATCTTAGACCTTCCTCATTTTCACCAAAATAATTTGCAAGTACAGGTTTAGTTTTTTCCTGCTGCCCACTGTTCTTCAAGCACCATCATACCCTTCTTTCCCAGCTGAAGTTAGTGACAGTGTTGATAGAGCTTTCTCAGATCCCAGCCATGGAGTAGCTGTACTATTCCAACTATTTGCCCCTCCACTCCCCTCATGGAAGTGCAAAGCCAGTGTTCACTCAGTCTGCATTTTATTTGTCACTCAAGCACTGGAACATACTTCAGTAACACTATTCCTATCCTTAATATGAAGGATATTCTAGAGCCTTGGGTTTAGCTTTCAGCAGACATAGGATTAGTTTCCAGTTTGTTGCTACATACCAGATATACTGAGCACCCTCATAAATGGTCTGTCGAGGCCTTAAGGAAAACATGCCTGGCAAGAGGTTCCTCCACGCAGCTCTAACCAAGGCACTTGGTAAAAAGCAGCAGTGTAGCTTGACTGACAAACTAAGATGGACATGACTGAGGTAGTTTCACATTATAGGAACTTCTAGTAGTCAAATCCTTTTTGTAACACTTGGCTTCTGACAAAATAGTTAAATAGCATCCTGAGTAACTGCTAATTTCACCAGACTGGAATAGAAAAAATTATGCTGCACTTGGTTCTTTCCCTGGTGCCAGTATTCCACCCCTTCTGCACTATATCACCAGAAGGAACCAGTAGGCTGAGGAGTCACTACTCCAGACAGCTGCAGGTCATTGGATATTGAGATACCCTCAACAAGACTTTCCTTCATGGGTTTGGCAGTTCAGGTTGCCAAAGGGCCAACAGCTGGAGGTGGATGGAGACTGGAAACCAGAACCATCGTGATGGACCTTGAGATAGTTTTGACTTAGTCATGTCCCTACCAACTTCACTGGTGTGAGCTCTGAGCACCACAGCAACAAGTACCTGCTGCTATGAGGGATGCACCTGAACTGGGGCCTAAGAAGGCTGGGGAGGGTGGCCCTGCCCTCCCCATGCACTGTGCTCTGGTGACCATTGCAGCAGGCAGAAACAGGCATAGCCAGAACTGCAGGCCTCTCCCCAGCAAGGAATGGGCTTCCAGTCCCAGTGGTAGACGGGAGCTCACCTGAAGCAAGCGTGAGGAACCTGCAGTGCGGACGTGAGGGCCTTGGCACCACTCACTCAGCAGTCACTGCTAGGCTGGAGAACCTGCAAAGACAGACACAGCCCGCCCACTTTGTGTTCTGTGTTCAAACTACACCAAATACCGTTCACACAACTGGGGGTGAAGACCACACATAGTGTTAATGAGTTGAGAACTGGACTACTTCCATTATGGGATTGACATAGTAACAATTCTGAATTACCTGCTGTTCTAGAAGGATGGAAATGCAACAATGTGTACAGCTGTTATTCCTATTTAGCAACCCCAGTAAGCCTGTCCAGAACTCATGTGGAAGTCCACAGCCAAGGACAATCCTTCCCACTCCTCCAAGTTTTCCTGTTAAGAGATTCTAAAGCTTGTTGTTTTATTCCAAAAAACCAGTCTTCTCCTAGAGAAATCCAAGGAATAGCCAGGTCCTTCAAAGACATACCGCACACATGTGGTGGTAGATGAGGCTGAAGTGTATGATGTTTACTTCCTGTTCGTCTGGCAGTTTTCTAAGGTTTTGATACAAGTCTCAGAAGTAGAACTGATCTTTTTATATTTTTTTTTTCAATTTTCTCTTCCCCATTTTTATAACTGTGTACTGACCAGTTGTTTTTGTAACTTCACTGAATGTTTAAAGTCAGTGCCTGTCCATAGACAAGACCACTCTGCTGTATGTAATCTCCTCCTCCCTGAAGGGCAGGGCAGGAGTAGCAGCAAGGCCTTTTACTCAGAGCACTGAGTGCCATCTAAGGGCTGCTCGCATGGCTGCAGGCAGCTGCAACGGTGTCTGTAGCTGAAGCAAGGGAGAACGGCTCGGCTTTCACAGGACAGGATTTTCCTAAGACAATGCCCTGCACCACCATGAGACCGCATACAGATCATAGCATGAAATTCTAAAGGTGTACAAAAAGCCGAGAACGAGGTGGAGTGCAAATCTTAACTGCAGTGTAGTAGCAAATTTCAGCTGTAACCTTGAAATCCAGCTAGATCTCCATGCATTAGAATAAAAGCCTCACTTACCGAGATACTTTGTTTGACCCATCCTCTGGAAATATCTTCAGGAAGATGTCTTTGTTCTGTGTATAATTAACAGTGTCCTAAATAAACCTTTGGTAAGTCCAGTAAGTTTGTTATGGTACCTCTGTAAATTAAGAATGTATTTAACCAATAAAATTTTTATAATTAAGTCATGAGGGCATTTTGTGCTGTGGAAAGCCGAGTTTTCCACTTGACAGTTTGATGGATCTCATTCTGCTTATATATTTAACCTAGCTAGAAAGTAAAACCCCACCCCCAGACAAATACAAGTAATAATCAAATATTGCACCCTTTTACAAGTAGTCCAAACCCCTCAGAGAATCTGGCTGACTTTAATGTGGTTTATTCAAGCCTTTGGATGTGAGTATGCTTCACACCACCTACAGAATGCATGGCCTTTGGTACCAGCAACCAGCTGTCACAGCAGGGTGTCCCACACACTGTGGTTCTCACTGTGACAAAGAGATGGGCCGATCCTGCACTAATTTAGGTGTGCTCTGCTGATCGCTGCTTTCACACACCATGACTTTTCAGCTGGTATTTGTTGAGAGAATACAGAGGATGCACAGTATTTTCCTTCCTGCTTTTCTCCCATCTGCAGTTACATTACAAACCCTCCATCTACCCAGAACTCCCACACAGCAATGCACTGTTCCAAATGATACATTTAAAAGCTAAAAAAAAAAGTTCTGGTCTCACCTTTTTGCAACACACAGTCCTCAGACATATAAGTAGCAAGGTAAAACTTAAGAGCTTCAAAAATGTGGCTCTGTGAGATTCCTGGAGGCAGATGACACCTGCCTCAGCAGCACAGATGGAAAGAGCAAAGCAACACAAGTCCTTCCCCCTCTTCCAAGGTTCTGAGTGTTGAGCACTCACTACACTTCCTTCACTACACAAACTGGAAAAAGTAGAACACATTAAAACTTTCACTTGGAATCACAACACAAAATCCTATCACCTGCAGTGTTCTGAAATAAGTTCAAAACCATTCTTCTCATTTTGCCTATTACTTGGTCCAAACCAAAATTATCAACTAGGAAAATGTGAAAGTCCCTGACAGGGAACAGTAAAGCCCTCATGGGTAGCAGGGCACCTCTCTTTTTCCCCAGTAGCTTTGTTGGAAGAGTAACATTTCAGTATTTTCCTTTATTTCTTCTCCTAAGCTCTATGACAACCAACTCCAAGTGCCACCTCTCTCAGTGAACTCCCCATTTTGCTCTCAGGTTTTAAATCACTAACTTAACAACAATTTAACAGGACTAAGTTTAGGTTTGTTGCCATATTCTAAACACATCGATAGCACAGAAAAGTCATTTTAGCCAGGAAAAACACACTTCCATTTTTAAGCCAACATAAGTTGAACAAGAAGCAAAAATGCTGTTAGATAATGGAAAACAAGAATCTTAAAATTACTCAGCAAAACATTTAAGTGTGTTTTGTTTTCAGAACACAGACCATTGCCTTTTTACAGAACTTTCCCTCCCCTGAAGTTTCACAGGTTCTCCATGATTACAGTCACCCCTCACTTCTGGCAGCTTAAAATCCAACACCCAATTCCACTGCTCGAGCACATTCTGCATTTCTGCACTGCTCAAAATCAATGCTGCTTCCATCATCGTAATTACAGCTTTAACACCTTTAAATACCTTCTGACCAGCAGAGACCACACCTGTCCCACTGGAGGTTGTATTACATTACCACCAAGAAATTTAAACATAGACACATAATTCTGAAGTAAGTAGTCTGGATAAATCCCTAAGACTTATCAATAATACCAAATTCTGACAAAGGTTTCCTGTGCAATTTCTGCCTTCCCTGCACTCTCTAAGGTACCTCTCATCAGTACAACCTCTGCACACATACACAGGGCTTTTTGGTGAGGACTAAAATTACTGGGAAAAACCAACACAGAGAATCCACAAAAAGGACAACCTTCTTCTTCCACCCATCTCCACAACACAAGTTAAGTGCACAAGTACTTCTTTTTTTTTTTTTTAACTAAGGCCATAGGTTTACCTTATTAAAGTACCAATATTGTCCAATAGTAGCAATACAGGCAATCAGGCAACAGTTCTGTATATTAAAACTTTTTATTTTCCACCAATTTTTAGTTTCACACAGACTCTTGCACAGGCGGCTCATATCCATCAGCTCGCTCTACCTTAGTGCCTGCCTCGTCCCCAGAGGGCTTTCCAGCACCACCACCTTCACCATGCAGCTCCATCAGTTTGCCCACTAAAAAGAAGCAGGGATAGAAAGAGTGAGAGATGGACCTGTTTAAACAGTTTTAAATTACTCAGTTACTCATCATACACAAATGAAACCACCCGAACATTTTCTGTACGCAGGAGCAAGTCCATTGCAGACAGCTCTGCATGGAGATGCCGCTGCAGTGACAGTCAGACAGAAACAAGCAGTGAAATAAGGCTATGTAATGAAACTGCAAACTACACTTTTTTCTAAAAAGCTCTGGACTCAAGAACCTACTGCTGCATGGGAATGTCAGAAAAAAGGGAAATGGAATCATTCCACATCATCTGGGACCGAAACATTTTGTCATCATTCATTCCCAAAGCAAAACTTTTAAATATTCAGCAGCAGTTCCAGGTGAGAATTCAAATAGCTCCAAATAGAACACTCACTGCTTGGGTTTCTATCCTGGAAGTCACACAGCAGGACAAGGACACATTGTTTCCCTTCTACAAATACTTAAGATCATTGAAGCTGCTGTAACATCTTTATCCAAAAGCAAACATATTTAAAGTAACTCCTTTTCCACACCCTCCTCCCAGTGTCTGCAGTAACCAACTTACATTCAAACTTGGGCTTCTTGAGCATCTTCACCTTGCGGACATAGACATCGTGCAGAGGGTAAATGGACTGACAGGCCTTCTCAATGTCCTTGCCAATGCTGTCTGGGATCCTGAGACATCACACAGCACCACAATGTTAAAAACTCTGCCTGCTTCTTTAGCAGCAACACAGGCTTCAAAAAAATCCTTAAGAATAAAAAATATCCTACAAAAGTTTACATCATCACTTTGACAATTTTCTTCAATACATTCTAAGCCACTTCCCTTGCAAAGTTAGAAGGGACAAAGCGCAAGTGTGCCCATTTTGAGAGCAAACCTGCAAGCTTTTGGAAGCAATCAGCACACTTTGGTAAACTCTTCTATCAGAAGAGCTCAGAGCATTCACAGCCCCAAATGATCAGAATTACAACTTTAGTCTGTACAAACGTGAACCACAAATTCTCTGGAGAGTGATTTAACATTTATGCAAACATGACAACGGATTCAGGTCAGACAAGATGCAGACACTAAGAGAAGCCATTTGCAGAAAAGGGCGATTCCCTTTTCCACGTGAGGGGCTCCTTGCCTGGTCTCTGACAAACAGCTTGTGATGCACCAGCACTCCCCAAGCACTCGGCAACAACCCAGCCCCCACACAACAATTTAAACTGCAGGAGAGAAAAAGAGAACGCAGCCAAAGCTTACAGCTTATTGACAACTTCCTTCAGGTCATTGGTCTGCACCTCCCGGGTCATGATTTCCATCATTTTCTTGCGGATCTGCCGGACCTGCTGGTGCTGGGCATAGGAGGTCTTGCGGATTTGGTTATTGCGCTTCTTGGTGAAGCCCACGCAGAAGAGGCGCAGCAGGTACCCGTCCGTGGTTTTGACATCCACGTGGGCTTCAATCATTGTCTGAAAGAGAAAGCACGGAACATTTACCACCCAGCCAGCAGACAGGCTGCCCAACCCCATGCAGCCGACGCTGTTTATGTCTGATGCAGCTTCAAACACAGCTTTGCAGGCACCAGCAGTTCCCTCCCTCCCCAAAGGCACTGGCAGCAGGCAGACCTTGTTCCTGACATACCTGCCATTTTTTGACCATGGAGCACATTTTGTCCCGTGTGAGGTCCATCCCATGGAAGTTGGTCAGACAATTTTTGCCCTGAACGTCCTCAGTGATCAGTTTAAATTTGCGGAAGGCAACCTCATCATTCTGCAGATCAGCCAGGCTCACTTCAAACACACGGCCCTTCAGCCCATCAGAAGCAATTTCTATGTGATAGAACAGAATAAAACACCTTTTATGAACATTAGAAGCACATTCTTCAAATCAGACCCTGAATTCCTGCTGGAATCCCATATTCTGATGCTTTCTAATGGTGATCACAGAGCCAGCAAGGCTGGAAATGCCTCCCTTTGGGAGGAAACTTTTTAAAGTAATAGTATCAGGTATGGGGTATGAACAGCAGCATACAGCACATTCCACCATGTGTAGTAATTTGGTTTGTTTCAAGCATAAAGGAGTTACAGAGTATTTGGAAATTATGAGCAGTAATGAAGAAATTAAATGCAAAAAGCCACAAGTGCTCAGCAGAGATGAGGCAGCAATGAACACCCCAGTACAATCACTTCACAGCTCCTCCTCCAACAAGGAACCATTTCAACAACACTGGCTGGTTCACACTTTGTTTTGCAGTGATCTTCATTTTATTTGCTTCATATGTAGTTTAAAATAACAATCATCATCCTAACTCTGAGTGCAACCAGCAGAGTATCATAAAACTATTTAGCCATTCTGCACAGCTAAGCTTCCAAAAATAGGGTTACTTCTATCCAGGCACCTCTGCATTCCTAACAGGGAATGTTTCCTTTTCCTAAGGTGTGTCAGATCATATTAAACTGAATTTACCCTCCAGTGATACATCAGTGATCACATTAAATCAGCAATTCTGGCTCTAATCTTTACCCAAAATCTTTAAGAAATTTGAGTGTTTCGGTTATGATCCTACTAGGACTAAGGTCTCCTGTGGCACTCTCCCACATCTTCCCCAGTGACAGTCAAAACTACTGCTTAATACTGTAACTTTTCTCAACTCGCCAGGTTACCACAAGAGGAGCTCATTAGAAACTTCAGGCCCTTCCTTCCATGGTTTGGCATTCTTGTACAAACAACGATCCAGTGTATAAACTTCCCTGCAGCTCGTTTATTTCAGCAACTCAGGTCAACTCAAAAAAAACTCACTCAAATCATCCAACTTTTTAGTATCCAGGTTCGTAACAGTACAAGCAAACCCCATTTATCAGCAGTTTTTTATCCAATAAGTTCTTGGAGCTAGCGCATGCAGCAAACACAACCCCCTCCACTGCACCAACCCCAACTACTCACTAGTTCCTTGAGTCCTAGTGACAAGCGTCTTCCCGATATTTCGGATATTGAACATCGCCGGAGCTTTGACATCGTACCAGTCCTTCTTGGAGAAAGGGTCGACCCTTAAATGAAATGAAGAAGAATTTTTTACCGACTTTCTCAGGCCAAACCGGGTTGCAGAAAGACTTTCCTCTCCCAGTGCCCGCCGCTGCTCCCGCCCCGCTAGGCCCACGCCCGCACGGCCGACGCCATGACAGCACCGGCCCTGCTCCGGCCGGGCCGCTGCCGCCATCCGCCCCGCATCTCCGGCATCCCGCCGCCGCGGCGCCCCACCCGGCGCTCCCGGGCACCGCCCGCCCATGCCCCGGCGGCCCTCACACTTTCTTCTTGGCGCCCTTCTTGCCGCCCTTGGTGAGGCGCTTGTTCTTCCCGACCGCCATCGTCCGGCCCGCGCCGCGGAAAGGGCGGGGCGCGCCCGATCCCGCGAGATTATACGAGACCGGCGCTCGCGCGAGACCTGGGACAACGTGGCCGCCCCCAGCGCCGGGAGCGGGGGCGGCCCGTCCGGGACGTACCACGGCTGGACGGAACCAACGGCACGGGGGCGGGGGGAGCGCTCGGCACAGCCCGTGCCCGTGAGCGCCCCCGCCTGGAGCCCTGCGGAGCGCCCGGCCCGGGACACCCGGTCCCTGCGGAGCGCCCGGCCCTGAGAGCGCCCGGCCCGGGACACCCGGTCCCTGCGGAGCGCCCGGCCCGGGGAGCGCCCGGCCCGGGATCCCCGGTCCCTGCGGAGCGCAGCGCTGTGAAGGGGGATGCCCGAGTGGGGCCGCTGTCCGGGCGGGCAGAGCCGCAGGGACGGGGTTCGCTGCACCAGCTGTGCCTGAGCGAAAGGCAAGTGCCACCTCCTGCCCTTTCTAATGTCTTCAAGCCGAATTATCTGTCCCCAGGCTGAATCTTGTCACCTTTTGTAAACGTAACTGATCTCGTTTGGTATCTTCTACAAAGAAAGTTGCTTAATAAAGAAAAGAACTTTGTATTTAAAGCATTGCGTAAGAGTACGTCATACAAATAAATATGCATCGGTAGGCGGGGAATATGCATTAGACAGGCGCGCTGATGTAAATTTTACTGTATAAAAGATGTCACTTTTTACCCCATGGTGTGTTTGATTCGTCAAACCTCCACCTTGCATCCCGCACAGAATAAACGTCTCCTTTCTTAACTATACTCTGTGTTTAGAGAGCTCCCAAAATCGGCACCTTTCCCAGGCCATGGGGCGCCGAGGGGACAGCCAGAAGTTGTTGGTCTTGGCTGCCCCAAATGCCTCGGCCGATGGCTCCTGTCCCCACCGCACAGAGCAGGAGGAGGCTCTGCTCAGGCCCCCTGCGTGGGCAGGGATGGGACATGGAGAAGCGGTGCTCAGGACAGCTCCAGGCAGCTGGGACTCCCCAGGGATGAGAGGTGACCACAGGCTGTGGTTCACCAATGAACCTCACAGCCAACTCTGGCAAGGATATTCCTGAGGCTCTGCCAGGTAGGATGGGATCCAGCACAGGTACCTGTAGAATGCCAGCCAGAGACAGCCCATTGCCACAAATCCGGGCTTGTTCCTCATCCCGTGGTCACCATCCCGTTTCCACCCACACCAGGACAGTGGAAAGCAGAGTGTGTCCAAGGGGTCATGATGAGAGTCCCCATTCTCCTTCCATGCCCAGCAGGAGCAGGGGGTCAGCAAGGGGGCTGTGCTGACCTTCCACGTCTGCAAGGTTTTGGCCAGGTGCCTGAGCTGTTCCCACTTGTAGGTGCTGTGCACCTTAGAGGAGGATTTCTTCAGAGGCTGTAGAAATGCCACCAGAGCCCAGGGCAGGACCTTCTGCACCTTCACCATGGCCAGTCTTGGAATTGTTACAGCTCTTTCGGGAAAGGTGCTGCCCATGACCTCATTCTCTGTTTGCACTTCCCATCACAGTCTCTCTGATGTCTTTGAAGAGGAGGATGGAGACCACTTGCAGCCACTCAGGACAGCCTCTCCTGGGCACAGAATGCCTCTCCCTCTGGAGGGGACATGCTTTCCTTGGGGCTCCATTATGGTGATCAAGAGACAGGATGGGCTCAGGCTGGTTCCTGGTTCTTTGCTTCTCTGTGCATCAATGGAGTAGCAGAGAGGAAAAATGCATCCTGGCACTTCCCAGGGGTATGAATTTGCCTGCAAGGGGACACAGGGGAAAAGGAACACATAGGTCCCTTAGCATTGCAGAAAAGCCATGGATGTGCCACATCTTCCAAGAATTGTAGGAATATCTGTCAGCTGTCCCAGAGGTGATGGTGACATCCTGCCCCCCACCAGGGAACCAGGTATCTTGCCCTGCCACCCAAGGGGACCTAAGTATCCTGCCTTTCATGGGACAGGTGGCCAAGGCCAGAGTGGGCAGGGGCCACCCAAGGGGACGTGCAGACAGTCACGTGGTTTGTTAATGACTACCTAATGACCTTGGGGGCCCATGAGGGTGAGCAGGGCCTCCTGGACACCTGGCTCCCCCCAGACATCCACTGGACCTTGCTCTTTACCCTGCCCCTCCTCCTGGATCCTTGCCCATTGGGCACAGCGGGGCCAGTATAAAAGAAGTGCAGAGGAGTGGGAGGGATCCTGGAGACCCTGAGGCCATAAGGGAAACTGAGGCGCACACACAGGTGCGGGTGAGGAGTGCACAGGGGACCAGATGTTTGTGGGAGGGGTCTGTGAGGAACCCAAGCCTCCAGTGGGGAAGGGAGGCTGTGTATGGCACCCGGGTGTCAGGGTACGGGGTAGATCTATAGGGGAGCCAGGGGAGTGAAGAGCAGGTAGGGGATGTTCCATAGGGGACTGAGGCTTCTGGGGAGTGCATAACTATAGGGGACCCATGCATCCAGGCGAGATCCACAGACAGCCCATCTGTCCAGAGATGGGCCCCTACGCATTGGGAGGGGATTTGTACGGGACCCAGGTGTTTGGGAGGTGGAATTTGTGGAATAACCAAGCATCCAGGGTGGGATTTCCAGTTGGGGGCCCAGAAGTCCAGATGGCCTAACCCCGCCGTTCCCCAGGTGTCCATGGCGGGCTGGGTGCTGTGCATGACCCTGGTGCTGGCAGCACTGGCAGGGGCGGTGGGTGAGACCCGCTACGAGAAGTTCCTGCGGCAGCACGTGGACAACCCCCGGACGTCCACGCTGGCGGCGCATCGCTACTGCGAGACCATGCTGGCGCGGCGGCGGGTGACGGCCCCGGGCAGGCCCTGCAAGCCCTCCAACACCTTCGTGCACGCCCCAGCCGCGGTCCTGGTGGCCGCCTGCTCCCAGGCGCCCGATGACACGGGGTTCCAGAGCACGCCGAGCGCCGTGAGCCTGACGGCCTGCCGCCTGCGCGGCGGGGACACCAGGCCGCCCTGCGCCTACCGGGCCCGCCAGCTGCAGCACCACGTGCGCGTGGCCTGCCGCGACGGGCTGCCCGTGCACCTCGCGGGCACCTACGCGGCCCCGCAGTGAGGCCTGGCATGGCGGCGTTACGGACCCTCGGCGCGGGCTCTCCCTCCCGTATGGGGCTCTGTTAGTGCTGGCAATAAAGGAGGTGAAAGAAGCCTGGGCTCCAGCATCAGCTTCCGGGGGGACCCCACAATTGTACCCCTCTCCGGTTGCCCCTGAGCCCCTTGGGTGACCCCAGCACAGTCCACCTTGATCTGTTCAAGGTGGACTTGGCCCCCATGTGCTTTATAAATCCCTGGGTTTTCCCAGCCTCCTGGGTGTTCCATAGCCCCCTAGGGTGTCTCTGACCTCTCCTGTGCCCTCTCCCCTTTCTTAGGTGTCCCACAGCTCCTATGGGTGCCTCATAAACGCCACCACCCTCCCACCCAAGGCCCCCCGATCTCCCAGATGTGCATCCAGCCCTCTCCCCAGTATCCTGACCCTTTGGGTGTCACATTGCTTTCCTGGATGCCCCATAACTCCCACAGGGTTTCCCAACCTCCCACATGCCTCATAATCCCCTGGGTACCCCCAAATTCCCCCATGTCTGCCCCATAACTGTCAGACGCCCCATCTCCCACATGCCTCTGACCCCATCTGTGACCTCTCTGGGGTTGAAGCTGCTCCCCCTTGGGACCCCCACAGGACTGAGCCCTGGCTGGGGCCACACAGAGCCCTGAACCTCCAACCCACACACACTGAGCACAACACACACAGTGCACAAAACATGTAGCACACTCACAACACAAAACGTACAACACTCACACCACTGCTCCTAGCACAGCACACAGCACGAGCACACACAGGACATGTACACAAGCACATACACGCAATATGCACACACATATACAGAAGTTATGTTCCTGAGTCTCGATGGGATTTTACGTATTTCAGCTTGTGTTCATCACCTCTTGTCCTTCATTCTCCCCATCAGTACTTACCAGTACACTTATAAACTCTTGCTGTCTGAGCCCTCTCTTCTCCAGGCTGAATAGCCCCTGCTCTCTCAGCATCTCCTCTGATCAGACACACTCCAGTCCCTTCATCATCATCAACTTCTTGTTGGACTCTCCAGTCTGTTCATGTCTCTCATGTACTGGGGAGTCCACCACTGGACCCAGTCTCAGTGCTGAGCAGAGGAGCAGGATCACCTCCCTCTACGTGCTGGCAGCATTCTGCCTAATTCAGCCCAGTAGGCTGGGGGACTCCTTTGCTCTGGTCCTATTGCTGTGGGAGCCCTAAGAAGTCCCATGGGACTGCTGACAACCAGATGCTGTGCTGCTGCAAAAAGGCAGCCTAAATGCATCCAGAAATCGTAGCTGAGAGGAAAAGGAGTGCAGAAAATGGTCTTCCTGATCCTTCTCCTCCCTCTCCAACATACCTCCTGCTCATGTGCCTTAAGTAACTCCGGTGCTCCTTTTCTGAAATTCAGGTGAAAGGCATTTTGAGGGCCGTCCATGGACTGGTGAGCTCCATCTCTCAACACTGGCCTAGTGCACTACTCTCTGTGCACTGTGGGGGAATTGGGGTATTTCAAAGGTATTTGGGGCATTCCTGGCCCAGCAACTTACAGCAGACTCACTTCTCCACCCTGCTCACTCCTGGCCATGAGAGGAGCTGTCTGGCTCAGGAAGGAATACCTGGGGTCTCTGCAAGTACAAGGGCTTGATCTCTGCGTCTTGCTACATTGGTTCTTCAGGGCTTGGAGGAGGATTCCATCTCTCCACTTGTTCTCTGGTAACTGAGATCATCCTGGCAGTGACAGAGAAAAATTTACCCCACAAGCTTTGCACTACAGGCTCTGAAGTGCATGGGAGAGGCAGCACCCATCCTGGGGAGACAGCTCTGAGCTGCAGTCCCAGAGCAGCAATACCATTTCTGTGATGCCCAGCATGCTGCAGCTACCTGAGTCTGCTGGAAAGTCTGGATGATTCCTGGCATCTCCTACTGGATGGCAGGGCAGCTCAACCCCTTCAGCACATCCCATCCCATGATTGCACTGTTGGTTCACTCCTCTGCTGTGTTTTCCCCTAAGAAGCAGCTCTGTTTCTTCAGCATATGTTTGTGTCTGTTCTTTGTGAAGGCTAAAGGGAAAAGACTCAGCCACAAAGGAATCAGGATCATCCAGAGGGTGTTGTGGCCTTTGCCACAAGCAGCAGTGGGCCATTTACAGGCAGTGCTCAGTAAATTTGTAATGGCAGCAAATAGCAAAAAGGCAGGGAGGGACTGGTACCTGAAAATAAAGGAAGGAATTTTGCAATATTATGTTTTAATAAATCACTGCATTTATTTCTTAATTTCTTCCTCATTTAGATACTTTCATGTCCTACCTAACACAGTCAAATGTAAAGTTGTGAGGTTTGTGGTTGATTCTGCTTTGTAACACAGAAAGTGATCACCTCTGCTTTGTGGGTGGGAGTTAAGCAGCTTTCCTAGGGTCACAGAAAAATCTTGAGACAGGAGCTCAGTTCACACCTCAGCCTTATTTAATAGCCTCCCTTCCCATTTATGTCCTTTCTTTTTCTGAAGGAGAGAAAAAGATGCAATCAAAAATGCTTCCAGAACAGCAGGATATGGCTAAAGCTTGTCTCTGAGTCATATCTGCTTGACTTTCATGCCCAGAGTTTGCTCTGACACTGGTCAGCCTGCTCTGCTCATCTGCTCTATTGTCAAACAATTAATTCCTTCGCCAGGAACTGGCTGTTGCTTGTTTAGCACAGGGAAATGAAACAAATAATGCTGACTCACATGCTTCATTATGGCTCACAAGCTTCCACCACCCAGCCTTTGATGGTATAAAATGAGAGGCATGAGCAGTGTGTCAATACTTTCAGTGCTGCTGTGGAAATTTGTTCCTGCTCCTTGAAAAGCAAGGGCATTTTTTCAGAACCATAGCAGAGAATTGCTTAAGCAGGCACTGCAAAGGCCTTCAGGAATATTTACTCAGCAAAGTCAAATATAGAGCTCCATGGATTTGGCAGAATGAGTCCTGTGAAACCAGGCTGTTGCTGCATGTCATGCATGCCAAAACTGACATGGAAAAAGCTTCTTTCCAGTGTATCGCTTGCTCTTAAAATACACCCTGCACAAATACAGCAAAACACAAGACAGTTTCTGTGCAGCATGTCCACCTTCCTTGTTCACTTGGACCACTGGGAAAGGGGCTGCCAGGCTGCTTGGGGGCAGCACAAGACAAGAAAACACCTCCTTCCCCATCCAGCAGCATCAGTGAGATACTGGGGTCTGTGGTGCTCCTCCAGTCACTGCTCCTCAGCACTCTCCCTAGGGCATACCGAATTCCAGCTGTGTTTCCAGTCAGATTTGTCCTGCAAGCCTCCTTCCCCCTGAGTGGGTGACACACTTGGCCCCCAGGGTGCAGGGTCACCTGTAACCCCTGCCACACAGGGAATGATCCATCCCCTCCACCATTCTTGCAGAGGTTCCTGGGCATGGGGGCAAGAATGCCTGCTAGGAAAAGGGGAGCTGCTGCTCATGGCATGGTGGGGACAGCACAGACAAGGGAGGCATAAGACAGCAAAGTCCTCAAACTCAGCTGTGGCACTCAGCTGAGGCTTAGGTGTCCCTTTCCCCACAACAGATACACATCAGAAATCCTAATGCACTTCTCCAGTTCAAGCGTTGACCCAAAACCTAGAACTGTTCAGGCTGGAGAAGAAGCATGAGCTACCATATGGGAAAGTATCAGGAAAGCCTGGAGCTAAGAATTTCTGTCTACATGAGACCAAGAGGCCACCCATCTAATCTAAAAAAATATATAGGTGAAAAAGACTACTGTTGGCCTCTGGTCTGCTGGGAATGCTGCTGCAAGGTGCCAAGATCAACACCAGAATCAGACTTAAGTGCCCAAACTCAAGAGTTTTGATCAAGTTAACATCCTATGTCATGCAGGACCTGTGCCAATACCTCTAACAGTGTTTGTCACTAAATTGAAACTCACCATGCAAAATGGATCCAATCTTGTGTTAGGTGGGCTGGTTGAATTTTTGGCTACCTCTTGAGTCCCACTGAGTATCAAGCTAAAGCTTTCCAGGCCACTGGATTTGCAAAATATCTCCCTGTTTTTAGCACAACTTGGATGTCATGGCCATTCCCTGTCTCCTTCAGTGCTCTCCTGCAGAGCTGCCACCAACCTCTTCCCTACATTCATGCTTGGAAACTGAGTCATCTCTTCATCTTATCTCGGAAAAACATGCTGGGCTCCTTCAGACAGGTTCTCCAGCTCTTTCATCACTCTGCTGGCCCATGTGAGACCACATGCAGCAAGTCAGAGCCAGATCTTCCAGAGTGTTGTATCCAGGATGATCCCTGGGATGGACAGTGGTTCCCAAGCCAGAAAGCTCCTGCTAACTTCACTGGAGGGAAGTGAATGCAAAAGTCAAATACGAGAAAGCCAGTGTATAAAAAACTCCCAGCAGTTGCAGTTGGAGCCATACCACATTCTTCCAGCAGGTAGGGACGTGCACAGCCTCCTCCCTAAGGGGATCGGGGGAAATTCATTGCAAACGGGTACCCAGCCAAGGAACTATCCCCTCCCATCAGCCGCAACCATAGCCAAACAGATAAAAAAAAAAAGAAAAATCCAGGCGAGAAGCCTGGAAAAGATTCACAGAAAGTACACAAAGTGTTAAGGAAAACTAGGAAATTAAAATTCCCCCAAAGAGCAGGCTGTGTCTGGATGTGAATCAAGGCCGGAGGAAGGTGCTCATGAGTTTCTCCCTGTTAAGAGCTGGGAGGTGGGTAGCTCAGCTAGTGGCATCCTGTCTCACATAAGCTGATGTTGGGCTCTCTCCAAA
Organism: Lanius collurio; assembly: GCA_020086605.1. Taxonomy (NCBI): domain Eukaryota; kingdom Metazoa; phylum Chordata; class Aves; order Passeriformes; family Laniidae; genus Lanius; species Lanius collurio. Next base: position 14,420,751 of record JACBWW010000015.1, read on the forward strand.
TGTCCCAAACTTACCACTTCTCCAAGGGCTGCAGAACTGGTGTCAGGAGCAGGGCAGCTCATCTCTGCCTCATGTGGGGGTTGAAGAGGAAAAGACGCCCACAACCTCTTGAAAAATCTTTTTTTTTCTCAGCAGCATCGCCTCTCTTCCAATCTGAGTGGCTGCTCTATGTCTGGATGGAGGAAAAGGGGTTGAAGGGAGCCAGGCCAATTTCTCTACCTTTCATTGTGCTGCTCCTGCATTCCTTTTGTTGGAGAAATGTATTTGCAGTGCATCCAGCCCTACGCATTTCTAATTCAAACACCAGCAGCAATAAGACCCTGCTGGTCTGCAGTGGCCCCAGCCTTTGACATGCCAGCTCATCTCTCAATAAAGGAGTTAAATAAATGTTAGACACAAGGGACAGGTGAATTACCAGGCAAAGGGAGGCAGCTGGAGGGATGGGGAAAGCCAAGCAACCTGGCCCTGACTTCTCCCCACAAGGCCTTGGAGATGAATTGGGGATTTTCCATTTCATTAGATTTACAAGGGGTAATTCCCAGCGTGCAGCATCATCCTCATGAACAGACCCACCCCAAGCTCTCTCTCACCCCTTCACATCCAACAGTGGTGCTCCACTATGGCTGCACCACCAGACAGGAAAGCCAGGCTGTATTAGTACCTAATGAAGGTAACAGGCAACTGATATTGAACTGCCCACAGAGAAAAACAGAACTGAAACACAGAAACAAGCAGGGATTTTTGTTTTAAAAGCGAGAAGCAAAATGGATGCCAAAACCCACAAAAGATGTTAACTTGAAAGCCCCAGGTTCTCCCTTGCAAAGGAGCATTATGTGAACTGCCCTTGCTTCTGAGGAGAAGCAGCCACCTGTTCACCCCTGCTGCCCAGGGAGGGTCCATGGGATGGACAGTGGTTCTAGAGTGTAATGGTGTTCCTGGGCAAAAAGGCTCTGATGCTTTGGGAGAGGTGGGGATCAGAGCACTGTCCCACAGGTGCAGAAATCAACTTGGTACAGTGAGTTCATTAGAAACATGCACACACACAGGCAGGAGTTTATTAGTCCACATTTACCATACCAAATACCAAAAATCCCCCAAAATAGGAGTAGGTTCCCAGTTTTGCCTGCTTGCAAATTAACAGTGCTGAGGATACTAAACATGCCTTGTGCACTCTGACCTGGAGTGTGGGGGCAGGAGCTGAACGTGCATTCACAGCTGAGACTCAAACCTCTCACATATAAAAGGGCTGTGTACCTTTAGCCACAGAGCAAGCAGGAGCCCTCAGCTGCCTCCAAGACACATCCAAGGTCAGAGCAGCTGCAGCAGTTTTAATGTGTGCAAGAGGGAGGCTGGCTCAGCAGATGCTAAGTACTGGCAGCACAGCCAGTCCTCCAGTTCAACGCTCCGCTCCGTGTCCACGGCCCTCTCTGCGAACTTCATCATGAGCAGGGCACGCTTCATGTCCACCCAGTTCTGCAGCACCTGGCGCAGGGTTTCCTCCTGGCTGAGGGGCTGCTCCATGAGGTCTTTTCGGGGCCCCCAAAGCAGACACTGCAGCATCCGCTTGGCCTCGGTGATCCGCACACGCTTGATGGGATCTGCTTCCAGTAGTAGGTGTGCCAGCTGCTGGAGTCCCCGGGAGTAGATGGACAGGCTGGGTAGAGCAGGGAGGTCCTCAGGGCTGTACTCCTGCTCCCTAAGGTGCACCTTCTCCTCAAAGGGGTTGGGCTGGTGCAGCAGTTCATAGATGAGAATACCAGTCTGAAACTCATCAAACTTCTTGTACTGAGAAGCCGACACAATCTCCGGGGCCAGCCGGGCCTGACTCTTCTTCAGCTTGGAGTCTCCAGTTCCAGTCTTCTGTTTAGCTTTCAAAAAATTGCTGATGATGAGGCGGGGTAATTGTTTGTCATCTTTGGCTTTCACACAGCTCATGGGGGGCTTGCAGGGGACAAGCAGGAGGTTCTCTAGGCACAGGTCACGATGGATGATGCCGTGCTCTTTGAGGTGCTCCAGGCCATTGCAGAGCTGCAGGAGCAGGAAGCAAACGCGACGTTCATACAGCTCCGGCTTTGCTTGGTGCAGTATCAACGAGTCCCTCACGAAGTCAGCAGTGGTCTGGCTCGGCACCTCGCGGGTGATGACCACCACGCAGTCGTGCTCACTGGCAGTGCGGGAGGGATGGAAGCCATCTCCAGGCATGCTTTTCCCCACATCTGAGGCCAGCAGCATGCTGGAGGGGACAGAGGCCACAAAATGCCCACAGTCCTGCTGGATGTTGAAGTGAACTGGCACTGCAGGGCTGCAATATGAAGCAGCTACCTTGGACTCCTGGGTTTTACAAATCTGTGAGGAGAGACCAAAAGAACAGACCATCAGCCAGTGACAGAGACAGGGCAGAGACCAGAAGTTGAGGTGGGATCCTAAGCTGCGATTTGCAGATGCTACAGAAGACAACAGTAGAAGCAGGATGAGCATTGGTGCTTTAAGTACTTTAAATAATCTCCTGGCTTGAGGATTGATTTTTTCCTGCAACAGCCCAACCTTAGAAACCAGATGTCTGGGTTGCATTTCTGGGCATGCTTCCTTTGCCAGGCAATGCCCAGTAATTGGAGGAAAGGGGGACAGTAGTCCCACCATAAATAACTTCTGAAGATTTTGTTTCATTGCCAACAGAAGCAACATATTTTTTACATCACAGATGTCGTTGAGATTAACTCCTGCAACCCAAGAGACATTCCTGAAGGGAGAAAAGCAAAGCTTGTGGCAGAAGACATGCTGTCTTCCATCTCTGGAGATAGTTAACACTCCTGGATGAGGCCCCATGCAATGTGAGGTAACAGCGAGCAATAGTGCTGTTCATGGTGAGGGGTGAACACAGGCATCCAGCACTTTCTTCCCACCTGATCCTTCTCTGGTCCTAAGCCCTGGAGCCACTGTCACATCCTCCTCAACCATTCCACTTCCTTGTGTCAACAACTACTCTCAAACCCCTGTTCGGTGGCTAAGGGAAACCAGCAACAGGCTGTACTTCTCAGCATAGACAAAAGAACACCAAAGAGAAAGTGGGAGCTTACAACAGGCCTAGAAAGAAGTGAGAGTGCAGCAAACTCTAGGGAGAAAAAAGCATTTTATAGCCTGGATTCTTTTCAACCCATATGACCTCTATCTTTATTTTCTTCTGTATTTTAGCTTCATACTGCATTAGAGACTCAAACCCAGGTTTATTATAGGAATATCCATTAGCTTATGGGGCCTTCTGGCATTTCTATTATACTTTTCTTTTCCTTTATTTAGCAATGTGTTTATGTGCCATCCACAGGAATAAGCAACAGGCTGAAACAGCATAAAAGGTTTCAAACCCTGGAGCGTGCCACTGCCAGTCACAGCATGCGTGCAAAATCGTATGAGAAATCAATTTTGCCTCTGAGTTAAAATATACACAAGAATAGAGAGGAGCTGAAAAAGAGAGCTGCTTTTGTATTCCTCTGGCAAGGGTTTGAATCTAGGCATTTGCAGGTAATTCACTCAGATGAGACAATACTGTGGAGACTGGGCATTTCAAATCCCTATTGTCCTCTCTTTTCTAAACAAAAATACACTGCCATGGCTTATTTGTGGAAAGACAAGCTTTGGACAGCTAGGCAGAATGCAGATGAATGCAGTGGGACCCAGGATGACGCAGGAGGTCCCCAAATGCAGAACAGCCCTTCCAGCCCTCTGGCTAACAAACCTGCTTGATTCTCCTCCCAAAGGAAAGACATGTAAGGCATAGGAAAAGGGGGGGAATTCCTGGCAAGAGAGGAGTCTCTGGAAAAACTACAGCCAAACGAATGCAGGGAAATCTTCCCCATCCAGCCATTCTTCTTCACTTTGGCTGCACCAGAGGCATCCTCCATGCTGAAAGCTCCAAGTAGGAGCCTGGGGCTGCTTTAGTCACGTACCTTTAAGAGTAGAAAGAAGCCAAAGCGTGGAGCATATCTTGGCTTAATTCCTCTAAAGCCATTTCATGTAACCCTGGCTCCTTCCAGCTGTTTTATACATAGCCATATCTATCTGTGCACAGCTCAGACTCTGGCTCTTGCTCCTCAATAGGCTCCTTGGCTCAAGTCAGATCCTCTGCCCATTTTGAGCTCTCCAAGTCTAATTTTAACTACAGGTCTGTGATCTATTTCATGTCAAAAAAATCTATACCAGAAGCCAGGAGGGGCAGCTAGGGATCAGCCAATAGTAATATTTCACAATTATTCATTCCCTACTTTGGCTGCCAAAGGGATGGTGGCACTGAGGAACCGTATCCATGCACATGGATAAACATACACAACATCACTATGCTGGCACAGAGTAAGGCCTTATTGCAGTAGTTTTGACTTTGTTAGGACACTCTGCAGCGTACCAAGGGCACAGAGTAAGCTCACTTCACACACAGGGACACAAGTGCAGTCCTGTCAAGAGGCTGAAATGTGCTGTTTCTGCCTTGGCAAGAATTCATGCACTACAGCCACAGAGCTGAGCTACTGAACCCCACCTAACACAGCAGGCAAAAGCAAAGGTGTAGGTGTGCCACAGGGAACTGCAGATTGAAAAGGAGCACAACAGTTCACTGTACAGTTCTTAGGGTTCAGGAAGAAAGTTGTGATGGATTCAGGTATAACACACAAGAAAAGCTGAGGGTCTGAGTGCTGGACTAAGGGTACTGGTGCAAGATCTCATTTAATTCCATTGTGGTTATTTACAGCACCCCTGTTGGGTTGACTGTACTTCCTTTAGGATATGAACGGGCTTTTAAGCTATTACTTAAGTAGAACATCCCTTAGGGATGTTTTAAAACAGCCTAAAACAACACTTAGAGTTCATAATGGTGGAAAGGATTCAGCAGAGATTTTTTTTCTTTTCTTTTTTCCTTCCTTAATGCATCTCTGACAGTGCGTTTTTGGGAATTACTTTAGGCTTTGAAAACAACCTGAAGAATAAGCAGCAGTGAGACGTCCCTAGTGTTAAGTGAGAATGGAAATTAAAATCTCTGTATTCAAGTAGTACCATGGATCAAGAAACCAAAATCCACAGGATGTCCATGGAGCAGGTTGGATAAGCTTACTTATCCAGGTTTCAAAGAGCTGAACTATTGCACCTCAAGTTTCCATTTCAAAACATGTATTCCATGGAGTTACAGGAAAATATTTCAGACTTGACCTTACACAGCATGTTTGGGTCAGCCTCACATTGTTTAATTGGGATCTGCAATATCTTACTGTCTGTAGTTTCAAGATCATATAAGCATTCACACATAGTATCTGGGTCAGACCTTCCACTTAAAAGGCAGGCAGAGGCAAAAATGCTGTCTTTTGAGCAGCCTTTCATTGGCTTGTGCCATCAGAGGCGAATGCCTCTGAGTTTATGACAGAGTATTTGCACAAAGATGTTTTCAGAGAGAAAATGGTTGGGTTTCAAACCCCTTTAGCAATAAGCTAAACCTGACTGGCATTTGTTACAATGAAAACTCCTTCTCCAAATTAACCTTTGCAAGCAAGTAGGGAAAAAGTGGCAATTTTAGAAGGGGTTTTGCTTGCCAAATTTCACCAGTGAGAAATACAAGCAGAGAAAACGAGACATTGTATGGGACACTGTGTGCTGATAGTGCACACATCTCCATCTAGAAGATGGAGATAAGCCCAGATACCTCCTGGCTGTGGACTCACCTTCACAGCATAGGTAGTAGAAGGGTCCTTGGAGCAAGTGGCACAGTAATAGATCGCGTCCCCCGACTCGCAGCAGGGCTTGTTGCACGTCAGCTTGAAGAGGGACCAGTTGTTCTCGCTGAAGTGCAGCTCGTTCTTCTGCTCCCGCATGAAGCAGTCCTCGCACTTGGCAACCAGGCGGCGCAGGGACTCGGCATACAGGGCCCCCAGCTTGCTGTACACCCCCTCCTTGCTGTCGATGTTGCTTAGGAGGTTGTGGAGGCTGGAGGCCGACGACACCTGGCTGGACACACTGAGCTGCGAGGAGGACAGGGACTGGTGGTTTCTGCTGGGGCCGCAAGCCCCTGTGCTCTTACCAGTGCTCGAACCCCAGTAGCTGTTTCCTTTGGAGCTTTTCTCCAGGGACTCGGAGGAGGAGAAGGCACCGGGGCGGCCCCCCAGGCTGGCTGGGTGGATGAAGGGAGGCTCCTCTCGGAGGCAGACATTGCTTTCAGAGTGGCTGACATTCAGCCTGGGGCTGGCAGCACTGGATGCTTTGCCTGAAGATGCCTGTCCCCCAAAAAAGCCATCTGGAGAAGACACAGTTCTGATCACTGTCTTCTTCTGGGGTAGAGGGGGCGGGCAGCTGGGGGCAGAGGAGGGGCCGTCCTCAGTGGAGACAGGAAGGAAAGGGACAGGGGGAAACAACTGGCTGCCAGCTGGAGGGGGCGAGTGGTTCAGTTCAGACGAGTGTCCTAGGGGATAGCAGCACACAAGAAGATGCCATGAGTGGCCCTTGCAGGCTGAGAGCACAGGTTCTTCTCCATATCCCTGCCACCCCCAGAGCTCTGGCTAGGAAGAAAGCAACATCTGAACCCAGCACACAGTCTTCAGCTATTCACAACTGCAAAGCTGCACTGGAGGGGTTAGGGATTTAATCTAGTTTAATAGAGCAGGTTTGCAAAGCAGGCTGCAACCAGCCATGTAGAGAAAAGCACTTCCCCACCCTCGAAACCATTCCCCTATGAACTGCATATACAGTAGTAAAAAGGTAGTAGAGGGTAAATATTTAAGCTGTGATGTCATCCACAGGGGGGTAAGAATGAAGCACTTGATACAAGGACAATCCTTTAAACAGCCTCTCTCACCTGGGAGCTGCCACCCAGTGCTTCAGCAAAAGGGCATGATAAGGAGAGTGACTCACAGCACATGGCTCCAGCCCTCTGGCTGTACTAGAGCACCTCAAATATACTGAACCTTTCTCTCTGCTTCACACTGGGGAAGGGTCGCTGAGCAAGCCTGGAATTTTGGCATTCCATCTTGCTGAAAAATAATCTGGCCTTCTCCCCACTGCCTGTTTCCCAGCTTATTGCCAGACTTCTTTGCTCAGAGGGCAGGCTGGCCCCACTAAATACCATTAAACCCCAAGCAGCTCCACATGCCCACTGGACATGGACTGGATAGCTCATTTTGGGCAGCCACAGCAGCTGCTTTCCTATCTGGGCCAGACTGGAGACAGGTAATACCGTTAACATGCAATGAAAGAAGTGGGACGTTAAAAAAAAGGACAAAAAGGTGATCTAACATTGAAATAAAGAGCAATCATTTCAGGTAATAGAGACAGAACAAGTGAGAAGTGGAGCGGAAATTAAAAGAAGAAAGACAATAATTTAAGGGAATTTATCCATGCCACTGGAATGACAAACAGAACTGGCCAACAACTTGCATGCAAGTGTAAACCTTTAAAGATGAAAGGTGGGGTTTTGCTCCAAGAAAATAGCAAATAGTTTAGCAGATAGCAGGATCTATTGCTTTCTTTAAATCTATTTTCCAAAGCTGCAGAATGGTAGAAAACAATCCTTCCTCCTCACAAAGCAGCTGCTGAGGGTTCAGCTGCCAGCAGGCACTTCCTCACAGAGGCTTTCTGCCTGCTCCAGAGGAATGCCCTGGGGCAGTTTCGTGTCAGCCTGCAGCAGGCACTTGTCTCCATCACAGTCACAGCCCAAGTGACTCACCAGCAATCACGTACAACCTCCAAGTGCAGGGGCTCAGGTCCCTGAGCTCCCAGCCTGTCCTGGCATGTCACTTGCAGGTTTGCACCAGCTGAGCCAGAGCAGCAATCCCAGTTAGCTGCTCCACCACCTGAGACCACATGAGGTGAGGGCAGGTCCCCTGGTTCTCAGCTATCGGAGTGGATGCTGGCACCATCTGGCCTGATCCCTCCTCACCAGATTTTGGTAGCACTGGTCAATTTTCATTTGTGTCCTCCACTGCCAAGGCTCTCTGTATCCACCTCCTGTAATGCACCCCATCACAGCAACATCACTGACAGACAACTCTCCAGTTTCAGCTGAAAAACATCTGCCTTAACAGATGAGATTCATGCCCCAAGCTTTAATGAAAACCCAAACATCTGCATCATACCCTAATGGGTCCACAGGAAAGATTCTCTCCTTTAAAACCCTGTCAAAAGCCACAGGCAGGGATCATTCAGCATGGCACCTCTTGCCACTTCCATCCCAGGGGCTTTGACAGAGGATAGAGCCCAGAGAAATTCTTCCATGTGCAGTCCATGAGTACCTCACCAGAGGCATCTCTGCCAGGACATGCAGCTGAATCCCTGTTTCAGGAGACAAGATTTACTTGAGAGAGTCTTAGGAAATAAACGTCAGCACTGGAATCTTTGGCAACCAGTCCACATACCTAGCCCACAAATGCCAAAATGCTCTTAACTTTTTTTTTATATGCTGCTGGGCTCTGCCCCAAGCAGAAGGTAATGAATTAAACTCTTTCAGGACTCTCCTAACAGTGCTCTCTGCACCTTCAGCATAGAGTCCTTCTGCGTGTCAAGGGCTTAAAAGCTCCCCTCCACTTCATATTTGAACATATGACAGCATAGCCAATTAATTTGAGCTCACCCCACTCAGTGACTGATGCACAGCTTCTTGCTTGCATCAGCAAGAAAAACTGCATCTGAGTATTCATTTAAAAACTCATCTTTCCCATGATGAGTTTAAACAATTGCTTCTGTTAGTGGAGGCAGAGAAATCCTCTTGTCCCTATCATTTTTGACAGCAAATTGCTTCTGTGCCTAGCAAGTAAAAATCTAACATATATGAGTTTTTCTATACCCCTGTACAATTTCCTGGCAAGGTCTCGCTCTCAGACTCCAAGTTAGTGGTGGAAAAATGGAGTTTCCAGAGCTCTGGCTCTTAATTTTATTGCTGCACATTGTTGCTCTTGGAAAGCCAGAACTTCCACTACATGAAGGTTGCTCTTGCTAAAGAAATACTTTCTGAGCTGCTGAACACGTTAGTGCATGTCTAAGTTACGCACTGATGAAAAAAGTGACTTCATAGTAAGTATTTTTTAATCTCACTTAAACGAGTGCAGGCAGATTTTTTCACCCTTAAGAAATAACTGGGAACACAATGAGAGGGAGGGATCACCTCTAGGACAAAACTCCTTCTGGTACTCTTCAAATCTATGGAGGACTTTCTATAGCAGGGCTACTTGTGACATTGTGAAATGCGTGAAGCACAAGCAGTATTGTTTCTATATGGAGATTTTATCCAGACCAGAGAAGATCTACAGGGTGAATGATTTTGGCACATGCTGAATGAAAGAGAAAAAAGTCCATGATGCTGGTCTGACTCTGCCATATTCATCTAAAGTTCATCGAGAGGCAGAAGGGTAGAAGTGGAAAGATGAAGGGTCACTGGGGGAGCTGGGGATTGGACCCTTGTGACCCCTGCTCTGAGGATGCTGTCCCAGCAGTGGACCTCAGGTACAATGCTACCTCTCCCAGACCCAGTGTTCACTTACTGCCATCGCTGCTGGTCTGTGTGTCTGAGTCGAGGCTGTCGCTGGAGCCAGCCGTGAAGGTGACATGGGCACTCCTGAAGGGTGGGCTGAGGCTCTCTGCAGAGCTGTTGCTGACTCTCTCCAGCTCAGTGTTATTTGGGTTCATTTTCAGAGCATGCCTAGAGAGAGTGAAAGAGAAGTCAGGAGACAGATGGCAAAAGGATACCCTGCACACACTTTAGCATGGAGACTCACACTGAGAGCAGCCTTAGCTTGCTCTCTGCCGATCCATACACTGCACGGCCTTTTATCACATCAGACCACCTCATTCCTGTGCACTTTTCTTCTTTCCCGAGGACCTAGGGAATTGCATCCCACAGACTCTGAGCAGGTTATAGGCTTGCAGTCCTCATGCCAAACTAGCTGTGCTTGAGCAGAGAGGGAAAGCCAGTGAGCCAAGAGCATTGAGCCCCAGTCTGCACCATCTTTGTGTAGAACATGTGAGGTCCTGGACCACATCGCATTTTGGCCACCGCCACTTGGAAGTGGGGACCCACCAGTGTTTGCCTTCAACAAAGTTCTCAAAGGAAAGGAGTAGCATCACTCCTCCCATTATACAGAAGGCAGGTTGAGGCTGGGTGTGTGAACCCCAGTCCTTCATAACAGAGGCATGGTAGCAGAAGAGTCCATCATCTCCAGCCGTGCATCACAGTAATAACCGACACCTTACAAAAGAAGAAGCATCTCTGCAGAAAACATGTGTCTGCCAAACTCAGAACCTACCATGAAGTTTTTAATGTAAGACCTACAGTTTTCCATGCAGCTTCCACCTAAAAAAAAATTAATAAACCAACCATAAACTGGGCTTATAACCTGCTAGATGATGGTTTAAGTGACCAGTTTAGACAAGCTGGAATTTTTGCTAAGGTAACGAATTTCTCCTGCATTTTCTTCATTTTTCTGCCTTGGAAAACAGAAACTGTTGAAATCAGGCAGCATAGAAGAGGATAAACACTCCTAACATTGGTACAGTTCTGAGTCTGTCAGCCAGAAAACAAAAGTTATCAGTCCACATTTTTTAAGTAAAGCTGCCAATCTACTGATAAAATTCAACACATTGATTAAGAATGTAAAACGGTTAGTGGCAGACTTGTACAGAAGTAAAAGGACTTCCACCAGCTATCTTGCTGGAAGGTTTCCGGCGTTTCCTAATCAGAAGGCTGAATGGCTGCTGAGAAAGACAAACAAAAGACATGCACGACCGTTTGCTTGTGGCACCCTGGTCACACGCACGGGACTCCTCCTCATCCAAAACTCCCAAGCACAGCAAGACACTACAAGAGATTTTTATTAGAAGATTGAGAAATGTTTCATTCCCAACCCAGACAAAGCACTTACTCTCATGTCCACACCACCACATGGAGAGCAGAGTGTATGAGAAGCCCGGAAGAAACTTCTGCCAGACTTCCTCATTTGCCTGAGCAGCCTTGGTCTAAAAATACTCAAGGGCTGATGAAAATAAGGCTCTAAAAACAAGTTCAGGTATACTTCAGCAGAGACACTGGTCTTGCACCAGTGATGAATTTATCACAGCAAGCCTCTTGGGGATGATTTACAAAACTTCACAATTCACCACACAAGCCACAGTTTAAAAAATGACAGAGAGAGAGAGAGACAGAGAGTTTGAGGGGGTAGGTCTGTTATGACTAATGCTGTTGAAAGCAACCAACTGCACTTATTTTTATTTTTTTTTTTTACTATAAAGATATAACTTTATCCTATAACTTTCTGAGATGTTTAACTTTTAGTAATTTGGGTGGAAAAAACACAAGGCTGCACACCTATGCCAGTACACTGTCTTACCTGGCAAGAATCAAAGAAGGATTTGAATTCGTAAGAAAATAAGATTTAGCAAGATATCTAGTCTTGATTCAACAGATAAGATGTTTTCTAACACATTCCTTCCCCCAACCCCCCCCCCCAAAGCTGGTGCATTTCTGTTTCTTTCCCATCACTAAACACAAACTCACGGAGCTGCCTTACCATTCCCGCACTCAGAGAGGGATGAGACTTTGCTCGGCGCGGTCCAAGGTCCGCTGTGCGCAGCCACACCTATTCCTCCAAGCAACCTGGGCGCAGCGCGGCACCGGCCGGAGCCCTGCTGACTGCTGCCCTTGCTGCCTCAGTGTCGGTGAAGTCAGATGCAGAGAGAGCCCCGTTTCCTCTCCGCACCGCCGGGACTGATGTAAAGTGCAGTTCCTGAATAGGCGCACCGAAATAGAAATTGTTTGCCGCTTAAACGACATCCTGCTCTTGTTTCAGATGTTACAGCCAGGCCAGTGAATACCTCCTGGAAATACCTCTGCCTCACATCTCCCTCCTTTCCTATGAGCTGCTTGAAGCCCAGGCTGCAGCCTGCATAGATCAAAATACTGCTCACTCTACCAAAGAATTACTACTGAAATCTTGCTAGATTCAAACTCTCCCATTTCAGTAAAATTCCATGCCAAGAGCTGAACAGCTCATCACTGAGACAGCATGTGGGACCCTGATTTACAGCTCACCCAAACAACCCCTGCTTTTCTAGTGCTCCTTCCACCTCACCTGAGTGCAAGGGCCCAGGTGGCTATTCTCCATCTTGCCCTTTACACCAAAGGATATTGGAAATCACCAAAGGATGTTGGAAATAAATAGCACCAATCCATCTTAAACCTGAAGAAAACACTGGGTTTGTGCCCTGCACCACTGACTTGCAAACACCTGCGAGCTACACTCCACTTCAGAAAGATGTAACAGTAGTTAATTTATATCAATTTAAAAATGCCTGCTCAGCACCTAAAACATAACCAACAACTTCAAGAGCAGCACCAGAGCCTTCATCATGTACCTGTGCATAAAGAACAGGTCACCAGAGTCAGCTCTCCCAATCTAATAACCTAAACACATAGGATTTCACAGATTTTCAGCTCTCCAATTCTTCTGGTAGCTTTAAATACACTTCAGTTACTCAACATCCTCCATGCAACAGCCTGGCATATTCAGGCAACCCTTCCAGTTCCCTATTTCAAAGTTTTCCCAACATAAACAATTTCATCCAGCTGACTTTCCACATGATTCTCACAGTCCTGCCTAAAACAAGTCAAGACTGAAAGGAGTGGTTTTGTAAAAAAGAACATGAAAACATAACAACACCACCTTCCCCCACCCCCCACCCCATAGTTTGGAGTTCTCTCAACATTGAAAAGGGAGCCAGCTCATTTCCCTTCTCTCATGTTGCACCTCTGGCCAAGGCCTGCTTCATCTTTCCCGTGTCTCAATTTGACCAGTAGCCATGTGTTTAATTTCACATTTCTTCCTAGATCAGGGTCCCACCTAATGCTGCTGCAGGACTCCAGCACTGCCAACTGCATGCCTTGCACTTCTCAGAGAGACAGTGGAGATGGGCACCAAAGCCTGGCTCCCCTAACCGCAGCAGACACACATGCCTTGGGATATTGCCCCAGGAATCCCTGGACTCTGGACATACCTTTGGCTTGAATTTCCTGTCTGAGATCTGACAAGAAGATCTGGTTACTTCCCACAAGTGCAAGGGCTGGGTTGTGAGAGCGGGAGGCCACTCACACAAAAAGCTGCCAGGCTCCCGCTTGCTGCTTTCCAGCAGCCATCCCCACGGGCAGCCTGCTGGCAGCACTGGAGGATGTGCGAGGCACCTCTGCCTCGCACAGAGACCTGGTCACTCTGCAGTGCCATCATGGGCGTCTCCCAGCCTTGCTGTGCCAGCAGGAGGGGGACACTCCTTCCCAGCACAGATGACAGGACTGAACAGCTTACAGAGATGCTGAGCTTTATAAATCATATGACAGAGGACTGAGGACAGGAGAACAGCGAACGCACACAAATCACCACACAGCAAACTGCACTCCAGGAGGTGTTTGGTGATAATGTCAACAAGACACCCCCTCCCAGAATAAAATAATGGAACTAATGCACAGAAGAGAGAACAGCCAGACTGCATTACCGCATCAAACATAACATATGGCTAGGCATAATTATTACACAAGAGGAAGCACCATTGTACCATATGCTTGTCTATCATGAAATGGGAATAGTTATATCTCCCTCCTCTTGCCACTTGCTGTTTCTTCCAGCATCTTCCCCTGGTTGCAGAGGGAAATTAAAACCCAGCATACAGGAGCTTACAACATTTAAGCTTAGATTTGTACTGATCCTTCTGCTATCACCTGGCAAATGTGGAGAAACCATAACTGAGGTAAGGGAAAGAAAGGATTTTGAAGAGCTCCTAGCTCTGTTCAGAGGAGCACACTGCTCCTTCCTCTATCAGAGGGGTTTTATGTAGCACAGGTTAAGTTGAAACAAAGGTTTGGAATCTGGAGATACACAGGAAAATTCAGATGGGGTACAGAATTAAGATGGCGAGTCAAAAATTACATCACTGCATACTCTGATGTAGTGAAGAAGGTAAAAAATCTCATTTCAGTTTCCAACTCTGTGCTTTTTTTAAGTGGTAAGACACACACAGAAGAGTGAATGACTTTAAATTTAAAAGAAACAAACTCTCCTAAAAGATTGGATGATAAATCATAACCTTTTAAGCCAGTCTGTTTTGTCAGCGGGGTACACCCTGACACTGAGCTCTGAGGAGAAATGGCTGCCCCAGGAGTGGTAAGGAAAGAGGACTATTCTGCCTCAGGTACGGTGCTGCTCCATCACAGACTGATTCTTTTCAAGGAACACACAGCACAGCCCCACCAGCCAGCACCACCTCCCCAGCGAGGAACAAACCTGGCTCTTTTCCTGGCGATCCAGTTCCCAACACCTGGCTCTTCTCCTGGTGATCCAATTCCCAGCAGTGCAGTTTTTCTGCAACACTCCTGTGCTCTGTTCCCTCTGGCAGCAAGAAGTGGCAGCAGCACTGGAACAAGCAATCCTGGCACTGCTCGGGCTCTTTCTCCCTGGCTGCATTCAGCGATGACAGGTGTGGGGAAGTGCTGTGCTGCACCTTTGGTACCCCACGCCAGCCCACTCAGCAAATTTCAGAAGCTTTTTTTGGCACTGCTTTTTGAAGGTGGCACTAATTGTAATGAAAACAGCTCAAGATGCAAAACAGCATCACTATTTTCTTTCTTTAGGAGGCACACGAAATAAATTACCCATCCAGGTTTTGGAGGCTAGAAGAAACAACAAGGATCATTTAAGCCTGATCCTCTGTATAAGGGAGACATAAATTTCAGCAAAGGTTCATTCCTTGTGCCAAGAAACTGAAGGCCATATTAGAGCATTTTACACCAAATAACCTTTAAATCATCATTGCACATACATGTCCTGGGGAGCCTAGTTTCCCTGGTGAGCTCCTTCCTTAGCCAACTACCTTCCCAGCTTTTGGAAGAAGACCAGCCACCATCTTTCCTTTCCAGCCTCTTTCCCCTTGTAATTATACTTATTTGCTGCTCTGTTTCAGACCAAGCAAACATTAAATATCTATTATCTTTCAAACAAGCAGAAAGAGAGGACTGTATGAAGAAACAGTTGCAAGAGATCCAGAGTAGCTTTATATCAGACAAAACAGGCACAAATTCATTATCTTCCTTTTTTTGTGACAACTTTTAAAGCCCCCTGAAATCACTCCTTCCGCCATCCTAAGAGACGGCTTACTTCAAAACTAGTGTCTGGAAGGAATTTACCCTGTAAATTTTTTTTTCTTTTCATTGCTAAAGCCAAGATGAACAAAACAAAATCTACAGACTCACTTTTTCTTTCTCTGCTTTATAACTCGCTCAAACACACATGCAAGTTTTTCTTTAAAATAAGCAGATAAATTTCATTAGGAAAGTCAAACAGGCAGACTTCATTTTTCAGCATGAAATCAAATGCCTTGCTGCAGCTTGAGATCAAGAAAAAAAAAGGATGGTTACACACCATTCCTGCAGCTGAGATGAACCCTGATCTGCTAAGCCCCCAGCCCCCAAGCCTGTGCCACAACCATGTTTACATTGGCTTCACCTCCACCTGCCAAAGGAGCCTTTGCAGCAGTGCCACCAGGGAATGTCCTGGGCTGAGGTGCTCTGTGTGAGGAACTATGTAAGCCTAAGAGAAGGATCAGTGGTTCTTCCATTAGGGACAAGCACGTGTCCACAGGCTGCCTGGCACTACGAGAGTATGGATGTGCCTCAGAGTCATCTTTGTGATTATTCTTCTTCAGGTATTTGGCAGCAGCCCGTGACGAACAGAGGAGATGTTCCTCCAGCACCAGGCCACAGCCTGAAGCTGCAACACCCACCCAGGGTAACACAATGCCATTGTGGTGGTTTTACTGGCTGTGCATGCAGCTATCCCTCCCACCGCCCCAGTTCCTGCGTTGACACGCTTGGAGCAGCCACAGCTTTGCTTGAGACAAAAAAGCACCCTAAAAGCACCCTCAGAGCAAACAAACAAAGCGGAGCTTGCAAAACCTGAGTCTGATCAGATCACTCCTTACTGCTCCTCAGCCAGCCGGGTTTCAGTAGCTGGAGGCAGGACTAAGCTCTTTTGAGTAAGGTACCCCACGGCTCTGCTACAGGTATCAAGGCCCTTGGGAGACAAATACCTGTAGCACAACCTGCCCTACAGCCACAGAGGGTAACCAGCACCTACCTCAACCACCTGGCAGGGTTTACAGCTCTGCCAGTGATCCCAGTCATGGATGCCACGCGTTCCCTGACCTCAGTTTGCCTGCCTGCTTTCACACAGGCTTTCTAGCACACGGATGCTTCCAGGATGACTCAAAAGCAACTGTTAGACCTGTCAAAAATTCTCTTCCCCTATTTGACCTTCTTTTTTTATTTATTTTTTTCCCTTTTTTTTTTTTGGTGATACACACAGCTGCAGATACTGAATGCACACAAAGTATTGTAAGCCTGAGGGGTTTTTTAATTACTTAGCAGAGCTATTTCCTTCCCACATGGACAGCTCTCCCTCACTCACTTATGTTTTCTGGGGCCTGCTGTTGCCCTGCCTGCAAACCTGACTTCCAGGAAAGTGGTGAGCAGAAGGTTGTCTGAAGCCAGGTGGTTCCCACACATAACAAGCCCATGTCAGGCAAGCTCCAATTACCTGCTTGCAGGCGAGGAGCCCTCCCTGAGAAATTGCTGCTTTGAGAGTTCACCTCGAAAGCAAAAAGTCATTAGAGCCAAACTTAAAATGTTGATTTTGGAGGCCCTTGTTATTGGCATCAAGAAAAGTTGTCCAGTTCACCTACAAGAGAAGATTGCAACCCCAGATTTTCTATGCTATTCAACACTGAGGAACTGCCTAGACAGAATGAAGCTGACCTAGGAAACGGCAGCCATCCCAGGCACGGACCTTGTTCTCACTTGAATATTGGGACCTAAGGCCATATCTTGCAGCCCTGAAGTGTACATGACATTCAAACCAAGACTTGCAAAGATCAGACAGCTTTTCAGAGTAAAAGGACAAATAGCTTTTCAGCTCTGCAGTCACCTCCCACACTCCTGAAAGCCCACCGTTGGACAGAAAAGGAGGAAAACAAGAATAGGAAGTACCTCCTAGTCAATGAACTCCTGCAGCAAGCACCCCAATTGCAAAGGGTTAACAGACCAGCATGCACACACTCACAGGGCTGTACCTGGACTGCTTTTTCGGTGGCGGTGGCGGTGGTGGTGCAAGCTCCATACCATTGCTCTTGTCGTTAGGGAAATCAAAGGAGAAAGAAGAAGACTTGGTGATTCCAGCCTGGCTCTCCAGTATTGGGCCGTCATCCACAAAGTCAGCAGGAGCTCTTCCACTCTCAGCTCCTCCTGTCCATGGGTGGTTTAAGACCTCCTGCTCCTCCTCCTGCTCCTCCTCCTCCTCTATTCGGCACTGCTTGGTCCACATTGGGTTATAGTATTTCTGCCTCCTGTCATAGGACGAGCCTGCCAGGCCTCTGCTGGACTCCTCCACAGAGACACCGTTCACGTGAGTGCAGGGAGAAGGGGACACCCCAAAGGTACCTGTATCAGTGCAGCTCCTTGGCAGCAGCTGAGCACCAGCTCCATCATGGCTGTTGTCATCACCAAACCTTCCCACATGGGAGCTGACGGCGGGCACACGGCTCCCCTCGTTGCCTGGCTGGCTGTTTTTGGACATCTTTGGGGGGATGGCTGGACTCTCAGTAAGTGAGGTCTTGACAGGAGCTGCCAGATGAAATCTTGTGCTGTTTTCACTTCCAGATGCTTGAAAAATCTGTCCAGCCTCAATAGCAGGTGATGAAGTCCCAAAATCAGGGTGGGAAGTGGGGCTGATACATGGCCACTGAACTCCTACCGCTGAGTCAGGGCTGCTGAGGAATATTGTCTTGTGATCATCCTCAGTGTGTGCTGTCATTATAGTTATCTTTGCCGCCACCTGGCCAGTGGAGTCCTGGTATTCCTTCTCACCTGCTAAAGCCCAGCCACTATCATTCCACAACCCATCAGTTTTCTCCTTGGCAGTGCCGTGGGCCAGCTTCTCTGCTTTTGCCTGGCTGCCAACAGCCTTCATCTGTGCCTTCCTCCTCTTGGTGCTCTCAGCATAGATGGGATCACCACGGGCTGGCTCAGTGAGGCGAGGGCGCTGCGGCTCCACCAGAGCCTGCTGAGGAGTGCTTGAACCCTCAGTGCGGGGGCCTCCTGTGACAGAAGGCTCCCCAGGGAGAGGCAAGTCCTCATCCTCCCGGGACAAAGCAAGGGCAGCCACCTTGCTGCTCCCTGTGCTCTCAGGGAGGCTGGCAGGCTCAGTGTGGAGAGCCAGGTTTTTCCTGTCTGAACACAGGGCATAGGAAAGAGGATCACTCTGGTCTTTCGTGATGCAAAAGGCCACGTTCACAGCTCTGCGCTCCTCTTCGCTGAACTTGACTGTCCGGCCACTTGGCCTGGGAGTCTCAGGAGCATCCCGCTGCCTCCATCCGCTGGGAGTGTGACTCTCCTTCTCACACTGTGCAGCCTTCTCCTCTGTGTAACACAGCTCCCATGGGACAGGGTGCTCTTTGTGGCAGTTCGTGATTGAACAGTACTCGCCTCCTTCACTTTCAAAGACAGAGGAGATGTGACCACAGTCACCCCCTGAAGGGAGCACTGCTCCTTCTCTGGCTTGGGAAGAAGGGTTTCTGCCGGAGTTAGTGGTGCTTCTGTCCCCCAAGGCAGAGGGATTAGGGCAGGGGACCTGATGAGGCAGGGCAAACTTGTCTTTAACTCTGTCTTCCTGCTTGCCCACCTCACCCACAAGTACCAGGCTATGGATGGAGACATTTCTCTCCATTCGACTCTCCAGGCTGCGCAGACCCACCATGGAGTAGCTGGGAGGACAGCAAGACAAGCAGTCGCTGGGCTGGTTGTGAAGGAAGGGCTTTCTCCCACCACCGTTGCCAAAATTGTCAGGGCAGACGCGCTGCGCATCTCCTGATTTCAGGAGGAGCTGCTTGCCAGAAATCACACCCCAGCTGACCTGAATGGGTCAAAGAGACAAGTGCCCTGTCAGAATGTGCATATGCAAAATGAAAGGCAAATAAAATTCAAACAAACCCACAAACTGCAAAAGCAAAAACCCACCTCTGCAGAACAGTACTCTGGAATTCACCATCTATTTTGCTATGCTCACCCCACCACTAATTCCCACAAACCTTTCCAGCTAAAACTACACTTGTCGTATTTCTTGGACCATTTGTAATCCTTGCATTACTAACAATGGCAATGCACTGGAATAAGATATTCTCCTTTCTCTTCCTATGGGTTTGCTGCCAGAAACATGTCCAACCTGTCATCCTGTCTGTGAATCACTGTGCAATTAAAGATTCAGAGAGCGAAGGAGTATTTGCACCTCTCTCTGCTTATTTTCATTTCATTTCACACTGCTCCAGAGTGTGTGACTCCAGAACACAGACACAGACTATCACGGGTTATCCTGGGATAGCAGCTTGGCCATGCTCAGAAGCAGGGATTGGGGAGCAGGCATGGCAAATCTGCACGCACAGATCAAACGCCACCATCAATCGCAGCTTGTGCTCATATGCCCTTCACCTCTTAGAAGAGAAGAAAGGGACAGCAGTGGGAGGCTAAGGGAGCTGGTGACTCTCCTCTGGGGCGTGGGGAAAATAGGAGCACACCTATGCTGTGAGCAGCAGGGCAGCAGCCTGTGCGTCACTCTGCTGAGGCACTGCTGGTATCAACTGGTCAGGGCAAGGAGCTACACCCACAGGGCTTTACTGCTCTGGCAAAGATTGGTAGGAAGAAGCAGGAAGGCAGGGCACTTTCTTCCTCACCCACAGAGACCGTGGATCCGGGCAGCACTCACTGCAACCAGACAAGACATCTTTTCAGTCAAACTTCCCAGGAAAATAACCCGCATCCTCATTTATAAACCGGAAGTTCCTAAACAAACAGTGTATTTTCAAGCTCCTCTGCACATGGCTTGTGAGCAACAGTTCATTCAGCTTCACCCAAAGGTACATTGAGAAATCAGTATGTGGCTTAAAAACCGGAGTTAAGACCAGAAGGAAAAGCAAAGGGAAGGAAACAGTTGTAACAGATATTCCTAGCACTCCAAGGATAGGTAAGTAACGGGAAGTCATGCTTTGACTGGATTAATCATTACCTGTGACAGATCTGCATTCATATTCACATCCGCCCACGCGTCAGAAACATCCGAGTTTATCATTGTTGGCTTCACAGCAATTGTTGGCTTTGAGAAGGGGGAAGTATTTACACCTTCGTCTTCCAACACGAGGCTCTCAGGCTTGGTCCTAGCTCCATCCGGGAGCACGCCACAAGCTCCCACGTCTAGGGGTGTTTGCAGCCGATGGGAACTCTTCGGGTTGAAGCAGTTTTTGCAGGAGCCGGGCTTCCAAATGTGTTCCACAAAGTCACTGCACGCAGACATCTTCAAATCCTCGTGGGTCAGACTGAGAGCCCACTGCGTCTTCTGCACTGCCCTCCACTGCTCATTTTGCATTTGCTCCCGTGCCACTCGTAAGGATCACCTAGTCATCCGGAAAAGCACAACACTGTCTGATTAGTTTGATTATGCCCCCAAATGGGAAAGGTTTTTAATAAGACAGGTGATAATTACACTTACTCTGCCTTCATCACAAAGGCACATTGTTTACAAGGCTTTTTTCACAGCTTAGCTAAAGCCCACACAATCACTTGAAAAGCCTCAACTTCTAAGCATAGCTCTGTAATAGAGAAGACATCAAGCGAGCAGCATTCCTATGTGATTTAATTCCCTGCTTAATGAGCATGTATAACCAGCCTCATGCAAGGTTTAGATCAAGGGTAAAGAAAAGGGGTCTTGGAAATAGCTGTTCACAGCCCCACAAGCAGAGCCAGGCAGGAAAAATTTCTTCTCCAAAGTGGCATCCTCTCTCTGGAAAATAAAAAG
This sequence comes from Lanius collurio, assembly GCA_020086605.1. NCBI lineage: Eukaryota > Metazoa > Chordata > Aves > Passeriformes > Laniidae > Lanius > Lanius collurio. The sequence continues at coordinate 14,441,645 of JACBWW010000015.1, forward strand.
TCCTGGAGACACAAGGACCAGAATCAGTGACTGTGTAACCAAGGGGACCAGCAACAACCTTCCTTCACCCAGAAGCACCACTGTGATTACTGCCGAGGTACACAAAGACTTCTCTCCCACCCAGTGAAAGGCAATCAGCAAAGCTGGGGCTGGCACTGATTTGAGCAAGTGTCTGGCAGAATGCTCTTATCTGGTTTGCCAAGAGCCACAAATAACAGTGTCAGCTCGCTGAAACGATTCATTGTCTGCAAGGGGAGAAACGTTTTGCTCTTGGATTACTTACAGACAAGGATTCCTTCCCATCTTCCTTCCCCAGGAGGGAAATGCCCCAGGAACAAGACATTCCTGCATTCCTGTGCAACCCACCCCCCTCCCCCCTGCCTCCTGGCCAGGTCTGACTGCACTCTAGCCAGTAGCTAGATACCTGGAACTAAAAACTTTGGAGATACTTCCGAGGAGGACTCCCACAAAGCTCAGGGAATTAGGAAAGAGAAGATCAGAGAATGCAGACGGCTGCTGTGGGTGTCAGGGCACACAGCTCTCCCACGAGGCTCCGTAGTGTCCTTCCTCATCTAACCAACTTTAGGTCATCATCCCCATGCCAGCTGATCCCCAGGCTCTCAGAGGCCCTTTCCCTGAGGGTCTCCAAGTGAACTTTTACACTCCAATCCTGGAGGCACGTGAGAAAAATTTACCAGCCTGACCCTTAAGCACTTCCTCCACGCAGGCATACTGGAACACCACCAAAGCTACGGACACTTTTGCAGTTGCATGCGCCCCTAAACCAGCTTGCACTGCAGTAAAGATTCTTGCCTCTGGACTCAGAGATGCCCTGACCAGCCTCTCCGACACCCACCCATGGCATAAAGAAAGGCAGCTAATGAGAGCCTGGGTGGGACAAAGTGAAGGGGAAGAGAACCACTGACCCACAAGCATCACCGAATTCAAGTGCCACCTACGGGAAGGGCGTCTTTGATCGGCCAAACCATTAGCACCTGTACAACCCTTCTGCCTGGCAGGCTAATAAATTAAGATCTGTTTCTTGAAAAAGCAGGGAAAAAGGGGAATATCGGTGGGATTCACCAACCGGATTGCTGTATGTCTCTTTTTAGGGAAGACGCTGTTTTAGACAGGCTTTTTCATGGACTTCATAGAATCTGAATTAACCAAAGAGCAGTGAATCACTCTAAGGCATATTCCAACACCTTCAACGAGGTTAACAGTATTTGCAGGAAAAACAGCTTTAAAAATATTCTAGCCTTTGTTTCCTTTTAGATCTAGCATGTAGGGTCCAGCATTACCCAAAGCTGAAAAAGGGTCCCTGAAGAGAGACAGCAAATTTAAAAGACAAATCAAAGGGGGGGACGCAGGCACCGGAGCCAGAAAAAACTCTTCACTTCTGGCTTAATATTCGGCGCTGCCAAATGCCTCTTAAAGACCAGCGTTTCCCTGTCTCCATCCCTCATTTCTCGCTACCCAGATCCGGGGGTGGGCCCGTGTCCGCCCGCCGGCTACGCACCGGGGACCCACCCGCGCCAACCCACGCGGCGCCGCGCGGGGAAACAGGCCAGGAGCGGCGGGGGATAAGGGACCGAAAGCCAGGACCTGGCTCTGCCGCCGGGCAAGCCGAAAGCCAGGACCTGGGTCTGAGGCATCCCCGGAGTGGCCGCGCGTCCCGGGGCACCGGCGAGGACCCGATGTAACGGCTACCTGTTCCCTGGGATAGAGATTCCAGGCTGCGGCACAAGGATGCTCTGGCGAAAAAAAAAGCCCCAAATCCCCAGCCCGGGTAGCTCTAGCTGCCAGACGGTCCCTCCGGGGCGCCGGGCGCCCACCAGGACCAGAAAAAGTTTACCGAGCAGAGCCCACCAGGGTTCCCGGGGAGGGTGGCGGTGCCGGTCCGGACCGGAGCGCGCCCCAAACCGGCTTCAGACCCCCGCCCCAGCCCTCCGCCCGAATACTCGGTGGGCAGCGGCCCCCGGGCAGCCCCGCCCCGCCCCCGAGTGGCGGCGCCGGGGTCCCTCCCAGCCCGGCTT